>CM052901.1:57429893-57670842 GCA_028534135.1 Potos flavus
TGACCATTCCCCTACTCATAATCCAGATTGGAAGCATAAAGACAGATGGAAGTACCTGAGAGGCAAGAAGGCTTTGACTTGGTCAGGGTCGGGGGAGAAGCACATTTCAACAATGGCGTCTCTCGGGAAAAGATGCCAGAGGAAGGTGTTTGCACCCTCAGCCCCCACAGGCTTGCAAAGGACACCCCCACAGACCGGTGCTTAAAGGTGGACGTCCCCTTCTGCCTCCGTGCCCCCGTGTCCCGGGAACAAGAAGGAAGATATACAGGGGCTGCTGGTGCCTCTTGGCCCTGTGAGTCATTCAGCCCCTGTGGGGCAGGGAAGCTAGGGCTGAGGGGTGACCAGAGTAGTGTGGAGAGAACAGGCTAGAGAGGTGAATAGCGGTCAGGCCCGGCCTTGGGGCTGCAGAGTGGGGACTTCCTCTGGCCGGCCAAGGAGAGTTCCCAGAAGGTTTCTCAGTGACATAATCAGATGTGTGCTCCAGAAGGTTCACTGGGTGTGTGAGGAAGATGAGCTCAGCGTGGGTCCTGTTGACTTTGAGGGGCCTGCAGGATGCTCAAGCCGGGGCACCGGGCTGAAGCTCAGGGGAGAGGGCTGGGCTAGAGGCCTGGAGGCGGGGAGCTTAGCAGCGCGAACATAGGATCTGGAGCTGAGAGAAGATGAGCTCATGCAGGGAGACTTGGTTGCAAGGAAAAGAGGAGGAAGGACCGAGCCTTGGGCCTTCTGGCATCCAAGGAACAGGAGAAGAAGAGAAGCCAGCCAAGGAAACAGAATAGCTAGAGAGCTAGAAGGGAAACCAAGAAGTCATTGGGGAAAGTCAGTGAATTTAGAATAGGAGCGATGAAGGTCCACTGTTAAAATGATCCGCTTGCTCGTGAAGAGTTGTTTTTTTTTTTTTTAACTTTGCCAGAGAGAGAAAGAGAGAGAGAGCACAAGCAAGGGGAGCGTCAGGCAGAGGGAGAGGGAGAAGCAGACTCCCTGCTGAGCTGGGAGCCCAATATGGGGGTCGATCTCAGGACCCTGGGATCATGACCTGAGCCAAAGGCAGACACTTAACCGACTGAGCCACCCAAGCCTCCTTTTCCTGAAGAGTTAAAGGCAGAGAATCAAGCAGAATATTTACAAATAAAACAATAGACATAATATAGATTCCTGCCACCCCCCAAAAAAAAATTCTGATTCAGTCAGACTGGGTGGGGCCCAGGAATCTTCATTTTCAACCAGCATCAAGCGATTCAGGAGAAGGCATCTGTGGCATTTACTTTGAGAATTGCTTCCATCTCAGGGGCAGGTAGTGAAAGGTGGAGGGTAGGAAGGATGCCCCCATGGCCTGTCCCTAGCAAACAGAGAGGCAAGGCGACCAGCAGGGCTCCCCACCCCGGAACATTCGCACTCCACAGACTTCTCTCTTAGAACCCAGGTGCAGATCCGGAGCCCAGCCAGGAGTAAACTGAGCTTCAGCGTGGAAAATATGGAACCAAGATATCTGGGGAGGGGGTGGGCGGGAAGGGGAATAATGCAAACCATGCAGATCTGCCTGCAAAAGAGCAAGGGAAGGGGGGCCAGGGACTGGGGAACAGCAAATGAGATAGGAGCTTGCAATGTGATATAGTAGCCCAATAAAGTTGGCCTCTCTCTCTCTTTCTGTGTCACACACACACACACACACACACACACACACACACACACACACACTGCACGGGGCCTGGCTGCTGTAGCACAGAGCGAAACCAGAGGATCCCTGATCCCCAACTTCAGCTTTGCTAGGACAATACCTCCAACCTCCCCGTCATCACATCCCATTGAGAAAGAGGGGTACTGAAATTTCCAGGGCATTGCTGTGGGGCTGAGACGGGGCTCTCCAACAAACAGCACTCCAGTGTCCTATGATTCAGCCTGGATCCTAGTCTTAGCTCTACCACTAATGGGCTGTGTGGTCCTGGGTAAGTCACCTAACCTCTCTGGGCTTCTACTATTGTAGCAGTAGGATGGGGGAGATAGGGGCTAGATGATATGAGCCCTCAAAATTCTAATATGTAAGAGAGTCCAAGACTGGTGGATTTTCACCTGTTTTATGCTGATCCTCTTGCAGGGACAGAAAGTGAATTGGGTGGCCTAGCCCTTACTGGGTACTTCGTTTGTGCTTGGGACTGTGCTAAGAATGTTCAATTGTTCCAGTTGCAGTTCCACAGCCCTGTGAGGAAGGAATTATGGCCATTTTACAGGTGAGGATATTGAGGCTTTGGGGACCTGGCCGTTGGGTCTGGAGGTTAGGGGGGAAAAGGGGCAAGGTCTCAGCCTCTGTACATACTCCCCCCAGGGTAATGCATCCTGGGAATTCCTGGATCTCATACTCCCAGGCGCAGAGGTTAGCACCCTCCCAGCAGCTTTTGTCTAACTGATTGGTCCAAAGCAGCCCCTCCCCTCCAGGCCCATGGGTTCATACTTCCCTTCGAGGGCTGGACACATGGCCTGCTACGTGGGGGGGGGGGGGGAGGAGAGAAGGGCACACACGACTTGATAAGGGGCCAGCCCCGTCTTTGTAATGTCTTTTTGACATACCCAAGGGAGCCGGCAGCTGTGGGGGGCCCTTGGTGTGAGGTCTGGGCACAAGGGTCCTCTCTGCCAGTTTCCCCTTCACCTTGATCCATCCCAGAAGTCTAGCTCTCTTGACAGGGATCCTCCAAACCCACCTAATGATTGCCAGGTGGGAGTGGAGGACCCAGGGCAGAGGCTGTCAGGACCCCATATCACCCCAGCTCTCATTGGCTTCCTGGCAACCTGGGGAATGACTACCCTTTTGGAGCTAGGCCTGGCTTCTCTCAAACCAGGACACTGGCCTGGCCAGCCAGGCCCAGTCAGCCCCACCCCCATTCTCCTGACAGATCCTTCCCCGTGGGCTTTCCACTGAGAGAAAGGAGACCCATGGTGTGGCTCTGGGTCCTCCTGGCATGTGGGCCCTGGCCCAGGATTCTGGGCAGCCAACAGGATCCCGGGGCTTGGCTGCCTTCATAGGGAGCCCCCTACTCAGAGCCATACCTGACAGCCTGGGTGGGTATAGGGACGGGATTTGGGACTGCCCAGAGTCAGGCCCATTTCCTCTCTTCTCTACTCGTGAGCCCCTTCCCCCTTTCTCTCTACCATACAAATCCCCAAGGTCTTCTGAGACCAAAATTAAAGCCAAATTCCTACAAACTCAGTGGTTGACCTTGTCCAAGTCATTGGACTCTCTTGAGGTCTCAGGGTCTTTTCTAGCTGGGACATACCGCGATGCTCTAAGCCTATTCCTGAACTACTCCATACGCATGACTTCTCTCTGCAGCAAGAAGGGAAATGGAGTCCTTGTCAGCTGCAGAAATTCATTCCCAATTCCTTAGCCTGATATTCAAGTCCTTTGGCCTTTTAGCCCTGCTTCTCTCCCGTAAAGGCTCACAGTTGCTTTGGACTCCTCACTGTTTCCAGAACACACCAGGCCTTTTCCCATGGCAGCACTTTTCCTCGGCCACTTCCCCTTGCTTGCAATACCCCCCCCCACTCACTCCCACCTCTTTAGCTCTTTGCATCCTCCCAGGTTCACCCCAAGTGGGAAAATGAAGGGCTCCTTCCTTTGTCCGCAGGACCATTGTTAGTTCCTGGATTAACTCTGTCGCTGCAATAGAATATTAGAATGTTTCCTGGAGGGCGAGTATAAGTGTTTGTTGAATTGTAAGCTAAGAAATACCTACGATTGTACTTTCTTCACGTAGGGCCGCCCCCTCCCATATAGTCAGTGCAGCTAAGTGTTACTTACACACCATTAACTGCTCAATAGAAACGTCCGGGTTGTAGAGAGCACTAATGATCTGAGCTGAAGATCTGGGGAGTGGCACTGACTCTCTGCACGTTGACTTTGGGCAAGTCCTCGTCTCTCTCAGCCTCTTTTCTTGTCTGGCAGGCCGTATAGCAAAGTGATTACACTCACAGACTCTCGAGCTAGAAGACCCAGGGGCAAGCCACCACTTTTTCGTGTTCTAGGTCTGTGATCTTGGGCAAGTTACTTCATCTCTTTGACCTTGAGTTTCTCCATCTCCAAAAATGGCAGGAGTCATGGTGCCTGCTCACGTTGTGAGGGTTGAGTTAATAAATGCCAAATACTCAGAGCTCTCGTAAGTCCTCAATAAGTGCTAGCTGCCCTTATTATCCATCATATTGGTAGTTGTCAAATGGGGTTCAGGGTGCCCAGCAGGTGGCGTGGGAGCAGGTACTAAAGGGATGAAAGGGAGTTTGCATACTCCTCATGATAATGAACTCAGAGGAACTCCCGGGACCAGCCAATGCATGGAGACTTGGCCACCCGTCTAACAGCTCACGGACTGTCCCAACCACTCTCTCTCGTGTGATCTCTACAACAGCCCTCGCCTGGAGGCAGAGAAGGGTTTGGAAGGCTCGTTTTTCTGGTGAGGGAAGTGGAGCTCCCAGGAAACGGAAGTGACTTGCCTAAGGTCCCGTAGACAAATATGAGCTCAGATCTTCTGAGTCCCAGTTCCCAGAGCTGGAAGGACCAGTCCTAAAGAATCTTCCTTAACTTTCTCCCTACTCCCTCCGCCTGTGCCCAGTTCCCTCCCTTCAGCAGAGACGCCTGTGCCAAGCCCGGTGCAGGGAACCAAAGACCCAGAGGTGGAACCACACAGCCTCTGCCTTTGCCATCTAAGGGATACAGATGCCGGGACCGGAAGTGCTGGTCCTAGAACCCAACAGCTGCTACAATGTGCAATGCAGCCACATACAAAGCGTGGCGAGAACACAAAGGAGGGAGGACCAGTGGCATTTGGGGGCAGAGGGAGACAGGGGGCCTGAGGGAGAGAGCATGTGGGCAGAGGAGAGATAGCATTCAGAAGGCTGGGTCGAGCTCCTGAGTTGGCAGCAAGGTGTTTGACCTGGAGGCGGGGGGTGGGGGGGGGAGAGGAGGTAGAGGGGGGTGGGGGGATGGGCAGCTGCAGATGGTGGCTTAGTCCAAGTGTTGGTGTGCCATTGATGCCCTGGCATAATGCCACCCCAGCCTCTTGTTTGGGCTCGTTCGTCCCTGTGCTGGCCACAGGAATAAGTAGGACAGCGGGCTCTTAGCAGAACTGTATCCTCACTGGGTCTCTGCAGGGAAGAGGTGAGGAGTGGCCGGAAAGCAGGACAGGGTAGCTAGCTAGAGTGGGGACCACATCAAGCGTAGGTGATGCTGAGTCATCTTAGCTTCCGGAGACCTGGGGGGCGGGAAGTCTCTGCTCCCAGCCCCCCAAGCTTCTTGGTGATTCCCGGGCATACCGATCTGATGGTAGAGCCTTGACCTAGTCAGGCTGCTGGCATGTGTCGGGCCCAGAGCCCAGGTGTCACGCAGAGCAGGCAGGCATCCTTGGGTAGGGCGTCTGAGGCATCACATCTCAGCCCGCTCCCAATCCTGAGTTCTTAACCGCACGGAAGCCTAGCCTCTCCACTTGACATTCATTATCTCTGCGCCTCCTCACACTAACCCTGTGCCTTGTGCCGGCGCTGCACGGAAGGCTCAGCGGGAAGGGATCTGCCTCAGGTCACGTAGAAGTGAGTGGTGGCCTGTGTGCCTCCTTCTCCCTCCCTGCCTGCGCCAAGGCGGCCTCCCATGGCGAGCCCGCCAGAGGCAGAGCGCTCTGCTCTGCGGCTCTGTCGGTATCAGAGCGGAGGAAACTGACAGGACCTCAGGGGACTCCCAGTGGATGCTGGGGCTCAATTGGGAGAGAAATGCCTCGTGTGGGCCCTTGCCTGGGGCTGCTGAGCAGCCCAGTGGACAATGTCCTGAGCAACAGCTTGACAACCCAACAGACACCGTTTACACATGGCTGTTTTCTTCTCGCTTTTCGTCAGATAATGTTTATTTCTCTTCTTGATTATGAAAGGCACACAGGCAGGCCTGTTTCTTGAAAGGGCCTTTGATAAGAGCCGAGGGCAGTACATGAAAGAGCTGCTCCGTGAGGGCCATTCTGCCAGCGCCTAGATGCATGTGGCCCGGGCGGGTTTTGTTTTGTTTTGTTTTGTTTGAGATTGAGAGGAGCAACCCGAGGAGTGGGCGCCCGCCATGGCCCATAGACTCTTTCCCCCAAATCGCCATTCTCACAGAGGCGCTTTTATTCCCTCCCTCGTCGGGCCCTCGCTCCTCTTCCACTCTGGGGCAGGGCCCTTTCCAAACCTCCTAAGGCCTCTAGGCACTCTCACTTTTAGTGGCTTTACCCCCCAGTATATCAAATATATGAAAATGCACCCACATCCCATATTAAATGTAATTTTTCCTATAAAATGTTTCAAAGGATTTTTATAATTCCGCTTGTGAAATGATTTGCCTATGAGTAACTCGTTTCATTCCCAATTGGCCATGATTTCTTGGTAATCATCGTGCATACTTGGGAATTCTTGCTAAGTGAGGAAATCTAACCAACAAATTGTTTTCAAATGTAATGAAATTTTTAGGAATACTAAATTTAACAATTAATGAGGTCGATATTATATTACATTTTGTAGACACATAATAGAACATTTATTAATTCCAATTCTGCTGTTTTCTTTTCATATTTTAGAGCCAATAAATTTTCTTGGGGCTCGCACGTTTTCATAGGCCCCTGGAAAGCTTGGAGGCCCTGGGTAGTGTGCCCGCAGTGCTGTGTGGAGAAAAGTACCCGGATGCAGGGCTTGTGGGGGGTGCTCTCCATCCAGCCGCCGGAGAGAATGAGACAAAGAAGCCCCCAGGTTATTAACAACAATAAAAGTAGCTCCTAGGTGTCTTTAATAAGGGAAGAGAGAGTAAAGTGGACTCCTCTATGTCGAGTCCATTCTCACACCCTGTCTCCCAGAATCCTCGTGGCTGTCATCATTACTTCCATTCCCCAGGTCAGGAGACTCAAGCTCCGAAAACAAAAGACACTTGCTCAGAGTCACACATCCAGTGAGGGGCAAACGGAGGATTTAATTCTTGATCCTGTTAGCTACAAGGCTCTTTTGGCTGCCCCAGTGGGCTGGCTATAGAAAGCCAGGGTTGAAGATTGCAGGGAGGTCCACTGCCCATGAAAAGGAATAAATCCTAACTCTTCCTCTCTGGCTATGAGAATGTCTCTCTCCCCGAAGGAATCTGCAATTAAAAGGATAAAAAAGATACCCTATTCTACCTCTTACTAGCTGTGTAACTTTGAATCATTCGCTTAAGCTCTCCGTGCCTCAGTTTGTTCACCTGCAACAATGGGCCTACTCAAAGAGTTGTCAGGAGGAGTGATGAGTTAGGACATGCAAAGCCCCTAGAGGAGTGCCGGACACACGGTAAGTGTTCAGGTACTGATGATGGTGATGATGTTGATAGTTATTCACTGAACATGAGGACCTAAGCCACCTACCGTGTGAACCCGTACAGAGGAGTTGCGAGGATACTGGGGAACAAGGAGGGCAGTGCATGGGGAGGCTGAGATTTGGGCTGGAACTGGGGCCTGCACTTGCAAAGAAGAATCTGGTCTCAGGCTCGGAGGGGCCAGAGACACCAAATGCCACCTGCCAGGCCTCTGGGACTCTGCAGGTAAGAGGGGCTACTTCCCACTCAGAGCTGGCTGAGCTATTTTTAGTGACAGCAGCTGGCCTCAAGGCTGTCCCAGCAAGCCTGGAGGAGGAAGGTAAGAAGGGAAAGGGAGGTCCAGAGGGAATATGAGGGATTCTGTTTGTGGGGGGCCCGCCCCTCTCCTCTGGGACCTGCAGCAGTGGCGCACACACTGACCAGGCTGTCATGTGAAGGTCTTCCCTCCCTGCAACCTCCACCTGGAGCCGGGGGTGGGGGTGGCGGGGAGGGACCCAGGGACTTTCACATCCCTCCCAACCCTGCTCCTCCTCTTGCTGGCACCCCACAAACCTCTTTCCTTTGCCTGCTTCCAGCTGCTCTGAACCAACAGTTCTGGATAAATACTCAGGACCAGATTGGAAGGATCCCAAGATCTCCTCTTAGGCTACGGAGGCCCTAAGAAAGGGAGGGATGTGGCCCCAGTCAGGCAGCCGGTCAGTGGCGGACCTGGTGCTTGAACTCGGAGATATTGTCCCCTGATGCAATGCTTTCACCTCCACTTCACCCTGTAGGCTCAACTTGGGTGGCCACATGGCCTTGGGCGAGAACCAACCCCTGTGGGTTGTGTGTGTGTGTGTGTGTGTGTGTGTGTGTGTGTGTGCACGCAAGCGCAAGTGCAGTGTGTGGTGGCCCTAGGCTGGGTGAGGGGCCCAGCTCAGAGGCAGGCTGCTGCAGGGGCAAGTTGGGGGCACCTCACATTGGCTCCCCAAGGGCCCAATGCCATGTGGTCAAGTGCAGTTTCCTCAGCCTCCCAGGCTCCCAGGGATGCACGCATGCGCGCGCACGCACGTGCTTTACTGACATTATCTAGGCTCGGCATCGCCATGCTGCATGTGCAACGAGTTTGCCTATCCTCTCCGAATCTAGAGACGGTTGAAGCGATTCTAATTACAGCCTGCATTCCTGCTCTGTCTGAAGGCTTTCCCTTTTTCAAACGGTCTCGATTTTTTTTTTCCCGTAGCACTTGGCTCCCTCGCTCCCCACTGCCTGACTCCCCCAACACACACCTCATTCTCACGCCCCTTCATCTCCTCCCCCTTTTCTGGGTTGGATTGTTCAACTTCAGCTTGATTTTCTGCTGTCTGTGGCTTGGCAAGACTTAAGAAAGCCCAGTCTCTGTTGTCGGTATGTGTGTGTATGTGTGTGTGTGTGTGTGTGAGCGTGTACACGAGGATATTGGGAACTATGGACATGTGTGGTATTTTGGGGCGTGTATATACGTGTGCATAGGGTGTGTGTGTGGCTACATGTGAAAGTGCACACCTGCATACGTACATGTTTATATGCAGATGGCATTTTGGTCACGTGTTCGTGTTGGGGGAGGGGGCTGGCCTC
Organism: Potos flavus; assembly: GCA_028534135.1. Classification (NCBI taxonomy): domain Eukaryota; kingdom Metazoa; phylum Chordata; class Mammalia; order Carnivora; family Procyonidae; genus Potos; species Potos flavus. Next base: position 57,438,823 of record CM052901.1, read on the forward strand.
TCTGTGGGCATGCAACGGAGAGTATTAAGTTGTGTGTGCCTGATTCAACAGGTGCTTACACACTTTGCTTGTTTGGGGTTTGATCTCTTCTCCTGCGGCAGAAACGCTGCCTCCCACAGGTTACATGGGAGGCCTGCTGAGCCTCCTCTGGTCCCAAGTCCTGCTCACCCTTGGCCTCTCCACCTCCAGCCAGCAGGAGGAAGTCAGTCGCTCGGGCTCCCCACGGCCTCTGGCTTGAGTTGATGACCACTTCCTGTAAGAAACCCTGATCTAGCCCATCAGGATTCCCGTCCCTGTTTACCTTAATTGCCACAGAAGCTGCCCAGCTTTAATCCCTATATTGTTCCATACGCTTTGCCAAATTTGGGCCTCATCTTCTATTCCTTCCGAGGTCCTGAAGCCCTTACACCGTACCTTCTGGTACCCACCGTCCATTGTCAGCCACGGTTCCCCTCCTCATACGCTCAATTTCTTAGGACCATTTCCTTCCTTCTTATACCCCGAGGATACAACTCTCTTGCAACTCCCTCAAGTTGCGGGGGGGGGCTCTGTTTTCCTCCCATACACTGCATATCTCTGGGCACAGAGGTGGGGTAATGTCTTCCTTGTTCCCCATGGCTGCTTCTAGGCCATTTGTCTTCCTCTTTCCAGAACGATGGCTCCTCCCAAGCCTGCCTTATCCCCTATGCCTCCTCGAGACTGCCATCTTTTGATCTTCACTGTCAGTGCCCTCTGTTGGTGGAGATGTCGGTAGGTGGCCCACTGACCCCTCTTCACTCCCTAATCCTGGCAACGTTCTTGGCGACTTCTTCATCAGCACATTTGACCCATGCACCGCCCTGGCTTCTCTGTTCCTAAAGTACCTCACCTCTGAGAATCTGGTCCTCCACCTCATCTCAGTCTCCCATTCCCATAGCTGTACCCTTGACCTTGTCATCACTATTAACTGTGTCACTTTCAAAATCTTGATTCCAATCAACCTACTCTTTGAGCCCACCCCCTATTTCTCTTTATTCCCTCTAGTATCCTGTCTCTAGCAATGCTCTGTCTTCACTTAGGCCTCCCACCCATTGATCCTACGACTGTGTCCTAACCCACACACTCGTCCAGCTTCTGTCCCCTCTCTTCTGCTTTCCTTCATCATGGAACCTCCCCAGAAGGATTTCTACACTCCATGTCTCTGCTTCACAGTCCATTCTCGCCTCTGGATACCCTGATGGACTTCCCAGTCTCCACTGAAATTGCTCTTGCCACGATCACCAACGACCCTACATCGCCAAGCCCCAAAATCTGTCTTGCCTTTTGGACCTCTCAGAATCATCTGCTATAGTTGGCCACTCCCTCCTGGAGACATGCTCTCTTGGTGGCTGGCTTCCCACTCATTTTGCTGATGGCCCCTTTTATGGTTTCTGGTTCTTTTCAGGCTCCTCCTCCAAATGTTGGAGCTCGGTCTTAGGTGCTCTCCGCTTCTCTACCAGTACTTTCTCAGTAGATGATATCATTGAACCCTGTGGGTTTAAACACCGTCCATACGTCAGTGACTCCCCCAGATTTGTATCTTCAACCCTGATCTCTCCCTTAAACCCCATGCTTATGTTTCTAACAGCCTGGCTTGGTGGGGGGAGATCACGGATTCTTTTGTAGTCTTGGCATATTTGAGATCCCTGCCGAGACATCCAAGCGGAGGTATGGAGGAACCATCCATCTAAAGTTAGCGGGAAGAACCCGACATCTGCACTGGAATCCAGACTGCCATATCTAATTACCTACTTGATATCTGCTTCTCTCTGTGGCCACCAGCCTCACATAAACCACCGTCAGCTCTCATTGGGACTCATGCAATAGGGCTCTGACTTCTACTCTTGCCCCTCAGCAATCCACTCTCCTCGTAGCAGTCTAAAACACAAACCCGGTCATGTTCTTAAACATGCTTAAAACCCTCTAATGGCTTCACTGCACACTTAGACCAAAACTCAAACTCTTTCCCATGATGTATAAGGCCTTAGATGGTTTGATCCCTTTCTATCTTTCCAACTTCAGCGCATAGCCCTGATGTCAGCCACGTTCCATTTCACCGCAGCGTCTTCATGCTTTCTGTTCTTTCTCCTGCAAACCCTTTCCTCCGCTCCTCACAGGGAAGGCTCCTTGTCAGTCAGGTCTCAATCCAAGCGTTTCCTCCTCATCCAGGCCGTCCCTGGCGACTCACATCCCAACAAGCCCTCTTTGCATCACAGTTAACATAAACCTGGCTTATTTTCTTCCCAGCTCCTGCACAGTCTGGAACTTTCTTCTTAGTGTATGCTTTGCTTGGTTACTGTCCGCCTCGCCTCTCACCTGATTCTAAAGTCCATGAAAACACAGGCTTTGCGTCCTTCTTGCTGCATCTCCAGCACCTTGAAACAGCAGATGGCGCATACCTGGTGTCCCATACGTGCCCACCAGAAGACTATGCAAATACATATTTCATTTTGTGGAGTTTTCAGGAAGGTAGAGGACCTGCTCCGTTTTGACAAGTGCATGTGTAAATGATGGAGGGGCCATCTGCATGCAAAGAGGAGGGAGACTTGGGGTGTCATAGCACTGGGAAGTCAGTCCTGGGCAGGCAGGACAGGCTGCCGTTGGGAGCCTGCTTCCCCTCCATTGATTACATTCACGCCAGGGATTTAGAATGAAGCTGCTTGGGTCATGGGTGGTAGTTCAGTGCAGGTTTTGTACAGATTCATTGCTGAGAGCCAGAGTGGGGAAGGCTGAGAAAGACAGATTGGGGGAGACAGGCAGCCTCCTGAGCTGGCACAAGGGTGAGCCCCAGGCTGCAAGGGTGAGAGCAAACTTTGCCTGCAGGGGCTGTAGTCCTGCCCCAGCCATCTAGGTTCGCTGGGCTTGCATCACCCTTGTCTGGGCCCCACATCCTTGTGACAGGGGTACCTTTTCCTGCAGATATCACCTCTCTTCCCTTGCGGACAGGCTAGGCTAAAGTGTGTGAGTAGGAGTGGGAGGAATACTGTGTCAGCTTCTCGTTGTGTGGTCTTTGGCAGTTTACTTCCCCATCTGTGCCTCAGTTTCCTTTTATTTTTATTTATTTTTTAAAGGTTTTATTTATTCAACAGAGAGAGAGAGAAAGAGAGAGAGAACAAACAGGGAGAGCAGCAGAAGGAGGGGGAGAAACAGACTCCCTGCCGAGCAGGGTGCCCGATGTGGGACTCGGTCCCAGGACCCCAGAATCATGACCTGAGCCGAAGGCAGATGCTTAACCGACTGAGCCACCCAGGCGCCCCTGTGCCTGTTTCCTAATCTATAATAAGGCCAAGATAATTGCTGGCTCAAAGGGTTGTTGTAAGTATGGAAACAAGGGAAGGCATCTGAAAGTGGCTGCCAGTAGCTGACACATAGTAGGAGCTTGGTTCGGTGGGGTGACTGGAGGCCCACAAGGCAGTTCTCCCGTCTCTCAAGTGCTTTGTCCGCAGGACACACTTTTCCTCCTCAATTCTGGCATTGCCTTTAGGATAATAAAATTTGAGGGAAATAGAGCTGAGATGGAGCCTTAGGTCAGAGTGGGTCACAAACTGCACACATGTCACCCGGACCTCATCATTTGAAGCCTGACCAAGATCCAGAGCTCTGTGAATAGCTACTGCACAGCAAGTATGGGTGAATGGGTCCTCCAGTACTTTCCACCACCGAGTATGTTGGTGTGCAGGCATGGGCATGGGAAGGCAGGCAAGGGAAGAACACAGGAAAAAAAAAGAGTTTAAATGCCCAGGTTTAAATTGTGGCTCTACCATCACCTGGCCTTGGGGCCGTGGTTCATTCACGTCTTCTCCTTTCTGAGCTCTGGTTCCCTCAGCCTGTCGCGTGGACTTATTCATGTCAGAATGAGGTAGAAGGTACGAAATAGATGGCCATGGTAGGTGGTCGGTGGATGGTGATGGCTTGCCATTCCTACAGCTCCAGAGGCACTTGTGGAATCGGGAATTCAGTTTGGGGCGAGAACACACAAACCGTGGGAGCTCCAGGAAGAAGGGCACAGAGACCTGGACTTGACCACTCAGGGGAAGCAGGCGGCAGAGTTTAATTCAGGAAATAAGTGGAGGTCAGGACTGAGTGGGGTGGGGGTGGGGGTGGGGAACTCCAAGGGAATCAGAGGTCAAAAGAAGGACCCGACTGGCCCAAGGTCACGGATTCTGGCTAAGGCAGGGCTGAAAGCCAGACTGCCTGCCTTTCCAGCTACATCTGAAGGGTTATTAGGCCACTGTCGTGTATATCCACTGGCAACAGAGGCAAAGGCCTTGGGGACGAAGGTTTCATCTAGGCTTCATAGTCTTGAAGGAGGTGACCCTTTTTTCTATTGCGCTGGGGGAATGGAAAGCAGCCTTTTGTCTTGGCTAGAGCTTAGGGCACTCCTAGGGAGCAAGCTCTCGGCTCCCCGTTTTAGCCCAGGCCACTGCTGCTTCCTGGGCCCCAAGCACCTCCTCCAGGTGCCCCCTGCTTGGCCTCAGAGGCCAGGGGAGGGGGAGATCAGGGTGACAGCTGCTGGGCCATGGGCTGGCGGACGCCAGGGAGGCCGGGGGAGTGGGGGAGTCAGCCCAGAAGAGGGCCAGCGGGCAGGAGCATGAAGAGGAAGTTCACAGTCTGCGGCAAATGGATTTCAAGGCCCTGTTAAGTGGAAAAGCCTCCAGGAACGTGGCAGAGAAAGGCCCCTGTCTTTGGAGAGGGGCTGTGGGGTTGGGTGGGGGCGTCTTGGCAGGGGGAAGCTGAGCTGCATGCCTTGTGTGTGATGGAAGGAGGTGGTGGGGAGGGTGGACGGGGGCAGCCAAGTGAGGCTGGGGCCCTGGGATTGACGTCTGGTTGGGGGTGGGCTCTAGCCGCAGCTCCAGCTCCAGAATTCAGGGACCTCAAGACTCAGTCTTGCTTCTCCGAGACCGCGGAAACCCAGGCTGATGAGAGATAGGACCAACTTGTGACTCTTGGTCCCCAGGCCCATCTCTCCAGCCAATCCCCCACAGGGACACTCGGGGCTGGGGGTCACACGGGTTCCAGAAGTAGGTTTGATCTAGGAAGGAACTCCCTGGTTCTTGCCCTCGAAGAGCATATGGTCTTACAGAATGATCACTCTCAGGGACACAGCACTCTACAGTTTACAAGACGCTTACGTCTTCATTCCCATATCACAAGCCTGTGGAGTAGTCTAGGCAGGGTGGAGAAGCTAAGGCTCAGAGTAGGGGATTGATTGCCCAAGTCACACAGTGGAGGAGAGGAAAAATCCTGGCCTTCTGCCCTTGCCTTGCAGGGCAATCGATAAACTCCCAGGCCACCTTGGGCTCTAGATTTCCCATCCTTATAGCTGCCCCCTCTTTCCGTTGGGGGGGGGGTTCGGCCCCAGAAACCCCCGTAGCCCAGGCAGACAAGGTATTTTCTTGGCCAAAAAGCATGTTTAGCTGCCCCGTGCTTGGGCTGGATATCACGCGGCCAGCCATGGAGCCCTTCCCTCTAGCGGCCTCAGTTTCTCTGATATCCATCTCAGCCCTTGAAGGAGTCATACTGGAGAGGGGCTATGGGGCCACAGAGGCAGGGACTGGGGCTATGCAGGAGGCTGAGCAGAGAAGGAGGAGCCTCAGGCCCCTTTCCCAGCCAGGCCCCCTGCCCTTTGCCTGGCCTGGCCCCAGGCACAGGGCCCAGCCAGCTGTCCCAGGGCGGGCAGGCTAGCTGCATTAGCAAATGTGTTTGCGGTTATGAGCCGCTCCCGAAAGCAGAGAAGTGTTGCACGAGGGGGCGGGGGGCGGATTGAAGACAGACCCGGCTCTGGTTCCCAGCCCCAGTCAGGGAAATCAGAACCAGGCTGGACTTTTGGCCCTGCCCCCTCCCAACCTCCCTCACTGTCCCCTCCCTGTCTCCTTGGCCCAGGGAGAGGGCTGGGAGAGGCCAGGCCTCAGAAGTGCAAAGAGTCCAAGGAGGGGTTAACCTCGGGATGCTCAGGCAGCGCTGCCTTTGGGGGTCAGTGGTGGAGGTCTAGGGTGGGCTGTGGTGGGGGATAGTCCCGCACTCTCCTTCCCGCTCTCAACGACCCTCGCTCCCCTCCTCCCTGCCTCTGAGGTGGACGAAGCCGATGAAGGAGACGGACCTCGGTCCGTCTGTCTGAATTGGAACAGGACAGAAAATCTTCCTGCTCTTTCTCTTCCCAGCCCCAACCCCCCACTACCCCCAGGGTCATAATGGCGGGAAGGGTGTTAGTTGCCCTAAAGTCTGCCCAGAGCCTGACCCTGTGGACTTCATCCAGAGCTAAGCCGGTCTATCATAGAGCATGGGGGGTGGGGCTCATGGAAGGAGCCAGAGCTGGAAGTGGCGTGAAGGAACACTTGGGGCCAAGGGCAAGGGCGGGCAGAGCAGGACGGGGGTGGGGCAGGGACTGCTTGGGGTGAGGCGCCCTGCAGCCCAGTCCATTTCGAGATGATCCACGCAGTGAAGATAACAATGGCGATAACAATGCTAGCAACTACCTAGCACCCCACACTAACTAGGTACCCAGCACTCAGGTCAACGGACTGAGGCTCAGAGAGATTCGGTCCCTACCTAAGGCCACGCATCCAGTAAAGAGCAAAGCAGAGCGAGGAACCCAGACTCTTCCAACTGCGCCCTCCCCAGAGGCACAGGTCTGCTGGAATTCACTCTGGCACTTACTCAAGGATGTGTTCTCTCTAGGATGCCGCTTTCTCCCTTGTCAGCATGGCCAACAGCTAGGTATCCCTCAAGGGCCAACTTGGAAGTTTCGGTCCACCGAGCCTAGCTGACTCCTACAGATGTGGTCAGCCCCGTCGGGCCCCAACAGCCCCATCCCTTTCCCCACAACATGGCAGGGGGATTTTCTGTTCGTAGAGGGCCGGGACTGGCCCTGGGGGACTTCTTGGTCCCTGACCGCCTCCTCCTTTGTCATATGACTAGAATGGTTTTGATTTCCGTTGTCTGTGGAACATCTTAGTGTGTTGCTTGTAAGCGTAGGCATTGGCGTCCGACAGGCCTGGGGTCAAAACTGCTTCTACCACATATCAACCAGGGTCCCTTCTGCTGAATCCACAAGTGCCTGGTGTGGCAGAGGCACTCCATTGGGCAAGTGTTTTTGGCTTTGTGAGCCTCTGTGTTCCCGTTGGAAAATGGAGGTAAGACCCTCTCAGCTGGCTTCACAGAGCTGTCTGGAAAATTCCAAGGCCTATCAAAGCAGGTGCTACATGGAGTGAGTCCCCTCAATCCTGTCCTACCTACCTGAGGCACAGGTGGCCAAACAGAGGGGTAGCCTTCTCCAAAGAGAATCTAGGGGATGAGGTCTACAGAAGCTTCCAGTATCTTATCCCTTCCTTTGAGCTTTGGGCCGGAAGGCCCTACCGCATATCTACTACTCAGGTCCCCTCTCCACCATCTCCACTGCTGGCATGCATTCTCAGGTCTAGCTTGCTTCTTTCCTGTTGCAGGGAAAGCCTTCCCCGGAGAGGCTGACAGCAGCTTGGGAATTGGGGTTCTCGTTTGTGATCGAGGTGGGCCATGCTGCCCCATGCCCGACAGACTGGGGAGCTCCGGGGCTGTGGGAGCAGGGCCCAGGTGAGGAGACAAGCAGAGAGAGCCTAGGGGAGAGCCAACTCTGGAGACCTAGCCTCTCCCGAAGTGAAGAGAGTGACTGAAATGTTCCCTCGCTTCCTCTCCCAGGACCCTGCCAGATGCTCTATTTTATAGATGAGGAAGACTGAGGCCCGGAGAGTTAGGGAGATTTCCCAAGGGCTGCTGAGCAGCTGGACAGTAGCGTTAGAGTTTCTGCCCAGGTGTGTTTGATACCAGCCCCCCCCCCCAACTCCTGTGTCCTATGAACCAGAAGTAAAGGGGGCCAGACACGCTGGGCATGGGGGAACCCAGCCTCTCACCCAGGGCCGTGAATGCGGAGGCCCCAGCGGACCATGTGGGAGGCCCCCTCTGCAGCCAGAGGATGAGAAAAGGATGATAAGTGGGAGAAGGTGCAGGAGCAGTAGATGGATTGGAATGGGTTCAGAGGCATGCAATGAAAATGATTAAGGGAAGAGAGGGATTAATTTATAAAACGAGATTAGAAGAGCAATACTGCCCTGCTTGGCTAAGGGATAGCTCACGGGCGGGTGGGCCAGTGGGTGTTGGGGAGGGGTGGCTGTGAAGGGTTGGGGGGATCCACTGACTCCAAGAGGCTCACCAGCCTGGGCCACAGCCCCCACTGGGCTGGACTATCGCCTGCCCAGATGACTTCGAGGGTCCCCGAGTGCCCGGCAGCCTCGGCTCCAAACCTGCCCTTTCTTCCTACTGCCATGGAGCGACCAGGAAGACTCATCTGAGCAGCCCACCGAAGTTCACAAAGATAAGTCATGACAGCTTTCCAAGGAGGGGAGCACTTCTTCCATGTGTAGATGAGGAGCTCAAGGTCAGAGAGGTGAGCGACCAAACCCAGAGTCTGTCCCACCATAGTCCGGGGTCATTTACTGCTTCAGATCCTCCAGGGCAGGGTTCCAGGAGGTCTACCTGCTTCCAGGGTGGGCCTCTCTCCTGTGTCTCATGCAGGAAGGTCAATCTACAGGTTCCAGGGGGCGTTTCTTTCTGGTTCTAACCTCTATACTCCTAGGAAGTTCTTTTTTTTAATTAATGAATTAATTAATTTGACAGAGAGAGAGAGAGAGAGAGAGAGAGAGAGAGAGCACATAAGCAGGGGGAGTGGCAGGCAGAGGAAAAGGGAGAAGCGGGTTCTCTGCTGAGCAGAGAGCCCGATGCGGGGTCGATCCCAGGACCCCGAGATCATGACCTGAGCTGAAGGCAGACGCTGAACCTACTGAGCCACCCAGGCACCCCTAGGAAGTTCTTTCTTATGTCTGACCACAATCCTTTCTGCTGCCCTTCTACTCCCGTCTTCTGTCAGGTGATGGCAGGGGCAGTGATGAGGAGAAAGAGAGAGACAGATGGAGGGGGAGGGGCAGAGGGAGGGAAGGGGAGACAGAGAGGGAGAGAGGAAAAGAAGGAAGAGGAGGAGATTTATTGCGTATCCACAATGTATCAGAGAGTCTGCTAGCTGTTTTCACCAATTTCAGGAGGCCGAAATTGATTTAAATGCTGTTTAAACCTCAGGAGGAGTTGATAAGGTAGATCTTACTATCCCCATCTTACAGAGAAGAAACTAAGGTTCCATGAATGGAAATGATTAGAGCAAGTCCTGGCAAGCGAGTGATAAAGCTGGGACTTCAGCCTCAGATGGGCCTCCCAAGCCACCGTCCCACATGCCCATGTCCATGAAGAGAGATGGATACAAGGGGCTCCTGTGATTTGGTCAGCAGTTCAGGAGGGGACCCCAGTGAGTGCTCAGAGGTAATGAGCTGGTTGGGTAGCCTGGTGATGGGGAGTGGTGCATCTGTCCAGGAATATCCATGGGAGTGAGAAAAGGGAAAGGGAGGGAGGGGAGGTCCAGGTGCGGTTAGGGTCTGGGGCCTGGGTGCTGGATGCGGACGCTAGCGGGGGGCGGGGGCCCGGCCAACCCCAGCAGGGCCCACTTTGCCTATTTACCCCTCAGGACTGCAGGCGTGTCTCTTCCAGATTGCCCACTTGCCTCCTATCCCGCCATCCCAGACGGCAAGACTGTGGTCTGCTCTCCAGAGCCAATCGCTGGTGCAACACGGGGTGCAATAGCACCCCAAGTCATGACTTAGAGATGCTGTCTCTGCAGGCATCCCCCCCGCCAACCATGAGCAGAGGTGGGTGAGGCTAGAAAGAGGAGAAGAAGGTGGGGGAGGGGAGAAGTGGTTTTCTTTCTTTTTTTTTTTCCTTTCTCAGGCAGAAATGAGCTCATGTTTTGTCTAATCTAAATTCTGTCAAGCAAGCGAAAAGGAGAGAGACAGAGACAGACAGAGAGTGAGCAAGAGAGAGAAAGAGAGAGAGAGAGCTACAGAGTTAATAAAAAATCTGCCAAGCACATGTTCTTTCCAGCTCAGAGACAAACCAAAAGGAAAAAAAAAAAAAATACCAGGAGAGCTGAAAGGACAGACCAGACAGGGAATGTGTTCTCAGCTCGCACAACTTCCTCTTCACTTCAACCAGAGAAAATTCTACCTCAAGTCAAACTCTCTGCTCACCCAGCCAGCCAGCTCCCTGTGCTGTGCCTGAGGGAGGGTGGGGGACCTGGCCCCCAGTAGAGAATCCATTCCTTCTCCCAGCCCTCTTGTCTTCTTAGTGATTGAGGTGGGGCAGGTCAGGGGCCCAGACCAGAGTAGCCTGTCCTTGGCAGCCCTGGGCCCCAGGAGACGGAGAAGCCATACTGCTTGGCAGTCAGTGGATAGAGAGACACCTTCCCAGCCCTGAGGAAAGCCCAGACAGGGCCCCCACCCTGGTACTAGGTCCCCTTGGGAAGCGGGCAGCGACACGAGAGAAATGGGAGATCAGAGTCGAGGCTGCGCCATCTTTGCCCTCTCAGCCAGAGAGGCCTGGGGAAGGTGAGTTCTCCCTCCGCAGCCCTCCATCCGCCTCCCCCCTCCCTGCCCGTGCACCTCCCATTCTGCCTCCCATGGTCGAGAAAGGCCGGCTGTGCCTCGCGTTGGAATGTGGAGCTATTCCTAGGGGGAGACAGGGAAGTGAGGGGAGCTGAATTGGCCATGCTGAGCAAGACGTTTAGCAGCCCCAGCAATAATAGGGCTTTCATGGAGATGGCCAACCTTGGGTTCTGGAGCTATTTTCCACCCGCAACCTTCCTTCCTCCCGCCCTGAGCCACCCCAGTGGAGAATCCTCCTTTGTTGGGCTGAGGCCTGGGGAAAGAAGGGCTGGGCTTTGTGGAAGGGCCCCCAGGCCAGGCTGACTGGGCTCCCTGTTGTCTGGGTGGAGTGCATCTGGGCAGTGGAAGGGACCTAGGGCCAAGGCCAGGGCCGAGAGAGCCAGCCCTTCCTTCCCAGAAATTCCCAGGGCACGGCTCTTGCCTCTGCTCCTGGCTGCTGAGTCGTGTTTTCAGGCTGGCATTTCCCACGTTCCTCGGTGGGAGGGTCCTTGAGGGGACACGTGGACAAGTGGGCACTCTTTGTCAAGCATCCTTTGGCCACAGAAGCCTGCCCCCGAGCCACCTTTCATAACAGAGCAATAGGCAGACAGACACGGGGAAGGCTAGGAAGGATCGCAGGCCCTGGCTTTGAGGGTCTGGGTCTGGGGGTGCACAAAGGCCGTGCGAGGAGCAGCAGCCAGCAGGGTGGGGGCGAGGCAGGGGCTGGGGCTTGGCCTGGTGTGGCTGGGCGGAGTAATGAGATCCAGCTGGGAGGGAGAAGGAGGAGGAGGAGGAGGAGGAGGAGGAGAAGGAGGAAGAGGTCTCCTTTATCTCTCGCTCCATGTTCTCAGGGCCCACGTTTTTTAATTTGTGTTGGATAAACAATATGGGATTGTGTACACAAAGAAGCTCTAATTATCCCCCGAGGTTGTGTTTCCTTAGAGGAAATGAACTGGGCATGGCATTCACATTGGATCGCAGAAACGCACAAGCCCAATAGCTTCCAGATTGCTGCTCAGGCGTGCCATGCTGGGAGCCCCCCTCCAGTGGAGCTGCTCTCTCCATACCCCCATCTGGGTCTGAAGCGCAGCCTGTGCCCTGCCTGACCTGGCCCTGCGAGGGCACTGGAAGGGCTGCTTGCTTGCTCTGCAGTCTCACCTTTTCCTGGTGCATTAAGCCATCCCCCCCCCCCCCCCGCCCCTAGCCTTACCTCTGTCCCTCTCCTGGAGACAGCCAAGGGCTCTCGACAGAGGTGTCTGAGACAAAGGCTAGAGATGGAGGTGATCCCCGCTGCCTCCACCCCTTGTCGCAGTTCTCACTGGATTGTGTCACTAAGCAGTCCTCATGAGGAGCCTAGGGTTTCTGCCCCATCACCCCCAAACCACTACTGCAGGGGGATAGATTCCCGCAGACGCTGACTCTGGGGGTGGGGGTGGGTACAGAGGAAATTGCCCCAGGAGCTGGGGACTCTGTTGCAGTCCCCCAGGCCTCTCCAGCATGCTGGGGCCTGGGTACCACCCCTTATTCCATTAGCTACGACTCCATCCACCACCCCCCAGTGACTGAAATCTTTACCTGCCTTGGCGATGGATGGAGAGACAGCAAGGTGGAGGCCCAGGGAGGTGAAAAAAAAAATGGTGCTAAGGCTGGTGGCGGAGCTGGGATGAGAACCAGGGCCCGAGATGACCAACCAGCTGAGCGGGGCTGGCGAAGGAGAAGGTGCGCCAGGGAGTAAGAGAGAAGCGTAGACCCACAGTTGAATCGAATCCAGTCACACACACACACCCCCCCCCCCCGCCCCCGGCAAATATATTCCACTCTGTTCTCCTGAAGGCATCTGAGGCATTCCCAGAGACCAGGTAGGCACATGGTCAAGAATGGATGATCTAAGTTTTGCTGCCACTTGCTACATGCCTACCCCTGAGCAGGCCCTGCCTTCAAGGAGCCGACCAGTTTTGGGGTACGGGGGTACGACAAAGGCGGACTCTTGGGTTCATGGGGGCTTAAGTGGGGGGAGGGAGTGGGAATCTTGGCTCTCCACCACAGGCAAGATGGAGGCCAGAGCAAGCGGGCCTCAAGGAGGCTTCCCTGGGGGAGCTGCAGGGACCACTGGGCTGGGCCGGGCCGGGGCCCAGACGGCAGCCCCCTGCCCGACTCTGGGGACAGGCAAGGCAGTGGTGAAGGCGGAGGTGGGGAGGCGGCTGCCAGCGCTGGAACTGGACTGCTCCCACTCCAGTGGAAGGTTTGCCCCCATGTCTCCCTTTTATCTTTTCATTACATACAAATTAGGAGTGCGATTAACTTTATTAAAAGCAAACAAAGCTGGTCAGAGAATGGGGCCTCCAGACAGAGCTGCGGGGGTATGGGGAGGAGAAACCCGGGAGAGCAGGGGAGGCTTGTGGTTGCAGCAGTTAAAAGGGCGGGAGGTGGAGGGCTGGGGGAGGGGGCTTCCCTACAGGATTCTCCATCTCCAGGGATCCTACCACTTTTATGGCCGTCTACATCCTTCTGAAGTTATGCCAGCACCGCCCGGCCTCCAGACAGAATTCCAGACTTTAAGAGCTGGAATGAACTGTAGAGACCACGGGGTCTGCTACTGACCCCCCACCCCAGCTACAGATGGGGAAACTGAGGCCCAGGGAGGGAGAAGGATTAGCCCAAGGCCCCACTGCCTGTAAGTGGTTGTGTTGGTAGGACAGGAGCAGAGGTCTTCTGTTTTTCCAGATATCCAGAGAAGAACATCCACACTCTGCCTCAGCTCCTCACAGTGTATGAAAGGTCTGACCTAAATCCTTCTCGAGGGGTGCCTGGGTGGCTCAGTGGCTTAAGCCTCCGCTTTTGGCTCGGGTCATGATCTCAGGGTCCTGGGATCGAGCTCCGCATCAGGCTCTCTGCTCAGCGGGGAGCCTATTTCCCCCTCTCCCTCTGCCTGCCTCTCTGCCTACTTGTGATCTCTCTCTCTGTCAAATAAATAAATAAAATTAAATTGAATAAAAAAATAAATCTACTGACCCATACTGACCTTTTTTTTTGCACTCCAAGGCAGCCGTGTCCTGCCCCTTCAGCTTCCTCTTCTTTCCTGGCTCTTATCATTTGGAGAACTTGGGCTCTGACTGCTTGCGGGGGCCCTGACATAATCCTGGACAACACCCATGACATCCCTAGGCATTCATGTGGCACTTCAAGTTCTTGGAAAGGATTTTCATAGGACCTCATTGTTTCTTCCTGGAAACCGTGATGGCTGGGTCAGACGGAGCCCACCTGCTTCGTGCATTTATTAAGGAATTCATTTGGAAAACGTTTACTGTGGGCTTTCTTCGTGCCCAGCAATGTGCGAAATGCTCAGGATTCAAAGACCAAGACAGACGTGGTCCTTGACTTCATGGAGCTTCTGGAGGAGCAAGAGGTTCAGAGGGTCCATAATGTGCCATTGACATCGCCGGAACGAACAGCAAGGTAGAGATGAAAGAGGACGCCCCACATCCCACATGCACACATGCTTCTTCCTTGAGCCATTTGCCATAGTCTGGGGGCCATCAAGGAGCAGAGATGGCAGAGGCCCTGTTGCCTTCCCCTCTATTTAGTTTACATAAGACATGACAATGTCCCAGGGTCGCAGACATCATCTCCAATGACCCCTACATCCCAGCTTCTTCAAGCAATGCCCTCAATATCCTTGATGACTCAGCACTCATCTTCGGACAGCTAAAAAATAAGGATCCCCCCCACCAAAGTCCCTGTTGGCTTTAAATATCAAGGGCTCTAATAGTGCAAAATTGGATTCAGGAGAAATGTTTCAAGTTTTCTAGGAAGTACAGCTTTTAAGCCTTTTAGATGCACCAACTAGATACCAACTATTTACGCCTCTTCATGAAAATGGGTCAAATATGCTTAGCAACCTCCATCAACTGAGGACAGAAGAAGTGAGTGGGGTTGAGCCAACCCTCACCCGCCCCAAAATGAATTCTGCTATTAGGTTAAACCACATGAAATTGTCATTTTTTTCTAGGGCAGCAATAGTCACGCATTGGCAGTTTCCTATGGCTCAATCTGATAGTTCCCGACTGTTCCAAGGGAACTGGTAAAGTAGATCTTGCAAGGACTGCCCGGAGCGGTAGCCCTTCCTGTTGAATCATCAGAGCAGGCACCCCAACCCTGCTACTGGGCGATCCTGATTCTCACCAAGTCATTCCAATAGGTCCCCTGAGGCTTCCTGCTGGGCCATTTTGTTGGTGGTGGTGATGGGCTGAATCATGATGGCGATTCAATGATCATTTCATGATAACATCTCCATGGCACTTCCCATGTGCCAGACCCTGTTCTAAGAACCTCACGGGTGTGAACCTATGTCATCCTCACAACTACCCCATGGGGTGGGTGCTGGGATTACCCCAGTCATAGAAGACGGGAAATGAAGAGACGGGAATGAAGCGACTTGCCGGAGGTCTCACCACCAATACCTCAGTAAGCTAGGATTAACATCTGAACGAGGCTGTCTGAACCACAAGCCTGTGTCTGCACTTCGAACGTGCCCCTGTGTCTGAGTCAGAGGCTTCTTCCTTCCTGGGCCGTGGGCTACGGACAGACTGAGGTCTGTTCTCACCTGCCCCTACGTCCACCAACAGAGAGAGGGCGTGTTTCCCGGGGACTGAGATGGGTCAGCCAATGAACAGATCAGGTGAGGACCGAGGGGCTGTGTCATTCAAACTGTGGTCCCCAGAACTGATCAGTGATCCGTGAAAAGAAAGGGATTCTTCTGTTGCTTCTTGCTTCTCGTCAATTCCCTTCCAAGGACACTTATCTGATTCTGTGGGCTGTGGCAGAAGCCTGGGGAGGTGGGTCCAAAAGACCTGGGTTCAATTTGGTCTCTACCATTCTCGGCTGTGTGGCCTTCAGCGTGTTGTTCAACCTCTCTGAGCTGCAGTTTTCTCTTTTGCGAGATGAGGCAAATAATCCCGACTGCCAAGCGGGATTGTGAGGTTTCAATGAGAGAAGCAGAGTGATGTGCCTGGCCAAGTTCCTGGCCATCAGGCGGTGCGTGGGGCATGCTGGTCTCGTGCCCCCATCCTGAGAGGAGAACTCCAGCTGCAGCTCCGAGTCCCACACCCCCTCATGCCTTGTCCGTGTAGCCTGTCAGAGAGGCCAGGGCTCAGAGACCAGTGACAAGGGACATATTCTGGTAACAAAGTGAGATCCAGATAGTTTTTTTTTTTTAATTGTATTTATTTATTTGACAGAGAGATCACAAGTAGGCACAGAGGCAGGCAGAGAGAGAGGAGGAAGCAGGCTCCCTGCTGAGCAGAGAGCCCGATGCGGGGCTCGATCCCAGGACCCTGAGATCATGACCTGAGCCGAAGGCAGAGGCTTAACCCACTGAGCCACCCAGGCACCCCAAGATCCAGCTAGTTTTACTAAAGTTCCTATTTAATTGTATTCCCCACTAATGTCTTGAATGAAGATATCCTCTTTTCCTCCCTGTTCTTCTAGTCGCTCCAACCCCGAGACCTTTGGGAAGGCTCCCTGCTCCTGCCACCCCACTTTCAGGCTTGCAGGGAGGGTTCGTGGTGGCTCAGTGGAAAATGTGGCGAGTCCATTCTGTGTTCTTGGCACCCCACAGGAAGATGGGGGAAGAAAAACTCAGAGGAAGAACCAAGAAGGGAAAGAACCACCTCACAAACGCCCATCCCTGCCCCTGGTCATGGTGTGGTGGGTCTGGAGCTGATGCTAATCGGTGTGGTTTCTCTCCCAGCCTCAGGTTTATCCTTGTGTAATTTAGTGGAGGAAAAGCTAATACCAAAGTGTCAGGTTGGGTTAATGGAGATTTTGTCTCCCTTCTCCTCCTGCCACCTCCATCCCCAGGCTCCTCCCCAAAGGAGATAGCATACACACGTGCCACTCATGACGCCGCTGCCGAGGTATGAGGATCTTGAGGGGCCCTGGCAGGGCTCCCCTCTTTCTGAGAGCTCTCCGAGGAAAGAGATATTCTAGCCACTTTCGTTCACCCATTTCCATTTGCCCACAAAGCCTGATGGCAGGAAGTATTTTCTTGCCAAGCATGAGTCCTTCCTCTTCCTCCTGTTGCTCATCCCCACTGGAGCACTTCCAGGCCTGCCATGGGGCTTCGTGGCTTGGGATGAAAGACCTTCCTGGCAGTTCCTCTGTGTCCCTGTCTGAGTCACAAGGGATTGGGCTGGATGACCTTAGTAAGTCCTGTGGCCTCAGATAGTCTATAGCTCTAGGATTCTAGACCAGTAGGAAGAGTTGGCTGGGTGTCAGCCCGCCCTGACCTTCACTGGTGGGGGCGTGGCCCCAGGAGCTCCGAGTTCCCTGCACCTCCCCCAGTACCCGTGCGCTCATGTCACTGATGCCCCCGCAAGCTTGCTTCAGGCACCTGCAATTCTACTTCAGGCTCTGGGACAACTGTCGAGCACAGTCCTCCCTTCTTTCCGGGCTCGGTCTCCCCACCTATAAAAAAGGGAAAGGAGGGTTTGAAAGCTGATCTCTAGGGCCACCTCCAGCCTGTGGCTCCCTACCAGAGGGAGGAGGCTCGGGCCTCTTTCTGTGCTCCTCAATCATCCCTGACTTTGGAGGCGGCGGACGAGAGCAATCTAGAGTGAGCTGGCCGGTCTGGAGCTGGCGATGGGGGAAGAGGAGATGAGGGTAGAGGGCAACTCAGAGTACGAAGCTGTGAGAAAAGATAGAAGGTAGGAAGGCAGATAGGGAGGAGGCAGGAAGAAAGAGGAGAAGGAGGTGGGAGGGAGGGAAGGGAAAGAATAAACACATAATCAGGGTTACTGAGTTTCCTGTGCAGCTGGAGTCATCTTTTGCTCTTAATAAACTCAGCTGCGGCTCCACACCCCCTCCGGATGGGTGGCTGCTGTTCCCAGTGCAGCTCAGCTTGCCTGGGACCTGACTAGAGCAGGAGGGGGGCGCTCGGGCCTGGGTGTCTGAGGCCCCTCACTCGCAGATGCCCTCCGGCAGGACAAGGCTGAGCCCAGCTGGCCTGGGAGCCGGGCCTCCCTTGAGGCAAGATGGTGGGGAGGAGAGAATAAGGCACCTGGGTAAGGCAGGCTGGGGTTCCATTCACTACTCACCCATTCTGGCCTGACTCAGCAGCCATTTAACAGCTCGTGTTCCTTGCTGTTTCCTAACTCCTCCTCCCCCCATAGTCTGGGTCCGAGCCGGCCTAAAACCGGTAGCCTCAACTCAACACCCAAAAAACAAATAATCCAGTCAAGAAATGGGTGTCAGTCATTTCTCCAAAGAAGACATATAAATGGTTAACAGACACATGAAAAAATGTTCAACATCACTAGCCATCAGGGAAATTCAAATCAAAACCACAATGAGGTACCACCTGACACCAGTTAGAATGACCAAAATTAACAAAACAGGAAACAACAAATGTTGGCGAGGATGTGGAGAAAGGGGAACTCTCTTCCACTGTTGGTGGGAATGCAAGCTGGTGCAGCCACTCTGGAAAACAGTATGGAGGTTCCTCAAGACGTTAAAAATAGGGCTACCCTGTGACCCAGCAATTGCACTACTAGGGACTTACCCCAAAGATACAGACGTAGTGAAAAGTGGGGACACACGCACCCCAATGTTCATAGCAGCAATGTCCATGATAGCCAAACCATGGAAGGAGCCGAGATGCCCTTCAACAGACAAATGGATAAAGAAGATGTGGTCCATATATACCATGGAATATTACTCAGCCATCAGAAAGGATGGATACCCACCATTTGCATCGACATGGATGGAACTGGAGGAGATTATGCCGAGTGAAATAAGTCAAGCCGAGAAAGCCAACTATCATATGGTTTCATGTAGGCCCTCCCTCAAGAGGAAATCAACACTCCAGGATCTTGACTGAAGTAGGGTCAGGAGCAAGAACCACCTGGGATGGGCTAGAGGCCCGGCTTCTTCCACATGGACCCCAGAGTCATCACTCTGAACCCAAATCGGAGCGAGTCATTCCTTTGCTCACAACATTGACACGGCTCCTGTTGTCCTCAGGATATACTCCTGCTCCTTGATTGGGCTTTTGTGCATCCACTCTCATCATCTGAGCCCTGCCCAGATTTCGTTTCTCCTCTCTTGCCACTTGTGCTTTTGATGCCATAGCTTGGGCCACATCAAACATCATCATTAAAACAAGCCCTAGTCCCACAGGTGCCCAACACATAGTCCCTGAATGTTGCCTACGTGGATGATCCAAGTTCAAATACTACCTCCTCTGTGAAACAGCCCAGGTAAAGCCCGTTTGTGTTGCCAACGTACTTTCACACCCTGTTTCCTTATTGTCGTTTCTTTACTTATTTCCCTCGAGCCTGGAGGTCCCTTCAGGCCAGGAACCTCGGCTGAAGCATCTTGGAATCACGTGCCATGCCTTCTGCAGCATCTGGTGCGGGAGCTTGCATTAGAACCATGGGAACAAGACAAAGTCCATGCCGCAGGACCCAGTCCCGATCCCCCAAGCGGAGTCCAGGCTGGCTGGAGCCTTGACACAAGCATGCTTAAGGCTCTCCACGTGAGGATTCCCACATGCGGCCAGAAATGCTGGAACGGACATTCTGTGACAGCCCTCTTGTCGAATGGTTCCAACTCCACCTGGCCTGTGGGCTGGCCTCTGAAGGGAACAACACTGGCTCAAAGGGACCCAAGAGATGCATGGCCTCCGAGGAAGTTGAGTCTCCTGTCTGGCAGAGCGGAAGGGAGAAGACTGACAAAATCATGCTCTCCCCCCAGGGCAGGGGGTATGGGTGATACCTTCACACTGCCACCTGCCATCTCCTTTGTCCTTAAGCCTGAATGCATCTAATCCAGCCAGGCCCCTGATGGGTCATTTCCAGTTTAAGCCAGTCAGGGCTGTCTTCACAGCAGGCAAGGAGGGCCTGAGCCCAGAGGGGAAGAACTGATAGGCCGGCCAAACGGGTGCGGAGTCAGTTGGTGAGCCCCTGGGGTTGGCCTGGCCTGCTCAGTGAGCCCTACATGAGCGCCAGTGCCAGCATCCGGGTGCGGTGAATGATCTTTGACTGAAGAATGACAGCTGACATGTGTTCCTTTGTGCCAGGCCCCACTTCGAGCGCTTTACGTGCATTATTCTAGTTCATGCTCTCAACAGCCCTAGGAGGTAGATAGGATCCTTCCCATTTTACAGACCAGGAACTTGAAGCTCCGATGAGTTAAGTACTTTGCTCAAGGTCACAGGCCAATTGCCACCAAGCGCCAAAGCCCAGACTTGAATCTGAGCTTGAGAAGGCTGAGTGACCGACCTAGACGAACACTGTGACTCAAAGACCAAGGTCACAGCCCTTTCTCCAGCCCTCACTCTCTGTATGACATTGCCACTCACTCTGGGCCCCCTCCCTGAATGTAGTGTTTCATCCGAGTGGCTGGCCTGGATGGTCTCTGAGGGTTTTTCCAGCCACGATGTGTGCAGAGTCTATGAATCTCCGACGGAGCAAAGAAGCCAACTGTTCTTAGCCTCCATACTCTGGGCAATGGGTTTGCTTGGGAATGTCCGAGGCAGGGCCCAGAGCAGCGCTTGCCTCTTGCTTTAGGCCCCGGGGAGACAGCAAAACTATAAAGAGCTCATCTCTACATCTTCTATTTAGTGCCAAGTGCTACTCTAAGCACTTTGCGAGCATGTACGTGTTGAGTCTTTGTGACCTCTCGATGATGTAGCTACTGGCATCATCATCCCCATTTTATAGATGGGACAAGAAAGCCCAGGATGGTTAGGTAACTGGCTACATGACTACTAACAGGCACAGCCAGGACTCAAACTCCAGCCGTCTGGCACAGGAGCTTGTGTTTCTAACCACTATACCCTGCTGCTCAGGCACTTTCCATGAAGGATGAATGGATGGGCAAGAGGAGGGAGAGGCCTTTTTCTGCCACCTGGGGCCTCCGAGGTGAGTCAGACTTGGCTCTGGATGCCTGGCCTTTCAGCCTCTCTTTTTCCCAGCGTCTTCCGAAACAGAGGGAAGGGTCTGGGCCCTTGTGTGGGAACGGATTGAGGAGGGGAGGCCCCCAGGAAAGGCAGAAGCTGCCAGCGAGGCTCAAGGCCGCTTGGGCTGGGCCAACAGGAGAGCTTGAACGTGAGCAAGTCCTGGCACTCGGATGCCTAATCACCAAGGAGGCGCTTGACTGGGGTAACTTGCCTCGGAGGCTGCCCAGCATGCTCATTCAGCGTGTCTGCCACTAGGCGTAGGACTAGACAAAGCTGCTGGGTCAAGCCTTCCCCTGGGAGTGACTGTAGGAGCAGGACGAAGGGGGAAAGGCCACCCACCAGCCAGCACATTCTGGGCCTTTAGAATGACTTCAAGTGGACAGGAGCCCTGCCTGCCCTTCTCGTCCCCACCGTCTTCCGCCGGCAGTAGAGGGGGCAGGCCGAGTTCTTAAGGGCTCCCCCTCCCCAGGCCTGACCCCCAGGCTAGGTCAGGAACCTCTGTCACATACCCTTTTAGCAGCTCACACGTCTGCTTCAGAGTATTCATGTCAAGTAGAATCACATCATTATTTGGGCAGTAGTCATTGAGTGTCTGTCCTCCCAGCAGATGACACCCCCCATGAGAGCAGGAATGGTGGTCGTCTTCTTGTCCACTGTGTCCCAGAGCACAGCACTGTGCTTAGCAGGCAGTAGATGTCCAAAAAATGTGTTGAATGTATGCCTCCAAGCCCACTGGAATGGAAGTGCTTTGTACCTACCTCTCCCGTTTGCGGAGCATAGCCCCCCACGTTAGGCCATATGGTTGAGTTGGAGAGGATAACCCACAGGTGGAACCCTTCAGGCCCCAAAGTCTGGGTCCCAGGACCCACCTTGGGAGCTCAGTGAGTATGTACCTCGCACCTCCTCCCTCCCTCCTTTGTCCTCCCCTCACCCCTTATCTCTTCTTCCTGTTCTCTCCCATCTGCCAGAGGATAGGCTGATGGGCACCAGCAAGAGAAAAGGCCAGCCTGTGAGGCCACCCTGGTCATCCACCCATCCCGGCTGGCCTATGTCCTGGGGCCTGTCTCAGAAGGGGCAGAGCAGTGGGCCCCACACCTTACTATAAGTCGTTGGCAGGCCAGGATTCCAGGGGGACTTCAGAGGCCAAGGAGGAGGAAGCCTCATCACTACAGAGTCATATTATCTGAGAGTTGGAGTGATATAGGGACATGTGCCTGGTAGTTTATTAGGCAGAAAGGGGGAAAGAAAAAACCATGAAAGGTGATGGCTCTATTTCATAAACTGGGAGGGGGTGTGTGTGTGACACCACAGATGCTCATTTTATTGCTGTCTCTGACACCGGGCATGCACATTGCATATGATCTTTTGGACATATATTGTATCATTTTATGCGTGCTAAGGCAGGGTAGTAGCTACGTAGACAGCCAAAGTCAAGAAGACCGTCCGGGTACATTTTCCTGCTCTGCCATTTATTAGACGCATGACCTTGGGTTGGATATTCGGCCTCCCTTTCCCCCAGTCTCCTCAGATGGCACACGGGGTTAATACTATTATTAGAGGTATCTACCTCTAAGGATTGTTGGGAAGGATAATCCTGTTAATGCACACAGAGGACCAGACTTACCATAGAGCAGGCCAGTAAGTGCTGGCTATTATTATTATGTGTGTTCCTAAGTATATTAAAGTGTGTGTGTGTGTGTGTGTAGGTATCGTAGAGCTACACAGGGCTCTAGACTGAGGCATAGAAGAATGACAGCAAGGAATAAACCCAAATGTGAGCAAGGATTATATCTGGGTAGTGGGCGGTAGGAAATGTATTTTTGTCTTCCTAGTACTTTTCTGTATCTCCCAAATTTTATAATAAGCTTGATTAACTTTTGCAAACAGGAAAAAAAAAATCTTCTTTCTCAACAATTTTCCACGTGCGTAGCAGCCCCAGCCATGTTAAATCATCAACACACAAAAGGAAAAGCAAACCCATCGAGAAGGGGTAACGAGAACTGCCGCTAGGCCCCTAGTTCCCAGATAGAGCTGCCGAGGGGAAGGCCTCGAGCAGTGGCTTCACGAGGAAACTCCTCTGCTCTGCCTGTGGGAACCCCCCACCCTCTCTCTGCTCCCCTGCGGGTGCTCCCCCCTCCATGCCACAGTGGCCTTGGCCCCCCCCCCCCCCCCCCCCCCCGGCGAGGAGGCTGGCGGGGAAGGGCTGAGCTCTGGAGGGCCTCTGGGAAACCCAGCTGATTTCATTCCTCCCTCCTCTCCTGTCAGGCGATAGGAGATGACATTAGTACCACTTCAGGGAAGCCTGTGCCCATTCTGAGCTGCTGCCTTTCAGCTTTTTGGGCGGAGGACGGCGGCAGCTCCACTCGTACCCGGAGGAGGAGATGGGGGTGGGGAGGGGGAAGCACATATATGGGGGGGGGGGGAGGCCAGGCCTGAGCGGTTGCCCGGGCTGACCGCTGGGAGGTGGCTGAGGAGACTGTTGGGAGGGAAGGCAGAGCCGGCTTTCTGCCCAGCTCATGAATTGAAGCCGGGGAAGCAAGGGAGACTGGGATCTGGGTTGGATCAGGGCCAGGGCCCCAGGACAGAAATAGGCCAGGCCACTGGGTTTTCAGATCAGTGTCCCGCTCTGCCTGCCCGTCTGGGCCACTCACAAGCCAGGAACCACAGGGGCTCTGCAGGGAGGGAAGATGGGGCAGACAGACCCAGGGCCCCCGCTGCCCTCACCGTCCGCCCCCTCCTTTGGCTTCGTCTTTACAGTACTTAGAACCACTTGAGGTTCTATGAGCTGTTTGTTTATTGGCTATTCCGCCTCAAGAAAGGCTGCTCTTCAAAAGCAAAGAATTTCTCTCCGCCCTTCATGGTAGCACCCTGAGGCCCCAGAACAGTGTCTGGTACACGGTGAGTACTTGATAAACCATTTTTGTTTTTGTTTTTGTTTTTGAATAGGGAAATAAATGACCACCCCCCAACCAGAGCTTGTGAGGAAGCAAGGCAGACAGGCGCTAGACGTTACCCTCATTTCGGCTGAGAAAGTGGAAACTGAGAGAAGTTTGAGGACTCGCCTAATGTCACATGGCTAGGAGACGGCAGGTCTTACTTAGGTTTAAACCCAGGGGTCACAAACTCGAATGTTCTATATTCAATATTATACTGCCTCGCCTAGAGAAATAAAATGGGTTGGCTGTGTGGTGGGTGCTGGCCGGGCACCCCTGCGGGCACACGGGCTGCAAAGACAAAGGGCAGTCCTTGTGACAGCCATGCCGAGTTGAGCCCCAGGGTGGGATTAGGGCGTTCTCTCCACTGCTGGCAAGGCTTACTTTGGAGCAGGTTTTGGTCACTTGGGGCCTCTGCTGCGGAAGGTCTGACCCTGACATTCTTCCCGACTGAGCCTCGGCATTTCAAAGAATGAAATGGGTAGAGAGCATGGGAAGAGTGTTTATCCTTAGGCTGGGTGACCTGGCTGTGTGAGGCCTTGGATGCCAGCTAAGGGTGTAACTGTGGTCTGGGAAAGGGCCACAAGTATGGCCAGAGAATCAGTGCCAGGCCCTTCGGTCCCCACTGGGACCTGTCTCCCTTCCATGCCACCCCTGAGCGACCCAGCCATCAGCCATCGACCATCACCACCCCAGCTTCTGCAGGCAGAGGGCATGCGGGGGGCGGGGGGGGGGGTGGAGGAGAGACACCTGTCCTTCTCCCATGTCACCAAGAAAGACCCGGTCTGTCTCTCCCTGTAGGCAGCGAGTAAATGGGCTTTGGACTCCTCATCTCATCCCACCACCCCCAGGCAGACATTCCAGCTGAGATAGAGAATTCTTTCTTCTGGGTCTGAAGCAGCTGTCCTCCCTCACTTTGTCAAGTACGGTCCCCAGGCTCTCAGAGCAGAACCTGTCACCATCTTCCCCACCCCAGCACAAAGCCCACGGTTCTTTGGGAGTGTACTACTGCTGGGGTGCAGGTCACACACACACACACACACACACACACACACACACCCTTAAGCCTGGAGCCTGAAAACTCCATCCCCTATGTCCCATGGAGCTCTGGGGTCCCGTCACATTAAACATCTGGCATAGGGCAGAGCTGGTGACTGCTGGCTGGGCACGCATTTCCCTTGCCTTGCGGGACCCAGGGGAGAAGATGCAGACCATGAGGGCTCCAGAGTTGTAGGGTGAAATGTGGGAAGTGTGATGACTGGGAGGGAGGTGCCCTCACACTGACCCTTGCCGGATCCAGGCCTGCAAGGCAGAGCTCGATCCTACCCCGACTAGCCCAAAAGGCAGAGCTTGGAGGGCAGAAAGAGGCTTTCCTGGGGGTCCCAGGCCCCTCTCCCTGGGCTTAGGCAGCTAGCAGCCACGGAGACTTTGAAATCTTGGCCAGAGGCCTGGCTTCCTGGGGTCTACCTGGCTGGCAGGGGGACATAGGATCTGGGGCCCAATGGACAGGTGGTGGCTGGGAGGAGGCAGCATGTCAGGAGGGTGCAGGCATCAGGTGAGAGAAAAGGCAGAGCCAAGGGCGAGGGAAGTGGGTATACAAATGAGTACAGGAGGAGAGGGGAGAACGGTGGCCAGCTGCACCTGGAGTAGACTGTGGGTTTCTCATGGGCCCCACAGTGGCCTTGGGCCCACTGCCCCTTTGGCTTCCCAACCCAGCCAGTGGACCGGGTAGGCTGGGTCGCCAAAACCCTGGGCAAACTGAGAACCCCAGGAGAAAGGGGGAAGCACCAAAGGGGGTTCTGGAGTCTTCCCTCCCAGCCGTGGACCGGCTCTGGTGCCCTGCCGGGATCCCAGCAGTGTTTGGGGACAAGGCTTCTCAACTATTGGGCCCAATAGGTTACATGTCTCATGAGGCCTTCACCCTTCACCCCTTCAGCTCTCAGAAAGGCCCAGGGAGGCCTTCTCCCATTTGGCCACACAAATGGTATTGTTTTTCCTCTGTGTGCCCAGAATGGGAAAGGCTGGGGGAGGGCAAGACAAAGGTAGGGAGGAGGGAGCGGGAATCTGGGAGGCGGGCCTGCTGTTCTGGCTCTCCAGCCTGGACAGAGCTGGGATGGCTCAGGCCTGGCCTCCAGCTCGGGGCTCCCGTCACCGCTTCCTCATCTCTCCCTGCCACTTCTCTCTGCTCTTCTGGGCCTCTGCCTTCTACTGCTTCTGTCCACGTCTCTGTCCCTGTCTCCCTTCCTCTGTCTTTGTTTTCCTCTTCCTTTCTCTGTCTCTCTGCCTCTAGGCCTATCCACGGCCTCTCTCTGCCTCTCACTGTCTCTCTGATTCTGTGTCTCTCTCCAGTTTCTCTCTCTCTGTCTCTGTGCATGTTTTTCTGCCTCTGAGTCTCTCTCTTGCTGGTTCTCACCATCTCCCTGGCTCTGGTCTGTCTCTGCTTTTCTCTGCTTCCTCTTTTCCCTCTGTCTCTCTCCGGGGCTGTCTTTCTGCCTCTTGTATCCTCTCTTGCTCCAACTCGGCATGCATGTAACCTGCTCTGCTCTGTCCCTGGGCCCAATGGGCAGCTCCTGGATGCTGGGCAGTGATGTTCACTTCCCCCCGCCACCACCGCGGTAGTTAAAATGGAAGCTCTAACACCAGGGTTCCATGGACCAGCCGGGTCAATCGGGCCTGCCTGGAATCCCAAGCCTGGGACAATGCCCTCCACCTGTATTTTGGGCAGGGGAGGGGACACTGAAACAGGGAGGCACAACCGCCCATGGCAGATGGCTCCATAATTGCCCTCCTCCCCCCAAGGCTTCTCTGGGCTACCTCCTTCAGTCTAGCTCACTCTCATAAGCCTGTGCAGGTTGCAGCCAGAGGCCCTGCCTCGTGGCCAGGCCCGTGTGGGACAAGGAAACCGTGAGTCAGAGTGACAAGGCCCAACTGTCAGGGAGGTTCCCTGCTGCGGCCACGACAAGACCCTTGAGCAGTGACACAAAGCTGGCATCTGAGTGTTCTATCTTAGCTCCACCGCCTCCTAGGTGACCTTGAGCTAGCAAGAGTGCCCACTTCAGGCACCCTAAGGGCCACCTTGAAGAGTGGTTCTGAGTATTGAGGAAGATGCTGTTTGGGAAGGGAGGAGCACGGTGCTTGGCACCAGGAGGGGCTGGACGGTAATGATATTAGGGTTAGCCTCTAAGACTTCTGGGAATGCTCGGGCAAATTAGCAAGGCTCCCTGGGTCTTGGCTTCATCCCCAATTCTTCCAGAAGGGTCAGCCGGAAGTGGGTGGTGGCAGGGCCAGGGACCCGGACCCCACTGAGGTCAAGCTGGGTGGGCAACTGGACTGGTGGTAGGCCAGTCCCGCCCCTGAGAACGTGTGATCTCTCCCCCAAGAGGCTTTGAGTCATAGACAAATGGTTCTACCACTCTGCCTCCCTCATCCCCCAGGCACAAACATGCCTGGAATTTCCAAAGTTTGGTTTGTGCTTGTTGTCATTACTGTGAGTTTCAGAGATGCTCACTGCCACAGCCAGCCTGAGAAGGGCAATTTCTCTTTCACAGAATTTGAGAGGGTTGGTACCGTTGGGCCCTCAGAAGGTGCCTAGGCCCATCCTACTCTTGCCCCCCACAACCCAACGAATGGGCCTGAGAGGCCTGAAGAGAAGGAGTGAAGGTCACTCATGGAGCGCGATGCGAGACATGACAGAGCTGGGCCTAGAATCCAGGCCTCTTGACTCCCATAGTCTCCCTTGCTCTTCCGCTGGCTTACGTTCTCCCTATTCTCTCACCCCTCTGTCTATCTGGCGCCATCTTTCTCTCCCCATCCTTTGCTGTGCCATGCATTCTTCATTCCCTTTGTTCCCCAATAAGAGCCTGAGTGGTTGAGACTCCAAGTAATTGGAGCTTCTTTCAGCACCCTCTGGCCCACCCTGCCAAAGGTGAGAAGCATGAGGGCTAGACCTGTGCATGGGGGTTCCATTTTCTGTGGGGTAACCTCTTTCCTGCCCCCTCGACTGGGCAGGATCGGATCAGCCCACCAGGCAGGCAGCCCCGGCCCCACATGGCTCTGGGGTCTCCCTGAAATAGGGCATCAGCAGACCCTCTTCCTATCTGCCTACCTGCCTTGCCAAGCCAACCTTAGGGCAGAGCTGGAGCTGACGCTCCCTCTAGGGAAGGGTTGGGATTTTCAGACGCTCCCCTACCCAGGGGATTCCTGCCCAGATTAGAGGCAGGAATTCATACAGTCAGGGCCTAGCTCCTGAGCACACTGCCCAGCCTCTGCCCCCAACCTGAGCAGGCTGGAGGGTGGACAGACTGGGGAGCTGCTCTTGGAAGTTCTGCCGTAGCTCTAAATGGCAGGGCCGGTGGGTGTGATGCAAGCCCATCTGTCTCCTACTAAGAAGCCAGGTGGGAGCTCCTGCCTAGAGTCACACAGGTGGCATCTATAGCACAGGGCCAGAGATCCTGATGTCAGCTTGACACAGATACCTTGTACCAGAGACGATGGGCAAGGGTCTGCCATCAGGCATCCAGAGGGGGAGCCCTGCAGGGGAGCAATGGGCAAAGCATGAGCCCTGGCATAGGCAGATCTCAGTTTAAATCCAAGTAGGGATGTCCTTGCTGGGTGACCTTGACCAAGTTATTTCACTTCTCTAAGCCTTGGTTTCCCCATCTGTCAAGGCTTGCGCCCTCGCTGTTCAAGATTCCAGAAGGGCAGTGCCTACTAAGCATACACAATCTGAGGATATTTGGGGGAAAGACCCCCCAAGAGGCCGGTGCACCATGAGGGGGTGAGCAAGAGAGTGGGCAGCAAAGGGTTTGGCATTAGCTGATCAGAAAACTCGTGTGAGTTCGCAGTCAGATGTGGTGGCCCAGCGAGCTCCTGCCCTAACTGACGGCTGGGGTCCAGGAAGGTGAAGGCATCCCTCCGCTCTGGCATCCCACTGGAGGTGGGCCATGGTCAAAGGGATACCTGTTTGGAGGAGAGAAAGCAGCCTACAGAGGAGACCCACTCTTTTTGGCCCTCTGAGGCCCCCGGCCCAATCACTAGCCTCCAAGGCGCCTCCTTTGGGGGTCTGCAACCCAGCACCAAGACGCGTGGCTTGGTGCGGGCAGCGTGGGCTGGATCAGCTCCCATGGGCCCCCTTTGCCTGAGTGCCCTCATGGCCATCCTAAAGTCCCCATCATTTTCCGAAGCCAGCCTTTGTTTATTCAACAGATGCTTATTGAGTTCCTACTAGGTGCCTAGCTAGGCATTGTTCTACATATTGAGGAAGGGCCCCAGGAACTGGGGATGCTCGGTCCGGAGAAGAGAGGCTTACTGCGTATCTACAGAGTTTTCTGACCAAAGGTCGTCTGGACTCTTGCTCAGGACCAAACTTCAATCCAATGGATATTTACTGAGTGCCCACAAAAAGGCCACCCTCAGGTTACCACTAGCGCGCTGTGTGGCCTTGCGTGAGTCACTTTCCCTCTCTGGGTCTCAGTTTCCCCATCTGCAAATGAAGGCACCAGGCTAGATGAGCTGTGAGGCCACTTCTGACTTCTTGCCGGAAATCCTGCAGGATGATGGGGGGGGGGGGTGGAGGAGCAGACATTTACCGTGTGGCCCAGGGCTGCTGTATAAGGTGTGCGAGCCAGAGGGGAGATCTGGACTAGAAAATCTTGGGGGTCCTTTTCAGCCTAAGACTCAACCGGCTTCCCATCTTTCTCCTCATCTCTCCCTAAGGTCTTGCTAGTGTCACTTGTCCTGCACCTGCCACAGCCTTTCCAGTCACCCTGCCTTTGCCCAGGCCGTGCACTTGGCCTGGAATGCCGTCTCCTATTTCTGCCGCCTGAAATGCCACTGATCGTGAATGTGGCAGAGAGGTCCTAAGTATAAGAGTGTTGGAGGCAAGGGTTTGGACTTGATGTCCTCCACCTCTCTTGAAGCCTAAAGTATCTCAAGGAAAGGGCTACAGTTGTCCAGGGAGTCTCAAGGGCCGAACTACACTGGCCCCAGGTGCATAACTCTGGGCTCAGGGGACCTGTCAGCTGCCACCATGCAAGGGCATTTTCTCCCTTTTCTCCCTTTTTTTTAAAAAAAGATTTGTTTATTTATTTGACAGAGAAAGAGAGATCACAAGTTGGCAGAGAGGCAGGCAGAGAGAGAGGGGGAAGCAGGCTCCCCGCCGAGCAGAGAGCCCGATGCGGGGCTCGATCCCAGGACCCTGGGATCATGACCTGAGCCGAAGGCAGAGGCTTTAACCCACTGAGCCACCCAGGTGCCCCTCCCTTTTCTCCTTTGGAACACTCTGAAACCAGATTGACCTGGGCTCAGCCCAGATATGCCCACTTCCTAACTCTGCAACTCTGGCTCTCTCAGTTTCCTTTTTTAGAGTTTGGTTCACACTCTGTAAAATGGGACTACTCAGTCCGATCTCTTCTTCCTTGAAGGGAAAAGAAGGCAGGAAGATCATGTCTAGTTGCCCGTGGTCTACCAGCACTCTGCTGAGCCAGGATCTGGCACCTCCCATTGCCTGCGTCCTCCAAGCTGCTCCTGATACACAAAGCCAAGGGCTTCGTTCTTTCCTTTGAAAGTTTTTCTAGTGATTTCCTACCCAGAATTTCTCTGAACACCCTCCTCTCTAATGCTGCCCCCTCTTTTAAAAAAGATTTTGTTTATTTATTTGACAGAGAGAGAGTACAAGCTGGGGGAGCAGCAGGAAGAGGGAGAAGCAGGCTCCCCACTGAGCAAGGAGCCCGACGTGGGAGTCGACCCCAGGACCCTGGGATCATGACTTGAGCTGAACGTAGACGCCCAACTGACTGAGCCACATTGTTCTCTTTTTAGGCCCTTTGTGCTGCCATCCACACACCCTGGGCCCATCAGCTCTGTGGAGGGAGCACCAGCGAAGACTTCACATGCACTCAGAGGTGGGTTACTCTGCCCAGCAAGACTCACCCCAGTCAGATATGGGGCCCCCAGGCTTGAGAAGCCTGGGGTGGGTGTTGGAGGGAGCCACGACCATCTTCCCAAGGCCCCAGTGCACCCAGGGAGCAAGGAGGACCCTGGCCAGAGCTCTCCTTCTTGTCCGGGCTTCCCCAGCCGGCCACTCTCCTTCTGAGAGGTGGCGCATGGATCGAGAACATAGAATTACTAGTCTGGGAGGCCTGGGGTCTACTTCTAGCTCTGCCCCTTTCTACCTGGGAGACCTTGGGCATGTGTCTTGGCTTGTCTCTCATCCTCACTTTGTCCATCTGCAGAATGGGAGTGATGTCCATAGTCCACCTTACAGGACTCAATGAAGACTCATGCATAATTACTATTTGCTGTAAAGCGAGAGCTTGATTAACAAGAGAGCTTGATTGCCTCCTTTAAAAAGCATTTTCTGGAATGCTGGGCCTATTGTGGACACGTGGTGAACACTCATTGAATTGAGGCTTGCTTCTGATCAAAAGTCAAGATATGGCCTTTGGGCAGCAAACTTTATAGATGCTCTGTGGAACCCCAAAGTTTGCCTTCTCTGCTCATCTCATGGCAGCCTGCCCATCTTCCCACTGTCACCTGCCTCCTCACTGGAGGGCCAACAAAAATCTCTGAAAGGCCCTTGCATAGGCACTGAAAAGAGCAATCTCTGCTCAGGGCCAGATCCCTGGGGTGCTCATGGCATAGGTAGTGTTGAATGTAAGCTCAGAGGGCAGGAGCCCTGGGCCAGCAAGTGGGCCAACAGCCTCTACCCAGACTGGCCAAAGGCAAAGGGTAAGACTCGTGATCATCATGGGAATGACTCAGACTCAGGTCCCGGTGATGCCACTTATCAGCTGGGTGACTACAGACCCCTCTCCAGACTGGGAAATGGAGTAATGGTGCCTGCCTCGCTCATCTCACAGGATGGGAGTAAGGATGCTATGAGACAGCAAAAATGTGTGGAAACGCCTGAGGCTAGAACCCATGTGTTTTGGGCAGTTTGAACTGGAGCCCTGAACACCTTTATAGAAGGTGACAGGGTAACAAGAACACAGACCTGGCTCAAATCCTGGCTCTGCACTTTCCTGTCTGTGTGGCTTTGGGCAAGTCACTGAGCCTTTCTGAGTCTCCGTCTCCTGGTTTGTAGAATGAGGATAATACTATAATACCTACCCCATTGTTGTGGGGGGTGCAGTGGGGTGATGCATAAAGCACAGGCAGCCTGTGGGGGATGTCAGGGCCCACTTGGGACGGTGTCAGGAAGTCCCAGGGGCAAAGCTGAGAGGCAGCAAGGTGGGTACAAAAAGGTGAGCAATTAATTATCTCCAACCTGTAAACAGTGCCTGAGTCCCTTTGCCTTGCCATGTGCTGAGCTTGGTTCTTAGGATGCCTGGAGCAATCAAACCCAGTCCCTGCCCTCCAGGGCCTGCCCCCAGGCTGAGTTAGATCAGCCTTGAGTAGGTCTTGTGACCTGGCAGCTGGGCCTGTGCCCTCTTCCCCGGGGCCTCAGCCTAGCCTTCCACACCCTGGGCCCACCCCGAGGTCCGCTCCTACACAGCCCCAGGAGAAAAGTCTCCTACGTTAGGCACCTGCCACCCCCATCAGGGTTCCTCCCTCCCTGGCTGGAACCCAGAATGTCATTGGGAACAAATGAATGAGATTGCCCAGAGTTGAGCAGGCTGGAGAGACCACCTTGTCTCTATTGTGGGGCTCGGGGTCCAGTGATGATGGAGACAAGTTCCCTGCTGTCATGGAGATGGTGTCCTAGGGGAGGCGAAAGAGGATCTCCAATCGTGACACATGCTGTGAAGGAGATAAATGCAAGGAATAAAACCATGATAGGGTTAGGGGAGCAATTTTCAGTAACGTGCTAAGGGACGCTTGGAGAGACAGAGGAACAGACCAGCAGAAGGTCACCCAGCAGGTGCTGGCAGAACTAGGGCAGGACCCAGAGGCCTACAGTCCCATACCTCTCCCCGTACCAGGCTGTCTCCGGGGCCCCCTCATGCTTTCGCCTTCACCTTGTCCTGCTTTCCCGGTACCTGTACCTCCCCATGGAGCTCCATGGCCTCTATGCCCTTTCGTCTCTTGGGCAGCAGAGGCTGCCGGGACGACCTCAGCTCTGGCCTGCTAGGGTTTTCTGAGGTCCCCGTGCATGTGTGAGGAGGAGGCCTGGGGCCCTGGGCAGCGGGAGTTGTGCTGGGGGCCAGGAACTTGTATGGGTAAATGGCATCTGTGAAAACATTGGCTGCCGAAAGCTCCAGCTGTGGGGGCCAACAATGCCCCCAACGGCCCAGATGTTGGTCTCGCTCAACTTCCCTCCTGCAGCAGCCGATTTACCGAGAACCTCACAGCCCATCTCGGAGAAACACGGATCATTGGGTCAGAGGGTTGGAAAGGGGCTGGAGGGCCACCCAACGGGAACTGGCAAGCAACGGGAAGCTGGCAGGCTCGGTCCTCAGCCTCCAAGGTTGTCTGGACAGCAGGGGTCACTCCTGGGCCGAGAGTGTCCCAGGGAAGGTGGGGCCACAGCCTCCCTGGTCAAATGTCCCAGGTTTCCTGCCCAGAAATTCGAACGGAATCCAAGGGTAGAACCAGTGCAATGAGTCCAGGGCTCTCCCAAGAGGGAATGAGCTTCTTGTTCCTGCAGGTGTGTAAGCAGGTCTGAGCACCCAGAGTGGGGGAGGGGATGCTGTAGAGAGGTGGGACCTGAGGCTTTCTTTCCTGGTCCCCCAAGTCCGCAGTCTTCCTCTTGTTCCGAGATGCGGAGCCCTCCAATCCGCCCTCATCTCCAGCACCAGGAAGGTCTGAAACCCACTTCCCCCAGCCCCCCTTGGTGAGTGGGCCTGGCCAGAGGTCTTAATGGGAGCACCCCCCTTTCCCTGCCCACCGACACTTCTCCTAATGCATCCTCACTGGCCGGCTGGGAACCGCAGACGGCGCTGTGACAAGAGGGGAGATAAGGGGGCTCTCACATTTCCCCCGGCTGGGCTCCTGGGCCGCCAGCATTCACGCTGGCTGATTTCAACATGAAAGGGCCCCTTGAGAAGGAGAGCCCCCCCTCCCTTTCCCCCTTTCCCTCTGTTAAGCCCCACTCCAGAGCTAACCACTGTCTGAGCGGCCCTCCCCCTGGAGCACCGAGCTCTGCCTCTGCCCGCGGCCAGCCTGACAAGCCTTCCTCCAACTGTGTCAGCCTCAGGCCGCCACCCCGCCCTCCAGGGTGGGAATCCCAGGAAGGGAGGGGGCTTACGTAGGGCTGCTTCTCAGAGGTCGCCACCCCCCACAGCTGGAGGGGAGAAAGGCGGGGCTTGAAGTCCCAATCTGTGACGCAGGGGCCCCAGGTCTTCTCTGGAGACACAAACCAGCTCACTTGAGGCTGCTGTGTTGAACAAATCTTTGTGGGGACAGCGCTGAGGTGAGGAGGTCTCCCAACCCCAGATCCAAAGAGGGCCAGGGCATTCTCAGGGTCTCTGAGGACCCAAGGGCTCCACTCAGACCTCTTCCCTGGCTTTTTTTCCTTAAAGGCCCAAGACGAGCGCCCTTCAAAAGTCCCCTGAAAACATCTCCTGTTTCTGCCATCAGAGGCCCTCCCTGGAAGGGTATCTGCCCTCAATCTTTTATGCTGCAACTTTTTAAACCCTTTATTTTGAACTAATTTTAGACTCACAGAAAAGTCGCAAAAAATAGAGCAGAGAGCTCCCATACCCCCCCCCACCTACCTTCCCCTGATATTAACATCTTACATAACCTTAGTAAAATGATCAAAACCAAGAACTTAACCTTGATATCAACTATTAACCGAGCTACAGATCTTATTTGAATTTCACCAGTTTTCCCACTCATGGGAAACTTTTGCTGTTCCAGGATTCTATCTAGGACCCCACATGGCATTGAGTTGCTGTGTCTCCTTGGTCTCTCCCAATGTGTGACAGGCCCTCCGTCTTGCCTCATCTCTCGTGATCTTGGCACTTGTGAAGAGTACGAGTCAGGTGTTTCGGAGAACGCCCCTCGATTCGGGCTTGTCTGATGTTTTCTCACCACCAGAGCGAGGTTACGCATTTTTGGCAAGAATACCACAGAAATGACGTTGGGTCCTTCTCAGCTTATCATATCAAGAAGTTTGTGACATCGACAATGTCTTATTGCCGGTGATGTCTACCTTGATCACTTGGTTATGCTGCTGCCTGTAGGGTTTCCCCACTGTAAAGTTACTCTACTTCTCTTTGACATACACAGTTGACCCTTGAACAACATGAGTTGAACTCTTTGAACTGCACGGTCCACTTATATGTGGTTTTTTTTTTTTCAATAAGTACAGTAAAATGCTGTGAATGTGTTTTCTCTTCCTTGTGATTTTCTTAGTAGCTTATTGTAAGGATACAGTATATAATACACATAATATACAAAATATGTGTTAACCAACTGTTTATGTTATCGGTAAGGCTTCTGGTCAAGAATAGGCTATTCGGTCTAGTTTTGGGGGGTCAAAAAGTTATATTCATATTTTTGACTGCATGGAGGAGGAAGGTGGGTACCCCTAAACTCCTGTGTTGTTCAAGGATCAACTGTAGTTGATAAACATCTTGGGAAGATACTTTGAGAGTATGCGAGTCCTGTTTCTCTTCGAATGTTCCATGTCCATCTGCTAATCGTAGCAGCCATCAGTGGATCAACATTTATCAGTGTGATTGCCTTCTTAACGGTCATGTTCAATTTCCCGCTTTCTTTCTACATCTATTCATTGGAATTTTACCCTAAGGAAAAGCTGTCTCCTCTCCCCTGTTATTTACTTATTCAGTTATTTATTTGTATTAGTATGGGCCAATGGATAGTTATTTTATTCTATCAGTTGAAATCTAGTATTTTCCCCGCCCTCAAGAGGCAGGCTATAACTCCCCACTCCTTGAATATGATCTGTGTGTAATGACTTCCTTCCAAAGAGGACAGTGTGGAAACGGGAAAAAGGCAACATGGAAGGACACCTGGGTGGCTCAGTCGGTTAAGCGTCTGCCTTCAGCTCAGGTCATGATCCCAGAGTCCTGGGATCGAGTCCCGTATTGGGCTCCTTGCTCAGTGGGGAGCCTGCTTCTCCCTCTGCCTGCTGCTCTCTCTCTCTCTCTCTCTCTGACAAATAAAATAAAATCTTAAAAAAAAAAAAAGGTAACATGAAGACACCCGACAAACACGACCTCAGCCAGGTGATCTCAGTGAACATCATCAGTACATAATTTCCAGAAGTGATATGTGTTGAAAGGGTGCTTCACCTCTGTGCCATTCCCCCCGCCCTCGCCGTGACACCCACTCCCCCACTTGAACCATGAGAAAAGCATCATGATTTTTCAAATCCAAACTGAGGGCCATTCTACAAGATACCCGACCAGTACTCCTCAAAACTGCCGAAGTCATCAATAGCAGGGGAATTTCTCAGAACTGTCATAGCCAAGAGAAGCTCAAGGGGAATGGACAACTAAAGGCAATGTGGTATCCTGGATAGGATGATAAAACAGATACTTGCCACTAAGTAAAAAACTAAGGAAATCTGAAGGAAGTATGGTCCTTAGTTAATAATAATGTATCAATATCGGTCCATTAATTGTAACCCATATGCTACACTGATGGGAGATATTAACAATAGGAGAAACTGGGTGCCAGGCAGAGGGGAACCTTCTATATGACCTTTCTACCTTTTTTGTACATCTAAAACTATTCTAAAATTCAAATCTATCTATCATCTATCTATCTGTCTATCTATCTATCTATCTATCTATCTATCTATCATCATCTATCATCCACACACACACATACACACACATATATATTAAAAACCCAATACTATGGTCGTTTATTTTATGCTCAAATTGTTCCCACTTTGGCTAATTGAAACCTCCTTCAGCTTGGCTCCTGAGTTATTCCTACAATCCCTTGTTCTTTTCTGAGCTTCCTTATTTTCTGGCACCGCAAGACGGTCCAGGAGTATCTTGGTCTTTCCCTGCCCCAGACCTGACTCAGCCATTTCTTCAAGAAGCACTGACTCCTTTCCTTGGAGGTTGGAATTAGAAACCAAGATCTGGTCACTAGGTATGTTCATTGCTACCGAGCTGTTCCTGCTTGTAGGCCCTCTCAGGTAGTAGAGCCGGGAAATAAATGTGTGTGTATCAACTCATTTGGTTGCAATTTTAATGATGTCATTGACTCTTGTTCTGTGCTCAAGAGATTTACTTCATTTACTTCATATTCCTTAGCAGAGGTGGACCTAAATCATATTCAACCAGTTCCCTCTTGGTGGCTATTCATACTGTTTTACATTTTATTTTACATTATCAAAACAGTGTAATTGCCATGCATAGTTGTGGGGCAGGTGTTTCTCCATGGCGCTCCGTGTTTCTCAGACACTGAGATCTGCAACTGCTGCAGCATCTGAAATGTCGAGGGAAGTTGCCAGTGTGCCTTCCAAGGTAGCTCTTCTATTTAACTGCCCACCATTCAAGTTCACTCCTGTGCCATTCAGGGCGCGACCTTCCTCAGCTTTCATTTCTCACTACTGTCTCCTACCACTCATCTACCACTCAATCTCAATGAACTAACGTACCCTTTTCTCTCAGGCTTCCAGGTCTCTCCCAGTGGTAGCTCAGGGCGTGATAAAAACCTCTGCTGCTATTTGGACCTTAGACTACAAGCTCTGTTACTATCCTACTGTCCTCTGGGGCTCATGGCCTATCAGAGGGCCTGGTCCACAGCAGCGGGCTTCATCAGGATGGATGGAGGGATGGAGGGATGGAGGGATGGATGGATGGATGGATGGTTGGATGGGTAGATGGGCTGATGCCTGGATGGACTGGCAGCTGGATGGATGGACAGAAGGACAAGGTGAATGGGCGAAACAAGCTCCAGCAGGACAGATTGAGATTAACCATAGAATGCCACTAAGTTAGAGAATACTGGAGGAAGAAACAGACTGAGAGTCTTGTCCAAAGTCACACTTCTGCCAGAAACCCTGAGAATTAGGGGTAACTATCATTTCCAATTTGCAGATGAGCAAACAGTGGTTGTCAGATGTGAAGTGACTTGCTTGAGGCCATACAGTAACTGGTAGGACAGGGATTGGAACCTGGACCTGCTTGGCTCCAAAGGTCAAGTTCTTTGCACAGTCTCACATCAAAAATGGTATGGGGCTTTCTGTTATATCAGCCTAAGAGGTGGAGTTTGAATATAGATTTTACATCTGATGGACCTGAGGTTAAGACTAACTTTTTTAACATTTTCAATCCTTCGTTCATTAAAAAGTATTCCCAGAGCACCCACTGTGTGTGTGTGTGTGTGTGTGTGTGTGTGTGTGAGAGAGAGAGAGAGAGAGAGAGAGATTATAAAGAGTACACGTGATGGGGTCAGACAGACACACGTTTGAAACTTGGGTCTATCACTGGCAAACCTCATGGCCTTTCTGTGCCTCAGTTTCCTCATCTGTAAAATGGGGATAATGGCAATGCCTATTTGATAGTCTTCCTGGAGGTATTAAAGGAGCATATGCTTGTAAATCACTTAGTACCCTGCCACACACACACTAACACTGAGTGCCTGTCTTGGAACCAGGCGCTGAGATACAGGGATAGACCAAGTCTGTGCAGTCCTGCCCTTGCCCTCAGGGAGCTAATAGTCTAGTACAGGGGACGGAAAAGTTATGGAAATCAACATATTTCCATAACTTTTGTCCGTGGAACTTGCTATGGAGGGACTAAAACAAAACAGCAAAGATCTATGAGCAAGAAAACCCAGAGTGACAAATCTTATTTAGGTGGGGAGGACAGTGCCGGGCATGATCTTTCTGAGGGGGTGACATCTCAACTGAGACCCGAGGGATGAGAAGAAGTCAACCACGCAGAATAGAGAAAGAACATTCCAGGTAGTGAAAACAGCAGATACAAAGGTCCTGAGGTGGCGATGAATTTGGTGAGTTCACGGAACTGCAGAGCAGGCTGGAGCATAGCAGGGGATGGGAGGAGAGGTAGGAAAGATCACACATCATT
Source organism: Potos flavus (assembly GCA_028534135.1). Taxonomy (NCBI): domain Eukaryota; kingdom Metazoa; phylum Chordata; class Mammalia; order Carnivora; family Procyonidae; genus Potos; species Potos flavus. The sequence goes on from CM052901.1 coordinate 57,477,188, forward strand.
GCAAAGGCAGACAGAAGCCAGCTTGTATGGGACTTGGACTTTTTTCTGAGTGTCATGGGAAGCCATCAGAAGGTTTTAAGCAGGAAAGTTACAGGGCCTGGTTTGCTTTTTTAAAGGATCTTTCTGGCTGCTGGGTGGAGAGTAGATTGTGGGGAGGCCATGTGGGAATAAGGAGAGGCCTTTGCAGAGGTCCTGGCAAGAGGGGGGTGGTGCCTTGGACCAAGGTGGTGACAGCAGAGGTGGGGACATGTGGACTTCATATCCTATGAGGTATTCCTTGACTCCTTTTTTCTTCAACCTCTCGCATCCCATCTTTCAGCAAAGCCTCTTGTCTCTATCTTCAGAATACCTCCAAAATTCAACCATGTCTCACCACCTCTGCTGTCTCCACCCTCTAGGCCACCCTGCGGCCCTTGCCCCCACAGCCTCTTCTCCATACCTGAATCCAAGCCTGAGGGATCCTGTCAAACTCACATCAGGCCCCGAAGCTCCCCATCTCTCTAAGAGTAAAACCAACATCACCATGGTGGCCAGAAGTCCTCCAAGATCTGGTCCTTCATTAACTTTCTACCTTCATACCTTGTTCCTCTCCATTTTGCTCACTCAACTCCAGTCACACTGGCCTCTTTGCAGTTCCTCAAACCTGTCTGACACACAACCGACTCAGGTTCTTTGCATGGATTGTTCTCTCTGCATAGAATGGACTTTCCACAGGCATTGGTGTGTGTCACTTCCTTACCTCTTTCAGAGCCTTCTCCAATGTCACCTTCTCAGTGTGACCTTCCTAGCTGTGGTAGCTACACTTGTAACCATGCCACACCCTCAGGCATCCCGACTCCTTTTCCTCCTCCTTTATTGTCTTCTCAAAGCACTCCTCAACATCAACTATATGGTATATTTTCTTTATCTTGTTTCCTCTTGGCCTCCTCTCTCACCAGATAATGGGTTTCATAAGGAAAGAGATCGTTGTCTCTCTATTTTCTTCACTGATATAGCTCAAGTATCTAGAAAAGTGCTTGGCACATAGTAGGTGCTCAGTAAATATTTATCAAATGAGTACACTGTTGGGGGAAAAAGTGATGATAGGTGGGAGACCATTTTCCTGCATGTGTTGGAAAGCCAGAGAGAAATGAAAGCTGTTTACTGCATCCGTGCTGAGGAGGCTCAGTGTCAGTGCAGGCCATGCCCAGTGAAGTGGCACCTTCCCTGATCTTGCCAGGACAAGATGGCTAAGATACAGTGGACACTGGGGCCAAATGGCCCTGGGTTCAGATCCCAGTACTACTAATCCTAAACTGTGCTCCAGCCTGCTCTGCAGGTCTGTGAACTCACCAAATTCATCGCCACCTCAGGGCCTTTGCATCTGCTCTTTTCACTGCCTGAAATGTTCTTTCTCCATTCTGCGTGGTTGACTTCTTCTCATCCCTCGGGTCTCAGCTGAGATGTCACCTCCTTAGAAATATCATGCCTGGCACTGTCCTCCCCAGCTAAATAAGAGTTGTCATTCTGGGTTTTCTTGCTCATAGCTCCTTGCTGTTTTATTTTATTCCCTTCGTAGCACATTCCACGGAAATCAGCATATTTCCGTAACTCTTTCATCCCTTGTACTGGACTGTTAGCTCCCTGAGGGCAAGGGCAGGACCACACAGACTTGGTCTATCCCTGTATTTCAGGGCCTGTTGAACAAATGACTGAATGTCTCTGAGCTCCAGCTTCGTCACTTGTCCTGCAAGGATTACAATTCCTCTCTCATGGGTTTGCTGGGAAGGCGATACAAGCAAGCAGGAGTGAACATGTCTCATGAACTAGAAAGCCCCAAATGCAGAGGGCAGACTTTTCACTGCTTTGTCTTCTAGTGGGGCCCGGTTCAGGACGTTGAGACTTCCAAAGGAGAACAAGGCAGTTCGCCCGAGGTTCCTCCGAGGAAGCCAGGGGCCAGGTTGCCCCTGGGGCTGAGCAGCAGCCTCAGGGGAGGGAAGTTACTGTTCTCGGAGTGCTCCCTGGTAGGGATGCTGTGCCGAAAGCATCAGGCGCGTGGGCTCAGCCTACCTACACAACAGTGCTGTGAGCTAAGAACTATTACTATCCCCATTTTAGATCTAAGAAAGCCCGGGCTTGAAGGAGTGAAATGATTTGCTTGAGGCTGCAAACTTCCTGGTGGTGAAGCAGGCACTTCACCCTAAGCCCCTTCTGATCCCGGAGCCCGCATGGTTTCTCTGCCACATGCAGTCGACCAGGGAGGGGCTGGGGGGTCAAAGAGAGAGGAGGTGGAGGGGTGTGGACAGGCAGACTCCTACCACAGGAGCAGCATCCAGGGAGGAATGCAGACAGTGCCGGAAACCCCAAAAGCTATTTGCTAACCCTGGGAAAGTGGCCTGTAGTTTGGCCCGGCATGCGCAGTGTGGGGGCTGTGGGAGGGGTGCTGTCGGGACCGTCCCACCTCAGCTGCGGACGCCCGATGTCAGTCACGGAATCTGAGCAGAAGTCAGGTAAAGGAGCCCTTAGAGAATGCCTCGACCCGGCTGCTCGTGTGAATCCCTCGGGCGATTAGACCAACCACTCGGACCTGATTTCACAGATTTGAGCCCGGACCCACACACCACACACACCGTTTTAAAAGTGGAGGAGCAGAGGCTTGGAGAGAGGACACACAGTCTGGAACTCAGGTCTCTGATTCTCATTAGGGCTCAGCCACGTGAGAATGCCTTCCTCGGAGTGCCAGCGAGGTAGGTTACAAAGGGTCCCCAGAGTTCCGGGGGGGAGGAGGTGGTAAGACAGCAGTTCTGACTGGATGGGGGCTAAAAGCATCCCAGTACTGTGCTGGTTTCCGCTCCCCCTGGAAGCCTTTGCGCCCACCACTACTCCCTCTGCAGCTGCGGGGTATGGGAAGAGCCCTGACCAGGAGAGCAGGAGCCCTAAGCTGGGGTCCCACCTCTGCCACTAACTCCTTTTGGACCTCTGGCAAGTCCCTTTCCCTCTCTAGGCCCCAATGTCACTCATCTATAAAATGGGATTAGACTCAATTGTCCCCCAAACCAAGAACTCTTCCAGTTCTGACATACTTTGGTTCTAGAAAAGACAGCAGTTGGGAGGTCCGGGTTGTGATCCTAACTCTGCATTCTGAGCCACAGCTTCTTACTGTGTAGTATGGGAATTATTGCTATGTGACCTTGGCCACATTCCTTGCTTTTTCCGCTGGTGTTCCGCCTCCCCTAAACCACAGTGCATGGAGACAGGGAGCGAGCTCTCCTTAGAAGGCCTGTGAGTCTCTGACTCTTGTTCTAACTGACTGCTCCAGCTCCACTGACTCCAGAACAAGGTCAGGAGGCTTTGGGCAAGTGGTGCCTACCAGGGTGAAGGAAGAGCTTCTGCAGGCAGGCCCTATCTCCCAGCTTCCAGTGGCCATCAGTGAGGGTGCGGAGCCTCCAGCTGGAGCAGCCCTCAAAGACTCCTCAGAATTGCTTTCACGGCCCCCAGTGCTGTGAGGAGAAAGGAAATTGTGAAGTCAGCAAGTCAGCCAGGGGGGCAGGAGCATAGTGGCTGCCGGAGCTGAGACTTGAGGGGTTGGAGCTCTTGCCTGGCTCTGGTAGGGAGGAGGGAGGGTCGGACACCTGAAAGGTATGAGTGTGTTCTCTCAGCCCTGGCAGCAGACAACTTTTAGTAGTCGCACCTTACGCGTACTGTAGATGCGGCTGCTGAGGCACAGAGAGGGAAAGAAATTGCCCAGAGCCACACAGTCCATGTGGCAGTCTGACTGGAACCCAGGCGGGCTGAATCTTGAGCCCCTGCTCTTTCCACCCCACCCAGGGGCCTCCAAGAACAGCAATAGCACACACACAGTGTCCTTATGTGCCAGACATGGTCCTAAGTGTTTCATATATATACTAACTTATTTTATCGGTACAACAATAGATACCTCATAGGGGTGGTTACTACAATGAAGTACACAGGAGAAAACTGAGGCCCAGAGCATTCAGGTAACTTGCTCCTAGAGTCGCAAGTTAACACATGGTGGAGTTGGGCCTCCAAGCCCATGCTGTCTTCCTTAGGCAGCTGTTTAGGGTTGCGTGAGGACTTGGAGAAGCCAATCACCTTGTCCTCATTTCTCTGGGTCTTGGCTTCTCCCTAGACAGTGAGATGACTAGACCAAGTGATCTGTAAGGACCTTCTCTGCTTTGCCATGTCATTAATCCTAGACTTTACCCTCCTGTCTCTGGCTGGGGGCTTGGGCCTCAGGGTACCTCGGCTCTTTTCTCTACCCTCTCCTAGGAGTTAGTATGGGCTCAGGGCTGGGCTTTGCAGGGACAAAAGGAAATTCAGTCCAGCCAGTCCCAGCCCAGGAAAGCTGTTTCACATAATAAAGGGGTGGCATTGTGACCTGTCAGTGTCCAGCCACCATTCACCTCCCCACCGGTCAACTCATCTCTTGGTCTGTATATGGGTCTGCCAAGCCACCTCCCAGTCCCTCAGGCTCAGGGCCCAGTTGCTTGAGCCCTTTTCTTCCAGCTGCCCAGCAGCTAAACTCCCTAACTCTGTCTTCAGCTTTGATTCATTCTTGCACCTGGAACCTTCGCCCAGCAGCTGTTCTGGACATTATGACCCCTCCCTTCCCCTGGGCTGCTAACAATGGCGGCAGTCACTAACACACAAGAAATGTGCTCATTGCTGGGAGATGAACATTCTGGCACAGCACAAAGAACACAGTCTGGCTGCAGAATGGCAAAATACCACCCTGGAGCCCAACTTGGCCACATCCTAGACGTTTAGCTCTGGACAATTTCCTCAAATTCTCTGAGCTTTGGCTTTCTCATCTCTACAATGAAAAACATGATTATGATCCCGCTGAGCTTCTAGAAGGATTCAGTGCTATAGCAGATGACCATCTCAGAGCATAGTGTCTAGACTGTAATAGGAGGTGGTCACCAGGTAAGACAGCTTTGAATCCCACATCTGTATGAATCCCACATCTGTATGATCTTCGGCAAGGCAATGAATCTCAGTTTTCTGTGCTCAGATACAAGTATAAAAATTCTTGTCCAGTGAGATTTTTATAAAGAAACAATGAGATAATGACTGTAAAATTCCTAGCATGGTGTCTGGCAGAAGGCAGGGGATCAAAACTATGCTACCTTGCTCCACCTACCTCCATGCACAGAGATGAAACTATTTACCTTCAAACATATGTAAGTACATAAAACTCTATGGGACCAATAGCATCAATATTACGCAAATCCTTCCAGAGAAAGAGAAAAAGAAGGAATGCTTCCCAACTCTTTATATGAGGCTAGCTAAATAACTAGACAAATCTTGATACCAAAACTAGAGAAGGGCATTACAAGAAAAGAACATTTCAGGTCAATCTCTCTTGTAAATATGGGTGAGAAATAAGAAAACAAAATATTAGGAAATTAAATTTAAAAAGCTATTAAAAGAACAATGCATCATGACCCGTGAAGTATATGTCAGGATCTCAAGGGTGAAAAATCAATGAAACAAAAGGGTAGATTCTTTGAAAAGATTAATAAAATTGACAAACCTCTAATAAGACAAAGGAAAAAGAGAGAAGGCACACATTGTGAATATCAGGAATGAAACAGAGGACATCAATACAGACCCTGCAGACAACAAAAGGATAATGGAACACCGTGAGCAACTCCATACACATAAACTTGACCATTTAGATAAAGTGGATTAATTCCTTGAAAAACACAAACTACCACAACTCATCCAATATGAAACCAATATATTGGGTAGTATCCACTATTAAAATAATCAAAAAATAAATTTGTGACTAAAAAATACCCCCAAAAGAAATCTCTAGAACCAGATGATTTCACTGGAGAATTCTACTGAAAGTTGAAGGAACAATGAACACAAATTCTATGTGATCTCTTCCAAAAAAAGGAAAAGGAGGGGAGACTTCCCAACTCATTTTATGAAGCCGGCATTACCCAGACACCAAAACTGGGCAAAGACAGTACACAAAAGAAAACCACACACCAAGAGCCCACATGAAAATAGAAAAATTCTCAACCAAACATCAACAAGTAGAATTCAGTAATATATTAAAGGAATTATACACTACAACCAAGTGGGGTTCAGTTTAAGAATGCAAGAATAGTTGGAAATTAGTCAATGTAATCCACCATGTTAATAGGTTAAGAAAGAAAAATCAATAAACATACCAACTGATATGGGAAGAGTACTATACAAAATCCAACAACTTTCATGATAAAAAACACTTAAAATTAGGAAGAGAGTGAACAAGAACTAATAATTAAGTTCCTCAAGGTCACAGGACATAAGATAAACAGATAAACATACAAAAATCAGTTATATTTCTATACACTAACAATGAACATATGAACGGCCAAATTTTAAATGCAATGCCATTTAAAATGTCTCCAAAAATATAAAATAATTAGATATAAATGTAACAAAACATACACTGAAAATTTAAAAATTGTTGATGAAAGAAATCAAAGAAGATCTAAATAAATGAAGAGACATACCCAGATGTTCATTGATTGGAAGATTCAACATAGTAAAGATGTCAATTCTCTCAAATTGATATATACATTTAATGCTATTCTTATCAAAATTCCAGGAAATTTTTTCTGTAGATATAAACAAGATTATTCTAAAATTTATATGGAAAGGCAAAAAAACTAGAATAGCCAAAATGATTTTTTTCCCCAAATACTTTTATTTTATTTTTCCAGTGTTACAAGATTCATTGTTTATGTACCACACCCAGTGCTCCATGCAATACGTGCCCTCCTCAATACCCACCACCAGGCTCGCCCATCCCCCCACCCCCTCCCCTCTAAAACCCTCAGTCTGTTGCTCTGATTTTGAAAAAGAAGAATGCAGTGTGAGCAAACACTTTACCTGATTTTAAGACTTATATATCTACTATAATTAAGACTGTGTGATATTGGCAGAAGGAGATATACAGATCAAAAATTAACTCAATGAATCATAAATTTAAATATAAAATAGAAGACTATAGATGATTTAGAAGAAAACATAGGAGAAAATTTTCTGGACTTAAATATTGGTGAAGAATTCTTAGATACACCACCGAAAGCATGATCCATAAAAGAAAAAAAAGGGATAAATTGGGCTGCATCAAATTAAATACTTTTGCTCTGTGATGAAAATGGATGAAAAGACAAACTACGAACTGAGAGAAAATATTTGTAAACCAAGTATTTGACACAGGACTTGTATCTAGAATATACAAAGAACTCTTAAGATACAGCAGTGAAACAAGACAAAACAAAACAAATAATCCATTAAAAAATAGGTAAAAGACATGCAGAGACATTTCACCAAAGAAGATGTATAGATGGCAAATAAGCACATGAAAAATTAGTCGACGTCGTTAATGTAAATTAAAACCACACTGAGATATCACCACATAGCTACCCAATGGCTGAAATTTAAAACAAAACTGTAACAATACAAAATGCTAGGGAGGGTACAGAGGAGCTGGATCACTCATACATTGCTGGTGCGAGTGTAAAATGGCACAGACATTGTGAAGCAGTTTGTCCATTTCTTCTAAAATTAAACACGCAAGTACCATGCAACCGAAAAATTTAAGCGGATATCCAAACGAAAATTTGAATGTTTATTGTGACTTTCTTTGTAATAGCCCCAAAGTGGGAATAGCCCAGATATCCTTCACTTGTGAGTGGTTAAACAAACTGTGGTACATCTACATCATAGAATACTACTCAGCAATAAAAAGAAACAAACTACTGACACCTGCAACAGCTTAGATGAATCTCCAGAGAGTTTTGCTGAGAGAAGAAGCCAATCCCATATGGTTACATACTGTATGTTTCCATTATATAATGTTCTTGAAAGATAAATTATGAAAATGGAGAACAGATTAGTGGTTACCAGGAGGTGAGGAGGAGGTGGGGTGGAGAGGAAGTGAGTGTGGCTGTAAAAAGGCAACATGAGAGATCCTTGGGGTGATGGAAATATTTTGTATCTTGACTATATTGATGTCAATATCCCGGATGTGATATTGTACCACATTTTTGCGAGATGTTTCTGTTGGGAGAAATGGGGTAAAGGATACACAGGATCTCCCTGTATTATTTCTTTTTTTTTTTTAAGATTTTATTTATTTATTTGACAGACAGAGAGAGATCACAAGTAGGCAGAGAGGTAGGCAGAGAGAGAGAGGAGGAAGCAGGCTCCCCGCGGAGCAGGAACCTGATGCGGGGCTCGATCCCAGGACCCTGAGATCATGACCTGAGCCGAAGGCAGAGGCATTAACCCACTGAGCCACCCAGGCACCCCTCCCTGTATTATTTCTTACAACTGCATGTGAATCTACAGTTATCACAAAATTTTAAAGGTTTACTTTCAAAAGCAAATGGAATTCAGTAATACAGTAAAAACATAATTCGTCATGGCCAAATGATTTTTAATCTGGGAACTCAAGGGTGGTTTAACAATCAAAAATCAATCATTGTAATTCACCAAACATGAAAAAGGAGGGAAATCATGCTAGATACATAAAAAAGCATCTTACAGAATTCAACACCCATTCATGGTAAAACTTTCAGCACACTATGAAAGGAGGGAGTGTCCTCTATTTGATAAAGGGCATCTATAAATAAAAACCTTCAGCAAATAACACACTTAATGGTAGAATAATAAAAGTTTTCATACACTGAGAGTCAGTGTCAGACAAAGATGGCCACTCTCACCATTCCTATTGAGTGTTGCCCTGGAGGTCCTAGTCAATGCAATGAGGCAAGCAAAAGAAATCAAAGATTTGAGCTGTAGAAATAGAATTACCATTATTTTCATTTTACATGATTGTATACATAGGAAGTCCAGAAGAATTTATAGACAAACTATTAGAATTGATAAGTGAATTCAGAAAGATCAATTGTATTTCTATATACCAGCAAAAAATAGAACAAGAAAGTTTTTAAAACTTCATTATTTGTAATAACGAAGCATCAAATACTTAGGAATAAATCTAATGAAAGATGCGGAAAGCATGCAGACTGAAAACTAATAAATAAAAAACCTCCCTCCAAAATTAAGGAAGACTTAAGGGCTAAACCATACTCATGGATCAGAAAACTCAATGTTATAAAGATGTCAGTTCTCCCCAGATTCATCTACAGAGTCAATGTGATCTCATTTAAAAATTGCAAGAACTGGGGCACCTTGGTGGCTCGGTGGGTTGAAGCCTCTGCCTTCGGCTCAGGTCATGATCTCAGGGTCCTGGGATCGAGCCCCGCATCCTGCTCTCTGCTCAGCGGGAAGCCTGCTTCCCCCTCTCTCTCTGCCTGCCTCTCTGCCTACTTGTGATCTCTCTCCTCTCTGTCAAATAAATAAATAAAATCTTAAAAAAAAAAATTGCAACAATTGTTTTTGGTGGCCAAATTGACAAATTGGTCCTAAAATTCTGATGGGAGTACAAAAGGCCAAGAGTAGTTCACGTTATCTTGAAGGAGACTATAGCTGGAGGACTCTAACAGATATCAAGACCTAGAAAACTGAAGTAATTAAAACATTGAGGTATCAGCACCAGGATATAGAAAGTGACAAATGGAAAGAATAGAAAATTCAGAAACAGACCCACACGTATATAATCACCTAGTTTATGATGAAAATGACACTGTAGGTATGTTGGCAAGTATTTAAAAAAAAAAATAAATGGTACTGGGTCAGTTGGATAGCTATGTAGAAAAAAAAAAAAAATATCTTGACCCCTACCTCACGTCACACACAGAAATCAGTTCCAGATGGATTACAGATACAGTGACGTTTCAGAGGAAATATATGGGAACAACTTTGTAACCTTGGAGTAGACAAAGATTTCTTAAACAAGATGAAAAAGTGCTATCCATGAAGGAAAAAAAATGATTACTTGGAGTATATAAAAATAAAGAGTGCTTGTTCATGAAAAGACTGGATTAAGAGAATAATAAGATAACCCAAAGAATAGGAGACTACATTTACAATAGATATATCTGACAAAGGACTCATAATCCAGAGTATATTAGGAAGCCCAACAGAAGAATGTGCAACAAAGAATACCAAGGTGGACAATAAGCATGAAAAAAGTGTTCAGTTGAATTAGTTACAGGGAAAATGCAAATCAAAACTATAATGTTATGCCACCATACACCCACCAGAATGGGTTAAAGGAGAGAACATGGAAATGACTAAGTATTGGTAAAAATGAGAAGCAGCCCAAACTCTCCTACCTGGGAGTATAAATTTGTCCCATTCTGGAAAAGTGTGAGGCAGCATTTGCCAAAGCCCAACATAGGCTTACCCTGCAACCCAACAGTTTCATTACCAAAACAAATGCACAAGAATGTTTATAACAGTCCCCTTTATAATAGCCAAAAGCTTGAAGTTGCCTTGATATCAAAACATTAGCGTTGTTTGGGCAGCTGAATTGGAGATGGTGAGACAGAAGACCAGGGAAGCAGGAGGAGGCTGTGTGGCAGCATGCTATGCAGGAAATGGTGGTTGAAGCAGCAGTGTGTGTGTGGGGGGAGGGGCAGGAGCACCACAAGGAGATAAAGCCCCATGACTTAGAGGACTTAGAGGTGGGAGGGATCTGGGAGGTGATGGGGAAGTAAAAGCCTGGGCCAAGGCCCTCTAACCAAGGGTCCTGGGAGAATGGCTGTCCATTCAGTGAGGAAAGAAACCCTGGAGGAAGAAGTGTGAGATGAGCATGGAGGATGAGTTTAGTTTGGTCAGCACTAGGATTTGAGATGTCTGTGGGACCAGGAAAGAATACAATTCAGAGATGTATGACACTCCCCAAGCCCTGACTTCTTTGCCCTCAAGTCACTAGAGAGTACTGGGCAAATGTCATAAAGAGAGGAGAGGTAGGCTTGAAGATAGGGCCCAACTGGGCTCTGGCCTGATCCAGGGCTGTATGGAAAGCAGATGGAAGGTCAAGAAGCAAGACTGGTGTTCTATTCTTTAGTCCTATGGTCTGCCATTGCTGGAGTGGTGTCTCGACCTTTCCAGACTCTAGTTCCCAGCTTCGTTTTTTGGGTTCTCTGAATTGGTTTTGGGACACACAGAGGGGGGTGGTGGTGTGAATATCATCCATCTCTGCCTTTTCCCATAAACCCTCATTGCTCAAGATGGTGCTGACCTCCCTCCTACTACTTCCTCCCTCCTCTTCCTCCAGACTCCATTTCAGGCCATGTTTCCTGAAGAGAGAGAATGATCCATCCCCTCCCTCTTTTCCCCTGCAGGAATAAATACTCAAAAAATGTTCTAGCTTAGATCTCAGAGGTCACATAAATTAGAGCCTTCAGTGTGCAGATGGGGAAACTGAGGCCCAGAGATAGAAAAGGATCTGTCGAAGGTTACTTTGAAAGAGGTTAATGGTGGAGGGTGGGCCAGAACTCAGACCTCTTAGTGCCCTAAGCCTTGATTTCTTCCTCTCCTTTTGAGAAGGAAAAAAGGGAAATGAAAGAGAAAGAAAGGGGGAAGATGACAAGACAGAAAGAACTATTGAATAAAAGAGGCACAGGGAAGCAGGAAAGAGATAGGGATAAATTCCAAGAGAGCTGAAGGAAAGGGAGAGAGGGAGGGAGACAGGAAATAGAGAGCTACGGAATGAGCGAAAGCGAAAGAAGGAAAGAGGGAAAGGGAAAGAAAAAGACAAAAGAGAAAAATGGAAAGAAAGGGGCCAGTAAGTAGAGCAGGCTGGGCTTCCTGCTCCTGCAGGCGCTGGCAGGAGCTGAGCCCACAGCTTGGTACAAGACAGAGATGGGTGGCCCCAGAAATCCTTACCTGCCAAAATCCATCAGCGCTCAGAAGCCCAAACCAGAACTGAGCAGTTGATCTAAACAAAAAACAAACAGAGCAAAATGAAAACACGTTGGCTGAGCCTACCCCCACCCTGGGCTGTGGCTCTGTGCATTCACTGGCCCCCCCGAGGCCACTGGATAAGCAAGGCATAGCTTTTGTAACCCTCCTCTCTCTGTGCCCCCTCATCCCACAGCCACCCCCCACCAAGAGACATAGACTCAGCTCAAGATGCCATAGTGGGGAGGGGCAGGGCTCTTGGGCCCTGTGGGGGGGGGGCGCGAGGGGTCCATGCATACCCTGCCTTTGGCCTAGCAGAGAAACAGTAAGGCCAGTGGGGTGGGAGGCTGACAGGTCCTGCAAATAATGATTTTATGGAAGGAGAAACTGAGGCTGAGGCTCAGGAGGTGAATTGATGAGGTACCCAGCTGGGAAGTGGTTGAGCCTGAGGAGGTAAGACCAAGTCAGTGGACTCTGGCTGTGATATAATGACCAGAGCAAGTATTCAGGGGTGAAAAGGGGCTTTCCTAAGCTCAGAGGCATCGCCCAGCCCCAGAACCTTCTCATGTCATCCGAGGGAGCACACAGATGCAAGTAGTGCATGTAGGGCAAGTTGAGAGAGGGGACACAGGGTAGGAGTGACTATGGGCAGGTAACAGAAGTCCTGGGGCAGGGGCCGCCTCAAGACCCAGAGAGGTGCTCAGGGCCTGGCCTGATTCAGGACTGGAAGAGCGGGGGGATCAAACAAAAGTATGTAGTCGATAAATATTTATGATTAAGCACTTATACTGATAGTGGTTAAGAACACAGATAATGAGAGCAGTTGCCTTACAGAGTTGGTGAAGACTGTTATTTCAAGTAAAGCACTGGGAAGAGTGCCTGGCACATGGTAAGCCTCACATATTAGCTCCTGATGTCCTTGTCACGGTTGGTTATTTGCTGGGCCTGCCCTGAGCACTAGGACAGCCTGATGCTGTGAACAAAAGCAGCCTTGGTCCCCGTCCTCGTGGAGTTTTGAGTATGGTAGGGAAGATGGCCATTAATCACAAAGCAGACAACAAAAATAAAATTACAATAGTGAGAAATGTTGTGGAGGAGAGGTCCACAGTACCATGAGAGTGAAATGCTGGGCAGCATGTCCTAGCCAGGAAAATAGACAGAAGTTCCCCCAATGAGCTGCGTGCTGACATAGAAGTGAGTCAAAACCAGAAAGAGGGACAGAACATCATCCCAGGGAGCGGAACTAGCATGTGCAAAGGCCCAGTGGCAGGAGGGATCCTGGCAAAAGATGTCGTTGAAGAGGTAGGCAGGGACCGGGGCAATGCAGAACCTGTAATCCATGCCCAGGAGTCTTACCTTTATTGTAAAAACAAAGGGAAACCAGAGAAAGAATTTTTTTTTTAAAGATTTATTTATTTGACAGAGAGAGAGAGAGAGTGAGAGCATGGGGAGTGGGACAGGGGCAGAGGGAGAGACTCTCAAGCAGACTCCTCGTTGAGCATGGAGTCCAACATGGGGCTCAATCTCACTACCCATGAGATCATGACCTGAGCCAAAATCACGAGTCGGACGCTCAACCGACTGAGCCACCCAGGTGCCCCAAGGGAAGGATTTTAAGGATGGAGTAACATGGTCGGAAAAAAAGGTGGTGCCTAATTCTAGGTTGGGAGAGATCTCTAGCTTAGAGGTGAGGAGAAGATGCACATACAGCAGGGTGGGTGGGCTCCTTCGATGTGTGGCCTTGGGCAAGTCCCTTTCCCCTCCTGGGCTTCAGTTTCCATCCCTATCTTAGATGGTCTGTGAAGCCGACTTTAGGTGTCATCTTCTCCTTCTCTGTCTGCCTTCGGCCCTACCCCCTGTTAAGAGGAGAAGGCAGGGAAGATACTCTATATGGAGCCCAGCCCCTCTCCTGGCTTTCCTTCCTCCCTACCCCTTCCTGATGCCTGCTCCCCCACCACAACATGAGACTGTGGGAAAGAAGGCCACATGGGGGCCAAGTTCTCTCCTCCTCTATCCATGGCTCATCCCTGTCAGCCTCAGGCCATCATGGAATGGAGTCCATTCAAGCCTAGGACCAGAGGAAACTCAGGGGACTCCCGTATGGTTGCTGGTTGTGCTGGAAGGCCCAGAACCACAGGCAGCTGGGAGACGCTGCCCCCGCCAGGATGATGGAGTGGGTGTGACATAAATTTCTCAGGACAGGCAGGAAAAAAACATTTATAGCCCCTCCTTGCCAAGTCTGGTTCCAATCAGGCCCCTGACCGGCCCACTCTGCTCCCTACACCCACCATCCCAGGGCTGGCTCCCCCAAAAACCAGAGTCATTTAGGGCTTTTGTCTTTCTCCCTCCTCTTCTTACTGTCTAAGAAACATACACAAAGACATACACGCATACACAGCCCTCGCCCTTCCAGGCCTCTGTGGACCCACATGAGTGTATACATACGCACGTAGCCATACACACAGATGGTCCCCTGGGGTTCTGTGTCCCCACACACATATACAAATGAACAGATAGATACACACACACACACACACACACACTCACACTGGAGACTGGCCCTGGGTGGGCCGAAGAAGGCTGCAGCCTCAATACCAGCCAGGAGTCCCAGACAGCGGCATCCTCTTGGGTTGGGCACCCAAAGACCCGGGAAGCGCCTTCTTTCAGGAACCACCCTCGGGCAGGGCTGCCTTTCTCCTGCTCCTGTTTTCAGCCCCCTGGCTGCCATGGCAACAGCCTTCCAGCTCTGCCATCCAAGGCACAGGAATGCCTTCCCTGGGGCTGAGTTAAGCTCTGGCCAGGCTCCGAGCGACCTAGGGAGGCCGAGGCTGACTGGGGGCACCTTGCAAGGCACACTGATCAGGCACAGGAACCCCAGGCCCCTTTAGAGCCTAGTGGTCCAGGGGCCTCAGACAAGCCCCCGCCTCCAGCTCAGCTTTATCTTCTTTCCCAGGCTGCTCTGATTCTCCACCTTATCCTTGACCCCCGCCCAGGCCACCAAAGTCCTCACTCAGCCACCCGAGACGTATTTGTCTCTCTCGATCTGAGCTGAACAAACTTCTCCTTTCCTGGGCCTCTCCTCTCTTTCCTACCCGAAGGCTCAGGCCATTTGGTTCCTCCTGCTGAAGCCAGAAGGGGCCCTCTTGTTTACTCGTGATGCATGGATCTGATCATTGCCCAGCAGGTCAAGGAACTCAGGTCCAGTTCCTCTGCACAGCAGTGGTGTCACGCCCGTGGAAGGTAAGGTAGCCGTAGAAGGGGAGTCGCTCCAAGCACAGCTCGGGGACAACTTGGCGCTAAGGGAAGCCAGAGACGGCTTTGCTCCTTCCACCCCAGAACAAGTGGAATGGCTTAAAGGAGAGGCTACTTTACAAGAGAGGGTACCATCCTCCCTCCTCCACAGGGGGTATGACGCAGGGCTTGGGGGACTCCAGAGCTGGGTTCAAATCCCTCATTACCCCGTGCCAGCTGTGTGAACTGAGGAACCAAGGGCAATATATTGGTGGGGTTTCTTGTCAAGATCTAACATGCCCAGAACGTGAACCAGAGTCAATACGTGCCCATTCTAGTTGCTTCCCACCAACTCTACCCCATTGAAATGGAGAGCCCCTACGGAGAAGGGCAGAAGGAGGAAGGGAACTGCCATTTGTTACATTCCCGTTTTTTTCCATTCATTATTTTGTGTCATACTCTCGCATCCATATGAGGTAGTTAGTATCTGTATTCCTGACTCAAAACCCATTTTCTTTGGTTCCTGAGCTCACAAGGGGACAATATCCTATGCTGTGGAGACAGCAGGGGTGGGAGAGGGGAGAGAGGGGTTGCTTTAAACACTGGTTTTGACAGGGTTGCAGCCTGGGGGAAGAGAGCTTGTCAGGCTCCCTCAGCTGCCTTTTTCCTCTGGGGACAGTGCGCAGACCAGCTGGCTGCCAAGGTCTGGCCACACGCTGGCTCCAGAGTGACTTGGAGGACAACTTTATGAGGCAGAAAATCCAGCATCCACCCCTGGGAGCAGCAGCAGCAGCAACGAAGTAGTTTGCCTGGCTTGCAGCGGAGGAAACCCCATCCCTCCTATCCAGATAACTCAGAGCCATGACCACACGTGGTCCCAGATACTTCCCAGGTTCGTTGAGCAGGGAAACCTCCAAGAAAGGCTCCAGGGAGGCAGATTTCAGCTGAGCAGAAGGGAAGTCAAGAGTTCCGCAAAGGCGGACCAGTGGCTCAGAGGGGAGTGAGTTCCCCATCATTGTAGGTGTGTGAGCAGAGGCAAGCTAGAGAGAGGGTTAGCCCCTTCATGCAGGTCAGGGGTTTTGACCTGGAGGTGGCCCATGAGAGAGACCCACGAGGTTTGGAGGCTTCCTGAAATTATGTGCAACCTTTTGTGTGCTTGTGTGATTTTATAGGAACTGGCCTCTTCACTTCCACTGGGTTATTCAAAGGTCCGAGGTTCCACAGATAAGGAAGCGGAGCCTTGGACAGGGACATGCCTTTCAGCTTCTAAACAGGTGCATGATTCTAGAGTTTTCCACGACACAAAATGCTGTCTCATCCTAGTGTAGTTTGATTCTCATGACAGCCCATTGAGATGGGTACCATTGTCTCCATTTTCCAGAGAAAGACTCTGGGGCCCAGAGAAGGAAAGGACCTTGCCTAGGGCCCATAGCCGCTGAGGGAAGCCACGACTAGATCCCAGGTCTCCCACTGATGACCTTTCCCCCCAGACTCCATTTTGTCCTCACCCTCTGGAGAACTAACAAGCAGAGATGCCCAGATTGAGAACCGACGGCCCCTTCTTCCCGCTGTCCGTGTTCTGTGGGCTAGCCTCCCCATCGCACCCCACAGCTTCATTTGGGACAGTCGCCAGGGCTTGGAGAGGGCATGGAAAGAAGAGGTAGAGCAGCGGCCATTCGTCCCCTCCAGAGAACTTCCATTTCTACTTGAAGCCTACTTGCAGTGAGGTGTGACCCCAGGGAAGCTGGGTGGCTGCTGCTCAGACCCACACAAGTGTGCGGTGCCCCACATCAGAAGGAGCCCAGCAGCTGGAAGCGGATCTAGGTCAGAAAAAGATGGGGCAGCGGCCTCTCCAGAGTTCGGAGTGCCCAGGGCCAATGGAAGGAGTTCAGCCTCTCTCCCGATATGCTGCCACTTCTCTGTTAGAATTGGGGAAAAAAACCAGCATCTTTGCGGAACCCGCAGAAACAGATGCCTGAGGACAAACGTCCTCCTCTGCACCCACCCCCGCCCCCGACTTTTGCTATGTCCCTGAGATGAGGCTGACAAGTGAAGCCAGAGCCCTGCAGGCCTCTGCCATCCTAGGGATGGGTTGTGGAGGTACACGTCCAGAAGGGAGCTAAGAAAGAAGGCCAGGAGGCGGGGAGGCACCGAAAAGGCTCGTCAAGCAGGGGCAGGGGCTGGTCCCGAGCAGGGGACCCTGGCCAGACAGGCTGACCAAGAGAAGCCCACGAGGATGGGAGCCTTGTCCCTGAGACCTGGAATACCACGAACAAAACAGGCCGTGCAGTAAAGCTGTCTCCAGCTGAGCTGATGAGCCTCTGCGACCTAGTAATGCGCTCTGATTTTTTTTTCCGATCCCTGTGCGTTTCTATTCTGATTATAAAAGCCACATGTACTATCGTGGAGAACCCAGAAACTAATGATCAGTACAAAGAAGAAAATGACTAACCATGGGACCTTAGGCAAGTCACTTCAGCTTTCTGCACCTCGGTCTCTTCGTCTGTAAAATGGGGATGACACGGTATTTTTCTTGTAGGGTAGTCATAAGGAGTAAAGTGCTGAGTACCTACATGAAAGTTCCTGGCCCTTCAGAAGTGCTATACAAATGTTAAGTTTTTTTTTTTTTTTTTTTTTTTTCTTTTTAAGTAGGCTCCATGCCCAGTGTGTTGTGCAACACAGGGCTTGAATTCGGGACCCTGAGATCAAGACCTGAGCTGAGATCACGGGTCGGATGCCCAACCGACTGAGCCATCCAGGCGCCCCGACAAACGTTAAGTTTCATTATTATAATCCACTACAGTTTCACTACTGAGACTCAGACGCTGTTAACAATTGGCCGATTTTCTTCATCTTTGTATTTGATTATTTATAGTTCATTAAAAATAATCAGGATTATACTATATATACGAATTGGTATTTTGCATATTTTAACTTAACATTATAGCATAACATTTTCTATGTCATTATATACCCTTCAAACCATCCTTACAGGTTGTATGTAATTCCATTTACTCCATTTCCTATTGTTGGACATTGAGCTTATGAACATTTTTAGGAATAGCTTTTACATACGTTTTAACCCGAATTTGCAAATACTTCTTTAGCATAGATTCCTTGAAGTGGAATTATTGGTTTGAAGTGTCTGTATTTACGGGTCTTGATATTTCCAAATCGCCCACAGGAAAGTCTATACCAATGGACACTTCCAGCAGCAGTTTATGAGATTAGCCATCTCAGCGCAACCTTGGTGGCAGTGACAAATATATTTAAAGTTTTGCTAAACAGATGGACAAAAAAGCGCTACATTTTCTGTCTTCCACTTGACTAGTGTCAGGAATGGGATGGAGTGCCAGGGGAAGGCTGTTGAGTGGAGTTGGCCCTGTAGTCTAGAGCCCAGAAAAGGGGCTGAGGAGGGGCAGGCCATGGCTGGGGTCAGGCGTACTGCCCACCTGGGGAAGAGGCAAGAGTGACAAGGAAAGCTGTGGTCACATGGGGTCACCCTAAGAAACTGAGAAATTACCCTAGTACTAGGGGAATGAAACCCAACAAGATGTGATTGCCAGTCCTTGTAGCTGGCCCCAAGTCCTCCTCCAGATTTGTGTGGTGTTCCCTGCCTGACTAGACAAGGATGATTATAATGTAAATTGGGCTTTGGAAATGCAAATATTGATACAGAGCGGCAGGGAGTGACATGGCTTCTGAACGCTGGGGACCCGAATAATGACTCTGGACTCGGGCTGAAAAGGAACCACAGAAGCTTTCAGAGAAACAGAAGATGGGGAGGCCATAGAGCTCTGAGTGCAGCTGGGTGAGCTACGGCAGGCGGGGCGGCCCCTGGGAAAGAAGGTGGAACTGGAAGGCCCGGAAGAAATCCTACATAGGTGTGGGCAACTCCCCAGCTCAGGCAGGCCTCCCGGGACTAGGCAGACACAGGCTGGAGCTCATGGCTGGACTTGGAGGTGCAAAATCCAGGCCCGGGCAACTCAGAGGAAAAGGGGCTGGCCTGGGGAGGCTGGGAACCAATGAGCAGAGAGCACAGTGCCATCAAGATGCAGACTGATATTAACACCAGAGCACAGTGCTGTTGATTGAGCAACCAACTCTTGGTCAGGCACTGAGGGAGGGATCAGTATCACCTACCGTACACGGGGAAACTGGGACGCGGGATGGATAAGTAACACATCCCAAGTTATACAAGCAGCAATGGACAGAGGCGGAAGCTGAGCACAGGCTCTGAGTACTCAGGCCCCTCTTGATGATTTCCTTGGGTAGAGTCGGTGGCAAGGTCTCCTCATCTTTGTCTTGAGTATGGGAGCATTGCTGGCTAGGGCTCCTGAAAAAGGTTCTCTAAAGGACAGTGAAAAATTGTTTGTCCAGAAGCTCAGAGGCCAATAAAACTAGAAAGAATGGGTTTTAAATGGTAGCAAGGAATTTAGGGTAGGTACCAAGAAGAACTTCCTCAGAGTCAGACTCTTTAGATACAGTGGGTCACCAAGGAAGGCCATGGGGTCTCTTTCTCTGCTATTCTCAGCAATTTCCCTCCCCAACACCTCATCACCCCCAGATCCACCAGAGGCAGTCCTGCTCAGTACTAGCGGGCTCAGAAATCCAAGGTCGCTTGGGGGCAACAGAACATCTAGGATCCAGCTTCGGCCATGGGTGACATCAAGCTCAAGGAAGCCAGGAGTGGCCTGAAGCTTTGTCACCTGAACCTCTTGCCATTCTCGGCCCACTGGGCTCTCCCATTTGATCCGGTGGACTTCCCAAGCGACCAGAGATACCCACAGTAGCCCAGACCCTTTGTATTTCGGTGGGGAAATCAAGGCCCAAGGAGGTTACATCCCTCATGTACAATCAGACAGATGGGAGTGGCAGAGGCAGGGCCCAAGACCCTGGGGCTCATTGGGACTATTTCCACTGGGGCCCCTCGGTCACCTCCTGGCTTTGCCCTCAGATCCCCGACTCCCTGTTTAGGTGTAGTCACCGAAAAAGCAAGCTAGGAATACTAGGGGCCCCTAGTGTATTCCTGACCAGCCACCTGACCCCTTCCCAGCTTGCTTTTTAAAAATCCTCACAGCCCATGTGAGCTACCGGACAAAAATGCTCCTAGTGTCAGTGGGCTTGGAGGAGGAACAAGGACAAGAAGGGTACCTGTGTCCTCAAATCAGCCTTTTCTATGAAGTCCCATTTTAATGTATACAGCACCTAGACTTAACGGGGTGAAATGTCTTAAGCTTTCCGTGGTGTGAAATTCTGAATGTATCTTTTAAAATCCTTGTGTTGCCAAAAATGTCAGAAGAAGGGTTTTCTCTGTCCATAGTTTTCTTGGCATGCGGACGAGGGATGTTGGGTCAACCTGAGCCAGTGGGTATGAGTAAGGAGGGCCGTTGCTCTGGCATTGGGTTCAAGGTGTATTATTCATTCGTTGATGGATAAATCAGGAGAGTCCAGAGAAGGCTCAAGTGGAGGGATAAGGAGCCCTTCTCTCTCTTTTTTTTTTTTTTAGATTTTATTTATTTATTTGAGAGAGAGAGACAGAGAGAGCACAAGTAGGGGAAGCAGCAGGCAGAGGAAGAGGGAGAGGCAGGCTCCCCACTGAGCAAGGAGCCCGATGTGGGGCTCAATCCCAGGACCCCGGGTTCATGACCTGAGCCGAAGGCAGACGCTTAACCAACTGAGCCACCCAGCCACCCCTAGAGAGCCCTTCTTGATCCATCCTCCTTGCCGTGAGAGACAGAGAGAGAAAACTTCTGGATCCCCAGATTCTTGACTTGAGGTTGCTCTCAGTACCTGGCTACAGAGAAGGGGAAAGAGGGACTGAGCATGACAGGGACTGTGCCAGAGGCATTCATGTCTGTGACCTCCTTCCTTCCTCATGACCATTCTGTAGGGTAGATAGTATTTCCTATTTTATAGATGAGGAGACTGCGGCTCCGTGATGTGCGGCAGCTGGCTCAAGGCCCCAAAGCAGGTACTTGCTGGAGAAGAATTAAAACCTAACTCTTAATAGACTGCAGAGGCCTTGCTCTTTCCTCTGCGCCACACACACAGCAGAGAGACGGGGTGTTGGGAATGTTCCTGAGGCCACTGGCAACGACAGCGACAGCCCAGGGCAGGCTAGGCCAGGCCCAGTGCCTGCCCCAGGTGCTTCCTCATGAACTTTTCCTTAGTTGTCTGTCTCTTCCCTTCACAGAGTAAGGCTCAGAGGAAATGCCTCACCTCTCCAAGCATTTGTGGGAGGCTGAAGATTTGTATCTAGGAGGGGCAGAGAAGAAGGTTGGTGATCTCGGCCCGGAGGAAAGCCCCTCCTGGAACGCTTTGGCCCTCTCAGCACCATCCCGGAGCTTCCCTGGAGCCCTTGCCAAACCTCTCTGCTGGGGTTTTTCCAGAGGTCCAGGGAAATTCCAGGAGTCGAGGATGTCAGTGTTCCCCCTACACACTCCGAGCCTCTCACCAGTGTGCCTCATCGATCACACTCAGCTACAGCCTCTCTTTTGAATATGATGTGTGAGCAGCACACACACACACACATACACACACACACACACACACACACACACACTGTAAGTGGTCAACTAAATCCACAAGCCACCCACAAAAGCCCATATCCTCTCATCCTGTTTACACTTCAGCGACTCCTACCTCACTCTGTGCAGGGGTCACAGCGATGCTTAGAGACCAGGTTCTGCCAAGTCCAGGCCTGGATGTACCACCCCCCTCTCCTCTGAGCTCTCTCTCCTCTTTCTTCCTCCTTCCTCTTCTCCTCCCCCTTTTCCTTCTCCCGGACAGAGGTGCCTCCCTCTTCCAAAGACCACCCATGCTTAGCCACCCCTCACCTCAACACACACATATCTCCTGTACGGGTCCCATCAACCACAAAGAATGAGGCCGAGACGGGAGTCTGCTGGGGTGTGGGTGGCCGTAGGCCCAGGAAGGCCAGGAACAGGAACTGTTTGGTGGGTGGGTTGTAGGGAAATATGTGAGAGGAATCATCTTAGGAGCAGTAGACCAGGCCAGAGAGCTCTGCTGGCCACTCTGGGCCCAGGCAAGCAGTCTACTTCCAGAAGGTTCCATCAGAGAAGTACAGTTAGAGGCAGCACGACGTACTCTACGTATAGTACATCATTAGTTTTTGATGTAGGGCAGGGTTTTGATGCCTGTTTGGCAACAGCCAGACTGCCAGGTGACATGGGATAGTCACTTGATCTGGGTCACGTTCTCCCCATCTGTAAAATTGGGATAATCTTAGTGACCTGCCTCACAGAGTGGTTCGTCAGGTTCTAGGGCGCCGATACATGCAAAATGCCTGACACAGAGGAGACACTAGATAAAGGTGTGCTATTATTTGAAGACTCACATGTATCAGCATCTCTCCACGACCCCCCAGCCTCCCACCACTCGTTTCCTTCGGCTTCTACAGCCATCACGTCGGCCGAAAGTTTTCAAGCTAGTCCTGGCAAAGGCCGCAGGACGTAAGCAGCCTCAGTCACCACTCATCCTCATTTGCTGACATTCAGCTTCACCCTTTTTCCGGCACTGCCCATGGATGGGGGCCCCCAGTTTGCCTCTAGCATTGGAGCTTTCCCTACGCCTATATGCATTCCTTCCCAGCCCTGGTCTTTTGCTCTGTTTAGCCTCTGGCTGGTCCCTCTCCAAGAACTAAACTCCTGATCCTGACCCCCAGACCAGGGCAAGGCTGAGCGTGGCTCAAGGGAGCTGCCTGTGCCCATCTCTTGCCAAGTCTACGTTCAGCGATGTCATGTTGACAGCTTGGACTCGGCCACTGTGGGAGTCTTGACACCATGGTGATTGGTAAATGCTACAAATTGGAGCTTTTTTTCACCTCCCAGTGAGCGAGTTGTTAAACATTAACCAGCATAGCACCGCTTTTACCAACCGTCAGTTTCCTCCGCATGGGACCCTGGGCTTCTTCCTACCTGAAGACTGCTTTCTCTCAGACGCTGGATCCACCAGTAGCCGACTCCATGCAGCAGTGCTCCCCAGCGAATTCACAGCCGGTGGCCATTCCCCTTGGAACACCGGGGGCCCACCGTCATCTGAGTCTCCGCCCTTCGGCACCAAACTTTGCACACTTAGAGACTCCCCTCACTACTTCCCAGCCTTCATCCTAATGGGGTTCAGGAGTCTCATGGCAGGCCCCTGCCCCTTCCCCCTTCTCTGCCAGTGTTGCCCCAAGGAGCCGGCAGCCTCATCTCCCAAGTCCTGAGCAAGCTAAGATGAGGCAGATGCTGTGGTCTGAAAAGGAAAGTCTGAGATTTAGCAAGTGCCATCATTTGCTGTGCTGGGGAGTAAGAGGCCAGCCATTGCCTAGTGTACTTGACAATGAGTGGGCCAGTTCATTGTTATTATTTACTTATTCTTAACTAAAAGCTGTCTGTGGGCAGGGATTTGAGGCCCTTTTGGTCTTCCGCTGTGTTCCCAGCGCTCATCAGTGCTGGGCATATACTAAGGGTTCAATAAATACAGGCTGAATGAACGAAGGAACAAATGTGGGGATTCGAAAATGTTTCCCCAAGTTTTTGCTCTGTACCAAGCCGTTTTGGATCCTGGTGATACAAAGAAAAAGAAGATATTGCCCCTGATCTCGAGGAGCGGCTGGGCCCGTGGGCTGCGGAGGTGAGCTTTAATGACTCCTGGGAGTAACAGCAGGATGGTTTGCAAGCCTTGGTGCCGACTGGAGTGGGGCAGAGGCTCCCAGCTTCCAGGCGAGATGAGGGGCTGTGTGGGCCAAAGAAGACACGGCATTTGTCTGCACTTGCTCAGTAGACTGCATTAGCTGCTGGCTGGGGTGGCCGCCCAAGGCCTCTTGGCCAGAGCACAGCTTTCGTTCGCTCCCTCACCCCAGCCCCACCTACGCAAGGGAGCCGAGCTGTTGGCCAGGAGAAGGGAGTCAGGCAGGGAATCCCGGCCCCTCCCTGCCCCAGACGGGGCCCAGAAGGGCCTGGCATGCTTCTAATATCAAGCAGCAAATTCAATCAGGCAGATGAGAATTCCTATTATTTTAATATATTTAGAAGAGAGTTTAAGGTGGATTTTGTTCCACGCTGTATATTTTTACAACATGAGGTCAGGCCATTTTGATAAATGCCGTAAGGCAGGCAGGGGGTAGGGCTTGGGAAAGGGTGAGCGAGGGAAAGAGAAAGAGGGGGAGTGGAAGACAGGGAGACAGAGACAAAGAGAGAAAGAAAGCCTGAGAGACAGAGAGACAGAGTGTGTGTGTGTGTGTGTGTGTGAGAGAGAGAGAGAGAGAGAGAGATGGACTCCATGTGTGTCTACAGAGCAGTCTTTTGCACATATGTCTGTGACTTCATGTGTATTTCTGTGTCTGTTTGTTGTTTGAGTAGACAAATCCATTTGGGAAAAACAGAATGATTTTTCCACCTGCAGGAAGCGAGGCAGCCAAAGGCTGATTGGGGCTGCTCCATTCTGTGGCTCTCAGAAGGCCTAGGGCTGGAAATTGGGTTACTCCTGAGGCCAGGCCCCAGGCTCTGCTTAGAAATTGAGATGCAGGCAGGCTACCAGAAAGGTAGGGGGCAGTTCCCAGGAGCCTTAACGACCTCACTCTGAGGTAATCCTCAGCACAAGAGGGGCCCTGGGCCCCAAGATGGCCCCTGGCTCTGCCATGTGAATCCTTTCTCACCTTGCCTGGAGGGTTCCCAGTCCTGCCCTTAGAAGACAGCACACACAGCCCCCAAGCCTTCTGGGAAGGTGGCTGAGGCAGCAGCCTGAGACCCACGTCACTGGAGCCTTGCGGTACCAGTCTTGAGCTCGGAATGCATGAGCATGGCAGGAAGGCGTTGGCTACCAAGTTGGGAGAAAAGTTTTCCAGTCTGAAGGCTGAGGAATGAATATGATGACCTCTGGAGGGCTTTGTCGGCCCCTATATATGTGCCTAAAAGGAACTTCTCACCCACTGTCAAGATGGGGGAAGAGGATATAGGAGGCAGTCAGTTCACAGGTGGGATGGGCCCGCCCCAATTACCTCTTCAGCCTAGCTCAGTGGCCTTGTCCTCCCCTTTTTAGAGGAGGGCCAGACGACTACCACATAAGGGACTAGAGGACAGGGAAAGTGAGAAGGGACTAAGGAGGAAGACAAAGACCACGTTGTTATCTCTTCCCAAACACTGTAGACCCTTCTTCAAACAGGATGACTGGCTGGCTTGTGGTCTCTTCTAACTACGAGTGTCACCTTGGGATGGGCGTGGTGGCTTGCGAACTAAGCACCGGGGTCAAGGGAGGCTCTGCCTTTGCTCCTACTAGTCGCCAGAAAACGGCGAATCGTTCTGTGGCTTCTCTCCTCCACCCTCCCGACCTTGCCACCTGCCCCACACCATCCTCAATGGTGGCAAGTGTGGCAAGACCAGGAGATCTGGCCAGCTCTTGCTGCCTTAGAAAACTTTTGGCTGCCACCATCCGAGGGCTGGGGGTCAGGAGCTGCTCAGCCTTATCTTTTCTGTCTCTATCACACCATCGGCAAGCTTGCATCAGTGCCTATTGTGTGCCCTGGACCATCAGAAAGGGGGACTTTAGCAAAGAAGGCAGAAAACGCTTGAGAACTGGGAGCTCCTAAGGGAAACCTGTCCAGGCAGAAGAAGAGTCTGGGTGGTGGGCTTCCTGCAGAGGCCAGAAGCCAAAGCCAGGGCAAAACAGGAAAAGGCTACATTAGAGTCTGGGTAGCCATAGCAGAGTGGTCATGAGCTGCAGCCCAGAGGTTGCTCAAGGAGCCCACAGAATGTCCAGAAAGTCTCTTGGGTGGGGACCATGGAGGAGGGAGCAGAGGAGGCTGGGGTACCCATTAGCCTGGGTTATTACTGGGCCAGGTAGGAAATCCTCACCGCCTCAGTGTGGCATGAATGGCGGAAATGGGGTCCAGAATGCCAGGTCAGTGAGGGGCCTGTGTGGTTCAGCCCAGGCCAGGCTCCCAGGATCTGGGCTAGGGGGGCCCCGGAGGCATTGCTGTCTCTGACACCCATGGCCCAGAGGTTTCTTTCTGTCCAGAGAGCATGCAGGCCTTCCCACGAACACATGCAAGGGAGACGGTATGCTCATGAAAATGCCTGCTGATTTCCTGTATGTGAACCAGAGGGGATGTGGGCAGCTAACCCTTGCCTGTAACCTCCACCGTCTGTCAGAGCCAAAGAGAACGAGAGGTGCTGCCCATCAACCCCCCTGCCCCGTTCACCCAGCCCAATGCTAAATTTCCATCGCAGAAGCCTTCACTCTGGAGACGGTCCCCAGAGTGTGGCCACCTGGTGTCTCTCTCCCACCTCACCAGCCTCCTAGGAAGCCAGAGTCTTTCTGTCTGGATCTCCAGGCGGTTTTCTGGAGTGCAGGTGGAAACCCAGCTCCCTGGAGACCCGGACCCACATGGTCCCTTTTAGAGCTGCTGTCTGAAACAAGTGTCTCCCTTCTGAGGACTCCTGGTCATCTCGCCCTCTCCAGCGAGAACCCTGCCCCCCCTCCAGTTCGGTGCCCTGGTTTCTCCCAATGGCCCCCAATGCATCCTTTCTGCTGCCTCGGAATGACTCCTTGGCCTCCAACCGCAGTTGCGCCAAGTTTCCCATGCTCGATACCTCCAAAGATCACTAAAGTCTGGGCGCCTGGGTGGTTCAGTCATTGGGTGCCTGCCTTCGGCTAGGGTCGTGGCTCCAGGGTCCTGGGATCGAGCCCCTCGTCGGGCTCCCTGCTCAGGGGGAAGCCTGCTTCTCCCTCCCCCACTCCCCCTGCATGTGTTCTGTCTCTCACTGTGTCTCTCTCTATCAAATAAATAAATAAAATCTTTAAAAAAAATCACCAAAGTCTAATTGGTCTGGCGGCTACCGCTGCTGTAGCTCGCCCTGGGTCCTCTCTGTCCCCAGCAAATTACAGAAAGAAAGATTTCTGTCCATGCGGTGGCCGAAGAATCCTAAGATAACGTCATCTTTGTCATCATCATCGGCTTTCTTCAGAAGGCAGAACTTTGTTCCGGAAAGTCCTAGTCCAGGCGTTCAAGGGCTGGGTTGTGATCCCAGCTCTGCCACTGCCTCACTGTGGAGCCTCGGACAGTTGCTCCCCCTCTCTGAGCTCACTGCTTCCTGCCCGTCACGTATTAGGGTTGGATACAAGCACTTGCAGGAGTCTTTCCAGCTCCGAGACGGTCTCAGTCTGTGTTTGCGTGGAACATGTGCTGACCCTTGCTGTGGCCTCACACTGTCACTGACACCAGTGCCTCCCTGTGACTCGCAGGCCTGAGCCCAGGGGAGGGCCTGCCTCATGTCAGAGGCCCGAGGCCCAGAGGAGGCCATCCCCAGCCTGCTGGCTGCCACGCCTCAGGCCTCTTTCAGTTTCCGATTCCTGGCCCCCAGCCTCCTGTGGACCCCTTCGCTGCTTTTCTCCCCAGCCGGCCCCCACTCCTTTCCATTAAGCCTCCCTCCGTCTGGCCCCGTGTCCCCTTCCCTGGCCCCTCTCCCCACCACACCCTTCCCTGAAACGCTGGGCCCTGCTCGGGGATGCACGGGTTCCTTCTCTCCCTCCTCTCTGGCCTTTCACCAGCCGGGAATTCCTTTGGAAACAGAGCCTGGAAATCCTCTTGTCTTGGGGAAGCACTGGCCCCTACCCCGGCGGCCCAGCTGCCGAGCCCAGGCCTGCAGCAGGTGTGTGTGTGTGTGTGTGTGTGTGTGTGTGTGTGTGTGTGTGTGTGAGTGTCTGGCCCTGGAGATTTATAACCTGCGGCAGGGGGGAGGCAAGTCCTTCGGAAGCATTTCTTCTGTCCTCAAACAAAGGTTTGCAGCCAGGGCCCCCGGGGGAGCAAACAAGCAGAGGAAGCAACAGGCCCCACGTTCACCTCCCCCTTCACTGCCAGCCACCCCCGTTTCTCCCTGCCTCACCCTCAGCACCTGTCTCCATCTGGCTGGCCCCACTCTCGCTCTCTCCCTGGCTTCTTCTCTATGTGGCGGCTGTTTCGCTTACTCTTTTTACCTTGCTTCCCCTCTCCAGTCCCGCCCTTTCTATCCTCCACATGTCTCTCAGGTCCGTCCCTTCTTTCCTGTGCCCACCGTCCTCTCCTCAGGCCTCCTCAAATCGCCTCACCTCACAAGCTGTCCTCGGTATTGATAATATTGATAATCTCACCAGAGCGGCCTTCCTAACAGCAAATAGGATTACATGGCTTCCCCTGCTCAAAAACTCGTGAAGGGCTCCCTGTTGCCTAGAGAGTCAAGTCCTAATAATGACTTGACTTGGTGCTCAAGGCTCCAGCCTCCCTTCCCAGCACCATCTCCCACCCTTCGAGGTCATGAACTCCACGCTTGAGCTACTCAGGGCTCCTCTTGTTCTCCCATCCTTACTGGAGGCCCCAGAGACCCCTCAGACTCTCCAGATCCCCAACCGAACACTTTACTGCCTCCACTATATCCCGCCCCCTCAGTGGCCTCCTCGCTCTCCCTCACGCCTGGCGTCCGTTTGGAGACCAGATTCTGTCCATCAGTCTGCCTTCAGCCCGAACGCCCTCCCACCTCTCTGCCTTTCAAATTCCCTGCAAGGCTCTTTGAAAATGCTGCTTCCTCCAGGAAGCCTTTCCAGAGCCGCCCTGTTGGAAATACCAGCCTCACTTTCTGGCCAGGTGAAGTTCAGCAATTGGAAACACAGGTCCTCTAGTCAGCCTCCCTGGGTGCGGAACCCCAGCTCTGAGCCTCTCCAGTTCCCAGGACAATTTATGTAACCTCTTCGAGCCTCGGTTTCTTTACCTATAAAATGGAGATAGTTCTAGTTCCTGCCTCACATAGCCCTTGTGACGAGGAGATGATTCATCCGCGTGCAGTGCTCAGGAAAGTGCCTGCCACAGAGTAAATGCTCTCACAGGGTTATTATTGCTAGGATTAGAAATATGACCTCCTTTACTGGTCTGCCAGACCCTCATGGGCAGGAACCAAGTCAGACCCCTTTGGTTTCCCATATTGGAGCGGCTCAGAGCCGTTTGCTGACTGAACTGAGGCGACAGCCCCCGCCCTCCAGCACCTCAGGCCCCTGCAGAGCCCGGAAGGGAAGAGGGAGGCTGAGAGACACTGGAAATGTCCTCTCCTCCCTAATGCTAGTGGGGCCTGGGGAGCAGGACAGCCCACTGCAGCCCCCAAGTCTCCCGCCTCCCCTCCGGAGGCCACTGTGCAGCTGAACATCCCTGAGCATGGGGGTGATGGAGACAAATTGGAGCGAACTCAGAGGAGTGAAGTCCCCGAGCCCTTGGGAAAGGGCAG
This sequence comes from Potos flavus, assembly GCA_028534135.1. Classification (NCBI taxonomy): domain Eukaryota; kingdom Metazoa; phylum Chordata; class Mammalia; order Carnivora; family Procyonidae; genus Potos; species Potos flavus. The sequence continues at coordinate 57,506,497 of CM052901.1, forward strand.
GCCCAGCAGAGGAGGGAGATGAAAGCAGTTCCATGTGTGTGGCTTGGCTGAAGGACAGCGCTGGGTGTGGCGGGGGACATGATAAATGGAGACAGGGATTCCAGCAGTGCAAACAAGCCAGAGAGGGAGATGGCTGGGAGCGCCACGGTGGGGCCACTCTGCTAAGGCAAACGGGCTCTTGAAATGCTGGTCTGAAGCTTCCTGGGGCCCCGGCTGGGCCCACAAGCCCCCTCTCTCTATTGCCCCAGACCGAGGATTCTCCACACTGGTTCCCAGGGCTGGCAGTTTTGCACGGCTGTGCGGTCCTTGGCCCTGAGTCAGGGACGCCGGCCCCTTCCCTCGTCCTTCCCACAGCTGCCTGAGGCTGGCCCTGGCGTGGGCTCAGCTGAGGGTCCAAGGTCTGAGTCCTTGGCCCTCCTTGCCAGTTCTCACAGTCCCACTCTGGGGCTGGTATGCATTCATTACCTGCAGGCCCATGACAGGGCTTGTGGACGCTGAGTCCTCCCTCCCCACCCTCCCACCTCTGCTTAAAGCCATTGTTTTCAGACCGTCAACCTCTGCCCTCTCCTCCCGGGTACTAAGGGGCATATCAGGGGCATGGAGAGGCCAGGAGGAAATATTGGAAATGGCCTCTCCATCCTCCCCTCAGATCCGGGCTTCGTTGTCCTTGGGCCAAGATAAATAAAGCAAGCAAGGGAGAGGCCTCTCTCTGCTCAGTGCTGATAGCTAAGTGGCCTGGTTATGGGGGTGGTGGATTGAGCATCAGTCTACCCCAAGGCTGCGTCCAGCTCTCTTCCCAAAGGACTGTGGCAGAAAGGCAGCCAGGCCAGGTGCCCAGAAGTTAGTGGCATGAGGAGCAAAGCAGAATGCCCCCTCAGCGCCCCCTCTCCTGGGGCACAGCTTTCTTGGGGGGCTGAGTCTGAGAGCTCTGGAGGGAGAGCTAGGGAACTTAAAAGGAAGGGGGAATCTAGAGATTGGGGGAGTGGCAGGATGCTGCCCCCAACTAGAGCCCCAGTCCCCCAAGCTACAGATCTCTGGCCTGCCCAGGGTCCTGGGTCCACTTCCTGCAGTCAGAGAGTCTGAGGGCCCTTAGAGTGGGGAACCTGGAGGATCGAAGACCCCAAACCCTCTAAACTGAGGGATCCCTGATGGTCTTTGTTAGGCACCTTCCACCCTAACCCCTGAAGGGTCTCAGACTGCATTCTTGAGGTCATAGCTTAGCAGAAAGAGCACAAGTCTTCATGAGACCGAACTGGGTTCAACTCCAGCCTTCATGCTGTAGTCCTGATGAGTACTGAGCAAGCTCCTTACTTTACTTGACAAGTAAAGCTTGACTTTCTCATCATGAAATGGAGAGCAAAATCACCTCGCAAGACCACTGGTAGGATTTGATGGGGTAATGATGTACAAAGATCTGGTCCATGGAAGGTTGGGCTGCTTTTCCCTGCCCTGCACTGGCTGTGGCCCCTAGGCCACCATTTCAGGCCGCCATGAAACTGCCTCGCTCCAGAGGAAGGAACTCTTGGCGAGCTGCGGCTCCTAGGTTGACCCCAAGGGGTCCCCCTGGCTCCTCTCACACCAACGTCATGGACTGACTATGACAGTACCAAGGGCCTTGCCACCTGGGCCAGGTGGACTCATCTCTCTGACTCTCAGAGTGCCGTCGAAGGCGGTTCTCTCCATGGGGGCCTCCAATCCCTGGGCTGTTCTGTTTATAGCCATCTCTGGCACCCCAGTCTCATACCCAACCCTCCTCACAGTGTCAGGCAGACCTCTCTGCCAGCTCTCTCACTGAGTTTTGCCCTTGCCTGTGGAGCTCTTTCTGTGGGTCCCACACTGTCAGGGCCATCCTTTGTCCTTCCGGCTATCCCACTATGTCTACCCCACCCAAAGCCCAGAGCCTGCTCCTGGGCTGGCTTTGCCATCTGCTTCATTTAGGAAGTCACTGGAGCAAGGATCGGCCTGCAAAGGTCTACCCATAATGGCAAAGGCCAAAGAAAAGAGCCTGGGGTTGAAGGCCAGGAGATCGGAGGTGTAGTTCCCATTCCTCAACTCACTTCTTCTGTGGTCTTCCTGAGCCACTTCCTCTTTGAACTTTTTTTTCCCCCATCTAGAAAATGGTGGTCCCAGTTCTTGTCCCCCAGGGCTGTTGGGAAGTACACAAGCGTTAATGGAGGTAGGATCCTCGAAGGAATGTTCTGGCTTGAGGACCTGGAATTTAACCTTTTGTGCTTGGCTCTGTTCTATGACAGTGGAGTACTCACAAAACATGCAGGGACCCCGATCCCAATTATTGTCACTCAGCTGCTTCCATTTGGTTAGATGCCAAGATCACCAACTCTTTAGTGTTCACTGGTTCATCTCAGTTCTTTGTGAGAAAAATTGCTCTACCAGTTCTGAGTCTTCACTATTTGGAAGTCCTTTGTGTCTACTCCAAATCCTTCCTACTGCGGCTCCATCCCAGGTCTACACGCCTTCAGACACTTCCTAGCCTGCCTTCTCTTTCTTCTCCTCCTCAACTCTTGCCCAATCCTCAGAAGGGAGAATAGGGTTGAGGGCAAAGGCAGCCTCCTACCTGGCCAGAGGGAGCAGACCGTGGGCACAGTGTCACTCTTCCAGAAACCCTTCAGCTGCCCCACACCCTCAGCCTCGCCCTTATCTCAACCTGGCCCGCACTGTCACAGCTGGAATACTTGTGGTCTCTCACCACACATTGGAACTAGGGCGCCAACCTTGACTTTAATCTCCCCTGGCAGCTCCGTGGCATCAGTAAGCCCCAAGTTTATGGCAGAGGAAAAATGAAACCCACATTGCCCCAACTAGGTCCAGCCCCCACCCAGTAGAGCCAAGGATATCCTCCAAGGGGCAGCGAGACCCCCCCAGCTTCCCCCCCAAGGCACATGGTAGTGGGGTGGGATGGTGATGGGTAGCGCTTCCAGCTGCACTCTCCTCCCTTAAGGCACAAGGGTGCACCCCAGCCCCCCAAGCCCTTCCTCTCTCTTCTTTCAGCCGGGAGGGCTTCCCCAGCATTTGCAATGGGGGGCAGCTCCCTCCTGAGTTAGAGGTTAAAGGGGACGCCTTCTCCAGGAATCTGTAGCCAAACTGCTGAGCTTTTCACAGTGACCTGGAGATGATGTTTGGAAATCTGATTTGTGATAACATAATGTTCCTTTTAAGTAATGCTGGCTGGAGAGGGAAGGAGGAAAAAAAACGACCAAGAAAAACAACCTTATTGAGGTTTAAAAAGGGACGCTGTCGTGGCTGCCTCCTTAATCTCCCAAATCATTTTCCTCTCTTCCCCCTCCTCCTCCCGCCCCAGACCTGCTTTTGTTTATAACAATCTCTTGGAAAGAAGATTGAAAGTGAAATCTGTTTCCTAGCTTAAATATATATATTTAAAGGAGGGGGAAGAAAGCCCTTTCTCCCCACCCCCTGCCTGCTCTTCGCCTGAGCGCTGTGGGTAATTGGAGGGCTGCCTGCTCTGGGCTAGTCGATCAGCATGGGCTCTCCAGTGCCCACTCATCACCCCATCACAGAAGGATCATTAAGGCAGGAAAACAGGCTGGGGGAAAGATGGGAAACCTGGAAAGGGGGGGGAGGGCAAGGGCATCACTTATTCACTGACTCCGAGCACTATTTATGTAGTGGCTGGTGACCAGCAGTTTCCTCGCTCCAGAGGAGAATAAATACAGTATGGAGGGACGAAGTTAGACACAAGGCAGGACTTCCACTCTCACTGTTTAACATACAGGGCATTAGGCCAGTAGTGAAGAGAGCTGAGAGATTTTAGCTGCATTTCTTAATGAATGAGGGACCCTGTTCCCCACACGTCTCTGGGCTAGGGCTTAGTTTGTGACAGAGGGAGGGTTGAGATGAAACATTTGTGTTGCAGCAGGAAAAGATGGGGTGGCAGCCAAGGAGACCTCCCAATAACGAGGAGATGGGACCATTTGGGGGGTGGGGTGGATATCTAGGGAGGAATGAGCACACCTAGTAGAAGCCATCGTAGCTATTGTCCACCAACACCCCCCTACGCACCCAACACACCCATGTGCTCATACCACTTCCCTTCTCTGCTCTGCCTGACATCTCAAGGGGCATCTCACGCACCACCCATTGTTTGGCCCTCACCCTAGACTTCCACACTTCTTGGCCCAGCCTGAAGCGAACCAACAGGCATAGCAGGGCAGGACAGGGCACACTGAAGGGAGAAGGAGGTGGTGAAAGCCTGATATGCAGCCCTAATGGCTACCTGCCAGCCCGGGATGGATTCCTCTGACCCCAGCTTCTCAGAAACACCCACTCCCCTGGACCCTGGTGCTCACAGCCCTGCCTGCCAGGGCCTGTGCTTCAAGAGAAGGAACAGAGAGGGCTTTCTGACATTCTTTCCAGGGAGCCTCGCTCCTCCCTGCCCCATCCAGGGCATGTTATTACTATCAGAAACATCAGACATTTCGACTCAGATGAAAGTCAGGTTAAATGTCCCCAGAGCAGAAATTCCACGTGGTTCCAGATAGAGAGGAGAAACTTCCCCTCCCTCGGTCTTCTTCCTTCTCTCCCTCCCTCGCCAAGAGTGGAGGAAAGTATCAATTTTTTCTGACCGTATGTTTTCTGACCATGCAATCCAGCCCTCTCAGCTTACAGATGGGGAAACTGAGGCCTAGAATGAGGAATGGGCTTGCCCAAATTCGCTCAGCAAGTTCATGGCAGGGCTAAGACTAGGGTCCAGGGTGTCTTGAAGTCCATCTTACAGTATTTTTTCACAGCACACATTTGCAACCCTGTCAGTGGTGTCTCAGCATCTCTGATGCTGGGACAGAAACAAGAGGCAGCGTCCCATAATACTTGGCCTGCAGAAGTCACTTAATATTACTTGATACAAAAATCATATAATTATGGGCTAGTCCCCACCCTTCTTTGGATCTCCATTTTCTCGTCTGTAAAATGAGAAATGCAGGGACGCCTGGGTGGCTCAGTCAGTTAAGAGTCTGCCTTCAGCTCAGGTCATGATCCCAGGGTCCTGGGATCGAGCCCCGCATTGGACTCCCTGCTCAACAGAGAGCCTGCTTCTTCCTCTCCCTCTTCAGCTCCCCCTGCTTGTTTTCTCTCTCTCTCCCTCTCTCTGTCAAATAAATAAATAAAATATTTAAAAAATGAAAAATAAAATGAGAAATGCAGGAGGCCATTGTTTTAATCTTCTCAGCATCCATTCATTCTCTTCTAATAACAGCACCTCAAATTTTGGGAGGGAAACTCCCCTCCCACACTATGAATTCATGTCAGTCAGCTTCAAGAGTTGATGGATGACCTAGCCCTGACCACTCAGAGCATTCCATCACACCAGACAGAGTAATTGGTTTATGCAGAGTCATGTGACCACAGCTGGGCCAATACAAATCCTCCCTGAAACTTTTGATGAAAGTATAAGGAGAGAGACACTAGGGGTTGGTCAGCCAGAAGACATAAGTTTAGAGTTTCAGGAGCACTGTGAGAGGAGTCTGCCTGAGAATGATGCCTACAAAGAGAAATGAGATGGATAGGCCTCATTTGAGCTTGGGATCTAGCACTGTCTGACCAGACCACCCTTGTACTTGACATTTATGTGAATTAACAAGATCCTGTTTTGACTTAGACCAGTTTGAGTTAGATTCCTGCCATTTGCAACCAAAAGGGAACTCACTAATATAGGAGAGATTGGAGGTACTCTATATCACCAAATGATAGAGTAAAGGAGAGACCTTAGGTGATTGATTGCCCACTGGAGACTTAGGGGAAATGTGACAAATAAATCTACGGGTCTGGAAGAACCATGCCCCTCATGGGCTGGTATAAGACCTCAACTATTTTGCCAGTTGCATTTCTCCAGCCCTTTGCCTGCGGTAGACAGAGTATAGGCTTTGGAGTCTGTAGGAACACTGGTTCTTCCACTTCCCATCTATATAATTTGGGCCATGTTTGCTATCTAAGCCTCAAGTTTAACCCAAGCAGGTGTCAAAGGGCTGACAGGTCTAATCCAAGGAGAATGGAATAAGACACCATGACAAGACTTGGAATGTTAGGACAGCAGACATTTACAGGATAATTTGCTGAAGACAAAAAGATTGGCAAACATCCTTACAGGCAGCTGCAGCAGGGCTGGGCAGGGATACCTCACAGTGTTGCAGTGCACAGTCCTGGGGGTGGGGGTGCAGTCACATAGTCTATGATTAGAAAGGAGCACTCCAGAGCTTTGTTAGTCCATAGCCTTTATAAACCTACACCATAGCCCTAGGGATGGGGCACATTGAAATCGACACCCATGTCTTCTTCACTGAAGGCATAATCAGTTTTACTCTTGATATTGTTAATGAAGTAAAACTGCATGAATAATGTTACTGTGAAGCTATTGATGGAAATCTAGAGTGATTGGTGCTAGTGCAATAGTGTTCTATTGCGGCCAAAGTCCCTAAGAAAACCAAAATATTGCCCCAGACCAAAACTAGCTTGCCCCACAAGGTTCCCAGGAGAGATATATCCACATGGAACAACAACAAAGGAGAGCGGAATAACACTTTGTTGTTAGCTGGTCTTTGGGCGTCAAACCTCAGTGTGAGCTCGGGTGCATCAGGTCACCAGGCAGACGTGTCCAGCCTAGCCTAGAGCCTTGAAAGTTCTCAGTTGGAAACTGCAAGGCCAAACCCGAATGGATCCTAACTCACTTTCATTAACTTCATGGAAGAAAGAGACAAAAAAGAGTAATGGCTGACTAAAAGCTGTCCGTAAGGCAGCACATGGCTTCACCCACATGGGTGAAAGAGAAAAAGAGGATTAATCCACACCTTTATCCTAATATGTGATGCATAGTAACTTGACCCAATGATAGATGGCCCAATTTGAGTCCTGATAATTGACCAATCTTCCTGGTAAGGGCAGGTGAACAAAGAAAGGCGTGGTGGAAGAGTGGTTTTCAGAGTCCACAGTCTCTCACGCTTCGTCTCCCCCTCCGACTTCCCCCAATTCACTTTTCCTTTCCTTTTCCTAATGATATTAGTGAAACCTGGGTTAATAGATAGGTATGGGGAGAGTAAATGGTGGCTTGAGTACCCTTAATAGACTCCTTCTCATATCCCAAATATCTAGAAATGATAGATACTGTATGCTTAAAAAATTATCTTCAGATGGGAAGATGAAGCATGAGAGACTGTGGACTCTGAGAAACAAACTGAGGGTTTTAGAAGGGAAAGGGGCGAGGGGATGGGTGAGCCTGGTCGTGGGTATTAAGGAGGGCATGTATTGCATGGAGCACTGGGTGTGGTGCATAAACAATGAATCTTGGAACACTGAAAAAAATAAAATAAAATTAAGATGATAAAAAAATGTACTTATATATTTTTGTCTTGTATACTTCCCCCATGAGAATGTAAGTTTTATGGGGTCAGGGATTTTGTACATCTTGCTCACAGGGTTGTTCAGTTACCTTGAACAGTCTCACACAAAGTAGGTGCTCAATAAATACCTGTTGAATTGAGAAAAAAAATTATTACCATTCAGGAATACGCTTAGTGCTCAATAGAAAGAGACCATGAAGATGGTAAAACAAAGGCATTTTCAACACATTCAAGCACTCAGAAAGCTTATAAGTCACAAATCCTCTGTGAAATAGCCAATAGTAAATATATTGTGCTAAGGAACACAATGCATTCGAACACAAGAAGTAAGATATAGCAATAAATGAGCAAATAAATCAGTAAATCTGTAAGAGACAATATCAATGCAAGAAGTGAGTGGGTGGCAGCATGGGGAGGGGATGGCAAAGAGGGAAAAGAGGTAAGAAAATGCATTCTAAGTTTCTTGCCTTGTTTGGAGGGAGAATAGAGATAGAGATTAATGTTAATGTTGACAGAGAATTTATATATTTTAGTATGTGTGTTAATATTGTGCAGGTGAACCCTCGAAGCTTAGAAATAAAATGTATACTTTTTAAACCATCTACAATATGCATTTGTAAAACAAAATAGAACCAAAAGATTGAAAATAAAAGAATTGAAAAATATACTCAAGTACCTATAAAAAGAATACAGGTATAGCAATATTAATACCAGAAAGAACATAATTCAAAGCAAAAAGCATTAAAAAAGATAAAAATATTTCATCAATAATAGGTACAAGCCACGGCAAATATATAACTATAAGCCTTTACAATTTAGGTTTATATTAGAGATCAGCAAATTCGTAATTGTAGCATCAAAACACACCTTCCACAGGAATTATCACATCAGGTGCTAACTAACTTACTAACTAACCTACTAACTAAACAAGAACATGTAGGATTTAAATAATACAATCAGCAAACTTGAACAAATATATGTTTGTATTAACAAACAGAAAATGCACACACTTCTGTGTGTATTAACACACAGAAAATACATATCCATAAAAATGGATGATGTATTAAGCCACAAGGGAAATCTCAAGGAATTGATATAGATAAAAGCTAGAAATCAATGAAAGAAAAAATTTTTAAAAAGTTGAACAATAAATGAAAAACTGGTTGTTTGAAGTGATCAATGAAATATATAAGTGCTCTTTCTGATAAAGAAAAAGAGAGAGAAGACACAAATAATCATAGGAATGAATTTAGGCTCTAGAGAAGATTGCCTTATTTTGCAAATAAATTTGAAAACCTAGATGAAATTACTTGCTAAGAAATTATAAATTACCAAAATCATCCAAGAAGTAGTATAAAATTGCTTAGACTGATAGCCAGAGAAGGAACTGGAAGGGTAGTCAAAGATCTACCTGTAAAAGTTGTGGTAGACAGCTTCTAAAATGGCCCACAATAATCCCTGCCTCCTTGTATTCACACATTTGGTTAATTCCCTCTCCTTGAGTGTGGGTTGGACCTTGTGGACTTGCCTCTAGTGAACAGAATGTGGCAAAAGCGATGGGGTGTCACTTCCAAGATCAGGTTACAAAAAGATTAAGTTACTTTTGTTGCTGGCATTTTTCTGTCTCTCCCTTGCTGGCCTTGATGAAGCAAATTGCTATGTCTTGAGCTTCTCTGTGGAGAGGTTCATATGGCAAGGAATTGACGGAGTCCTCTGGCCAAAATCTAGTGAGGAACTGAGGTTCTTAACCCAACAACCCACAAGGAACTGAAACCTGCCAATAGCCACATGAATGAGCTTGGAAGTGGATCTTCTCCCAGTCGAGCTTTGAGATAACTGCAGCCCCAGTCAGTGCCTTGAATGCAGGTTGTGAGAGACCCTAAGCCAAAGGTATCCAGCTAAGCCATGTCTGGATTCTTGAGCTATAGAAACTCAGAGATAACAAACGCCTATTGTTTTAAGCCACTAAGTTTTGGAATAATTCATGATACAGCACTGTATAACTAATACAAATATAGACAACAGGCCTGGATAATTTTCTTTATTATGTGAACTATTTCCGAGCATAGAAAAAGATGAAGAGCTATCCAACTTACTCTAGGAAGTAAGTCTAACCCTGATACCAAAGGTGAACAAAAACAGGATATGTAAAACATATGACAAGCTAATCACACCAATGAAAAAAGCCATAAATAAACATTTAGCAAACAAAATCTAACAGCATGTTAAATGAATCATAACCATGTAGAACTTACCTCCAAGAAAGTAATGCTTTTAAAAAATATTGAGTACTTTTTATGTAACCGGAATCTGTTCTAGGTTTGAGGCATACACACACACACACACCCCACAGTCTCATGAGGTAGCTTCTAGAAAACTGAAGGAGGTAGAGGCTTATAAATCCACAGGAGTATATGGAGAAATAAGTGGGATTTGAATCCACTTCATTATGATGATCAATGTCAGAAAAATCTATCAAGTAATTCGCTATACTGTCATATTAAAAGGTAATAATTATACCACCATTTTAGTAGATGCTTTAAAAATGTTATGGGATTGAATACCCATTTCTCATTAAACCAAAACAAAACTCCCAGAAAACTGGAAGAAACCAGAAATTTACAGCAAATATCACACACAGTGGGTAATTATTAGAAACCTTCCTTGTCAAACAAAGTCAAGAACAAGATACAGGTGCCTATCATTACCATTCTTTTTCAACATCATACTGAAGATCCTGCTAATGTAATATAGTAAGAAATGTAAGTTAACAAGTATAAATATTGGAGAACAAGATATGAATCTTCATCATTTGTAGATGATATTATTTTCTATGTAGAAAATCTAAGAGAAGCAACTGAAAACTTATTAAAACAAGTAAAAATTCAGCTTTACCAAACAGATAAAAAACATCAGATTAAACATCAATAGAGATGTTTGGAGATTACACATTTGGAGATTGGAGATTAAACAACACATTTCTAAATAATGCATATGGATCAAAGAAGAAGTCTAAAGGGACATTCTTAAAAATTAGGACTAAATCAAAATAAAAATACAGCTTATCAAAAATTTGTGGGACACAGCAAAATCAGTGGTTAGAGGGAACTGTATAGCATTGAAAGCATATGTTAGAGAGGAAGAAAGATCTAAAATGTATAATCTAAGCTTCTGCCTTAGGACACTAGAAAAAGGAAGAGCAATTTAAACCTAAAGAAAGTAGAAAAAAGGAAATAATAAAAATTAGAGCAAAAATCAATGAAACTGAAAAAAGAAAACAATAGAAAAATCAATAAAACCAAAAACTGGTTCTTTTTCTTTATTTTTTAAAAATAATTTTTATTTATTTATTTGACAGAGAGAAAGAGAGAGCACAAGCAGGTGGAGTAGCAGGTAGAAGGAGAGGGAGAGGGAGAAGCAAGCTTCCCGCTGAGCAAGCAGCCGGATGTGGGGCTCAATCCCAGGACCCTGGGATCATGACCTGAGCCAAAGGCAGTTGCTTAACCAACTGAGCCACCCAGGCACCCCTGGTTCTTTAAACATATCAATAAAATTGATAAATCTGTAGCCAAGCTAATATGAAAAAAAAGAGAAGACGCAAAATTACGCATATTAGAAATGAAAGAGAAGCCATGATTACTGATATCATGGACATTAAAAGTACAATAAAGAGGGGCACCTGAGTGGCTCAGTCGGTTAAGCATCTGCCTTTGGCTCAGGGTCCTGGGATCGAGCCCCACATCAGGATCCCTCCTCAGCAGGGAGTCTGCTTCTCCCTCTCCCTCTGCTTCTCCCCCTGCTTGTGCTCTCTCACTCGCGCTCTCTGTCTCCCTCAAATAAATAAATAAAACCTTAAAAAAGTATAATAAAGAAATACTATGAACAACTTTATGTTCACAAATTCGATAACTTGAATGAAATGGACCATTTCTTGAAAAATACAAACTACTAACTTTTACACAAGGAGAAATAGTTAAACTAAATAGCTCTATATCTATTAAAGTAAATTGAATCTGGAATTAATAAAATTCCAAAAAAGAAATCACCAGGTCCAGATGGTTTCACTGGTGAATCCCACCAAACATTTAAGAAAGAAACTATACAAAATCTTCATAATCTCTTCCAGAAAATCGAAGCAGAAATTCTGTGCTCATTCTGTAAGGTCGGCATTCCCTAAGATCCAAACCCTATAAAGGCATTACAAAAAAAGGGAAACTACAGAACAATATCTCTCATGAACACAGATGCAAAAATCCTAAATATTAGCAAACTGAATCCAATAATATATAAAAGGAATTATACACGTGACTGAATGGGATTTATGCAAAGCTGGTTCAAAATTCAAAAATCAATGTAATCCATCCACACATCAACAAACTATAGGAGAAAACACACATGATTGTATCAAGTGATGAAGAAAAAAAAATTGATAAAATTCAACACCCATTCATAACAACTCTCTATAAACTAAGAATAGAGGTAAACTTCTTCAACTTGATAAAGCACATCTACAAATACTTATGGCTAACATATTTAATGGTGAGAAAATAAATGCTTTCCCTTTAAGATTGGGAACAAGGCAAAAATGTTCTCTCTTACTACTCTTATTCAACAGGATACTAGAAGTCCTAGCTAGTACAATAACACATGAAAAAGAAATAAGAAGTATAGAGATTGAGAAGGAAGAAATAAAATTGTCTTTGTGCACAGATGACATGATTGTCTATGTAAAAATTCCCAAAGAACCAACAAGAAAAGCCTCCTGTAATTAATGAGTATAGTAAAGTTGCAGAATATAAAGTTAATACACAAATGTCAATTTCTTTCCTGTATACCAGCAAGAATCAAATGGAATCTGAAGTAAAAAAAAATACTGTTTACAATAACACCAAAAATTAAAATGCTTAGATATAAATCCAATGGGTAGGTACAGAATCTATATGTGAAAAACTACAAAGTGATGAAAGAAATCAAAGAATATCTAAATGAAATGTGCAGATACTCTGTGTTCATTGATTGGAAGACTCGGTGCTGTTAAGATGTCAGTTCTTCCCAATTTGATTTATAGATTTAACACAATCTTAATCAAAATACCAACAAGGAGGTTTTTGTTTGTTTTTTTTTTTGTTTTTTTTTAAGATTTTGTTTATTTATTTGTCAGAGAGAGAGAGTACAAGCAGGCAGAGGCAGAGGGAGAAGCAGGCTCCCCGCCAAACAAGGAGCCCGATGTGGGACTCGATCCCAGGACTCTGGGATCATGACCTGAGCCGAAGGCAGATGCTCAACCGACTGAGCCACCGAGGTGTCCCCCAACAAGGAGTTTTGTATTGACAAGCAGGTTCTAAAGTTGATATGGAAAAGCAAAGACCTATAGTGGCCAACACAATATTGAGGAAGAACAAAGTTGGAGGACTCACACAGCCAGATTTCAAGACTGACTACAAAGCTACAATAATCAAGACAATGTGGCATTAGTGAAAGAATAGACACATAGAAAATAGAACAGAATAGATTAGGAAATAGACTCATACAAATGTAGTCAGCTGATCTTTAACAAAGGAGCAAAGGCAAATTCAATAAATGGTGCTAGAACAATTGGAAACCCATAAGCAAAAACAAAACAAAACAAAAGAAACAAAACAGCAACAATGGCAACAAAAACACATAAACACAGAACTTACACCTCTCTCACACACACAAAAAATAAATCAAAATGGGTCATAGACCTAAATGTAAAACACAAAACTACAAAACTTCTAGAAGAAAACATGGGAGAAATTTTAGGTGGCCTTCAGTTTGTGGTGAGTTTTTAGATACAATACCAAAAGCACAATCCATGAAAGAAAAACTTAACGTGTTGTATTTTATTAAAATTAAAAACATGTACTCTGAAAGACATTGTTAGAAAAATCAAAAGGTAAGCCACAGATTGGGGGAAAATATCTGCAAAACACATATTTAATAAAAGACCTATATTAGGAGAAGGGAAAAATGAAGGGGGAGAAATCGGAGTGGGAGACGAACCATGAGAGACTATGGACTCTGGGAAACAAACTGAGAGTTTTAGAAGGGAGGAGGGCAGGAGGATGGGTGAGCCTGGTGATGGGTATTAAGGAGGGCATGGATTGCATGGAGCACTGGGTGTTATACGCAAACAATGAATCATGGAACACTACATCAAAAACTAATGATGTACTGTATGGTGACCAACATAGCACAACTAAAAAAAAAACAAACAGAAACACCTATATCCAAAATACACTAAGAACACAAAATGCAAAAATAAGGAAACAAAGCAATTAAAATGGGTAAAAGATTGTGCATTGTGTAGTATAGACATTTTAACAATATTTGTTCTTCCAATCCATGAGCATGGAATGTCTTTCCATTTCTTTGTGTCATCTTCAATTTCCTTCATCAGTGTTTTGTAATCTTCAGGGTACAGGTCTTTCACCTCCTTGGTTAAGTTTATTCCTAGGTATTTTATTATATTTGGTGCAATTGTGCCCAGTTTGGGATGGATTCCTTAATTTGTCTTTCTGCTGTTTCATTATTGGTGCATAGAAATGCAACAGATCTCTGTATGTTGATTTTGTATCCTGAGGCTTTACTGAATTCGTCTATCAGTTCTAGCAGTTTTTTGGTGGAGTCTTTCAGGTTTCCTATATAGAGTATCGTCATCTGCAAATAGTGAAACTTTTACCTCTTCCTTGCTTGTTTAGATGCCTTTTCTTTCTTTTTTTTTTAATTTAAATTCAATTAGCCAAAATACAGTACACCATTAGTTTTTGATATAATGTTCAATGACGTTAGCTGCATATAACACCCAGTGCTCATCACATCATGTGGCCTGCTTAACGCCCATCACCCAGTTACCCTATCTCCCCATCCACCTCCCTATTTGCAACCCTCAATTTGTTTCCCTAAGTCAAGAGTCTCTCATGGTTTGTCTCCCTCTCTGATTTCTTCCCATTTAGTTTTCCCTCCCTTCCCCTATTGTCCTCTGCACTATCCTTTATATTTCACATATGAGTGAAACCATATGATAGTTGCCCTTCTCTGATTCACTTCTTTCACTTAGTATAATACCCTCCAGTTCCATCCATGTTGATGTAAATGGTAGGTATTCATCCTTTCTGATGGCTGAGTAATATTCCATGGTATGTATGAACCACATCTTCTTTATCCATTCATCTGTTGAAGAATATCTCAGCTCCTTCCACAGTCTGGCTACTGCGGACATTGCTGCTATGAACACTGGGGTGCACATGCCCCTTCTTTTCACTACATATGTATCTTTGTGGTAAATACACAGTAGTGCAATTGCTGGGTTGTTGGTAGCTCTATTTTTAACTTCTTGAGGGACCTCCATACTGTTTTCCAGAGTGGCTGTGCCAACTTGTATTCCCATCAACAGTGTAAGAGGGTTCCCCTTTCTCTACATCCTCGCCAACACTTGTTCTTTCGTGTCTTGTTAATTTTAGCCGTTCTAACTGATATAAGGTGTTATTGTGGTTTTGATTTGTATTTGCCTGATGACAAGTGATGTGGAGAATGTGTCTGTTGGCCATTTGTACATCTTTGGAGAAGTGTCTGTCCATGTCTTTTGCCCATTTCTTGACTGGATTATTTGTTTTTTGGGTGTTGAGTTTGATAAGCCTGATTGCTGTGGCTAGGACTTCCAGTGCTATGTTGAATAACGGTGGTGAGAGTGGACATCCTTGTCTCGTTCCTAACCATAGAGAAAAAGCTCTCAGTTGTTCCCCACTGAAGATGATATTATCTGTGGGTTTTTCATTTATGGCCTTTATTATGTTGAGGTATGTTCCCTCTAAAACCTACTTTGTTGAGGGGTTTTATCATGAGTGGATGTTATACTTTGTCAAATGCTTTTTCTGCATCTATTGAAAGGATCTTATGGTCCTTATCCTTTCTTTTATTAATGTGATGTATCACATTGATTCACTTGTGAGTATTGAACCATTCATGCAAACCAGGAATAAATCCCACTTGATCTTGGTGAATGTTTTTTCAAATGTACTGTTGGATTTGGATTGCTAGTATTTTATTGAGAAACTTTGCATCCATGTTCATCAGGGATATTGGCCTGTACTTCTCTTTTTTTGTGTGGAGTTTTTATCTGGTTTTGGTGCCAGGGTAATGCCAGCTTCAGTAGAATGAATTTGGAAGTTTTCCTTCCTTTTCTATTTTTTGGAATAGTTTAAGAAGAATAGGTATTAACTCGTCTTTAAATGTTTGGTAGAATTCACCTGTGAAGCCATCTGGCCCTGGACTTTTGTTTGTTGGGAGTTTTTTGATTACTGATTCAATTTCTTTGCAGTTATTGGTCTGTTCAAGTTTTTTATTTCTTCCTGTTTCAGTTTTGGTAGTTTATATGTTTCTGGGAATTATCCATTTCTTCAAGGTTGTCCAACTTGTTGGCATATGGTTTTTATTACTATTCTCTTATAATTGTATTTCTGTGGTGTTAGTTATTATTTCTTTTTTTCTCATTTGTGATTTTATTTATTTGGGTCCTTTCTCTTTTCTTTTTGGTGAGTCTGGCCAGAGGTTTATCAATTTCATAATTTTTTTAAAGAAGCAGCTCCTGTTTTCATTGATCTGTTCTGTTTTTTTGTTTTGTTTTTAGTTTATATATCATTTATTTCTGCTCTAATCCAGAGGGGAGGTTGATGGGGGTATGGGTTAAAGAGGTGATGGGGTTTAAGGAGTGCACTTGTGATGAGCACTGGGTGTTATATGGAAGGGTTGAGTCACTATATTGTACCTGAAACTAATATTACACTCTATGTTAACTAACTGAAATTTAAACAAAAACTTTAAATTATTTATTTATTTATTTGAGAGAGAGCGAATGAGAGAGAGAGCATGACCTGAGGGGGGAGGCACCGAGGGAGAGGGAGAAACAGGCCCTTTGCTGAGCAGGAAGCATGATTCAGGGCTCAGTCCCAGGACCCTGGGATCATGTCCTGAGCTGAAGCAGATGCTTAATCGACTGAGCCACCCAGGCATCCCAAAACTTTAATTTTTTTTAAATAAAAGAATAAAAATGGATGAAAGGTATGAATAGACACTTCATTGAAGAAGATCTACAGACAGCAAATAAGTGTATGAAAATACGTTCAGCATCGTTTATCATTATGAAGTTTTAAATTCAAACCACATACCTATTTGCATAACTAAAACCCAAGGGCATCGTCTGTTAAGTGTTAGCTTTTGGTTTTGGCTTAGGTCATGATCTCTGGGTTGTGAAATCGTGCTCTGTGTTGGGCTCCACGCTCAGTGCAGAGTCTGCTAAAATGTCTCGCTCTCCCTCTGCCACTCCCCACACTCACTGGGTCTCTCTCTCTAAAATAAATAAATAAATCTTAAAAAAAATAATAACTAAAACCTAAAACCTGACAATACCAATTGTTGGTGAGTAATGTGGAATAATAAACTCTCATTTATTGCTGAGGGGAATGCAAAATGGTACAGCCACTTCAGAGGACAGCCTGGCAATTTCTTACAAAACTAAACATTGTCTTAACATATAATCCGGCAACTACACTCCTAGGTATTGACTAAACTAATTTGAAAACTTATATCCATGCAAAAATTTGCACATTAATGTTTATAGCAGTTTTATTAATAATTGCCTCAAACTGGAGGCAAGAAAATTTTTCTTCAATAAGTGAATAGATAAATAAACTGTGGTACATCCAGACGATAGAATATTACTTAGTGCTAAAAAGAACTGAGCTATCAAGTCACAGAAAGACATGGGTGAATCTTTTTTTTTAAATATTTTATTTATTTATTTGAGAGAGAGAGAGAAAAAAAACACAAGCAATGGGAGCAGCAGGCAGAGGGAGAGGGAGAAGCAGGCTTCCTACTGAGCAGGGAGCCCCAGGCGGGACTCCATCCCAGGACTCCGGGATCATGACCTGAGCCGAAAGCAGATGCTTAACCGGCTGAGCCACCCAGGAGGACATGGGTGAATCTTAAATGCATATTGCTGAGTGAAAGAAACCAGTCTAAAAAGGCCACATACCAAATGATTTGAATTATGTGACATTCTGGAAAGGGCAAAGC
Source organism: Potos flavus (assembly GCA_028534135.1). Lineage (NCBI taxonomy): Eukaryota > Metazoa > Chordata > Mammalia > Carnivora > Procyonidae > Potos > Potos flavus. The sequence continues at coordinate 57,523,959 of CM052901.1, forward strand.
TATAGCAACCATCTTAGAGTAAAAAAGATCAATAGTTGCCAGGGGCTCAAAGGGAGAGTGTAAGAGTTGAATAGGTGAAGCACAGGGGATTTTTAGGGTGATGAAAATATTTTTATGATATGTAATGGTGGATATATAACTGCATTTTTTAAAAGCCATAGAACTTTACACCACAAAGAGAGAACCTTAATGTATATATTTTAAAAAATCATTTAGGATATTGGGGATCCCAGGGTGGAATGCAGAATGTGGCAAAAATAATCTAAATGTATTGCAAATGCATGAAACCATCTCACTGAAGGACAAGAGGGGAAAAGGTATCGACACAGTAACTTTGGAAATCAGCATAGTTTGTAAGACTAAATGTAAAAGAAACTGTACATATGCACTATACTCTAGTTGAGAAGATTGTTTCCTACAGGGATATGGGTTAATAATGCTAATACCACTAAACATATATATTGCAATCAAACAACTAAGTGAATGGATGGTAGATGGGGGGAGCCAAATTTCTCACTGTCGAAGTGAGAGTTTACAGATAAGCGAGAGGTGGAGGCTATATGGTAATGGATTAGAGTTTAAGACATCAGTGTGAACTCATGTTTAATTTGATATATAGATCTAGAGGGTTATGTATAGAATTATTTATAGATGTATACATACATGGATTAGTAAACACACAGGTATTTCATTGTTGTGTCAGCTGAGAGAGCCTAGAAGCAATGACACCTGGTGACAATGAGCATACCTAGGGCCCGTATCTTGGTTTTTAGTACTATCCTCCAATGAAAGAAACCAAAGATCCCTGAAGAAGTGGCTGATTGTAGGGCTCCAGCAGGAATTTTACAAAATAAACCTGAAGCATCTTGTGGTATCAGAAAGAAAGAAAGTACTCAAAAACAAAAACAAAAACAAACAAAAAAAAAACCCCACACACGATAAAGAAGATGTGGTACATATACACAATATTAGCCATAAAAAAGAATGAAACCTTGACATTTGCAACAACACAGGTGGACCTAGAGGGTATAATGTTAAGCAAAATAAGCCAAAGAAAGACAAATGCCATATGATTTTACCCATATGTAGAGTTTAAGAAACAAAACAAACAAAGAAACAGAGACAAAAAAACGGACTTTTAAATACAGAGGACAAACTGGTGGTTGGCAGAGGGGAGGTGAGTGAGGGGGTGGGTGAAATAGATAAAGGGGTTGAAAAGCACACTTATCATGATGAGCAATGAGAAATGTACAGAATTGTCAAATCCTTATATTGTACACATGAAACTAATATAACACTGTATGTTAATTATCCTTCAATATAAAAAATGTAGAGTTCTGAAAATAAAGACACACATACATGCACACAAAAACTCACACATTGTTGGTGGGGGGATGTTAAAAAAAAAAAAGGAGCATAGGAATCAACTGAAAGAACACTCCTCAATGGCTAAAGTACAAATTTGGGCAAAAAAACAAAGTAATATTGGATTATAGCTCAAAGTACAAAATGAATATCCATAAGCTCATACTGATAGAAATAATGACTGACTAAATTAATAAATGGAGAAGAGACAAATCTCCTGTGCATAAGAACTCCAAATATTTTATGTAAATACTTTGCCCTCAAGGAAGTGAAGCATAACTCCCCGCTCTTGAAGTGTAGACTGCCCACAGTCATTCCTCCCGAAGGGTACAGTATGGAAAGAGGGGAAAGTAACTTTACAGTGGACAAAACTGACAAACCCACCTCAGTCAGATGGTCACAGATGGTCACAGTTAACATCAACAGTGATAAGTCTTACTGATTGCTTCCTTTATATGTTGGATGAAAACAGCACTTTATCTCTGTGGGCTTCCTCCCCCAAACCCATAACCCCAGTCTAATCATGAGAAAAGCATTAAATAAATCACAATCGAGGCACTTTCTACAAAATATCTGACCGGTACTCCTCAAAACTGCCCAACTCATCAAACGTGAAGTCTGAGAAACCGTCACGGTCAAGAGGAACCTAAGGAGGCATGACACCTAAATGTAGTATGGTATCTTGGATGGGTTCCTGGATCAGGAAAAGGACATTGGGGAAAAATTAAGAAATTATAATAAACTATGGGCTTCAGTTAATAATGTACTAATACTGGTTCATTAATTGTGACAAATGTGCCGTAGTCATGTAAATTGTTAAAAAAAAAAGTGAGGAAAATGAGGAGTGGGGTATATGGACACTGTACTATCTTTAGAATTTTTCTATAAATCTAAAGCTGTCCTAAAATGAAGTTTATTTAAAAAGAAATCAATAGAAACTGGCGAAGACCAATTAGAAATAAAAGAGATAAATGGGTTCCTTTCACAAATGCAACAAAACTATAAAATGTCTAAGAAAAAAACAAATAAGAAGTCTTCCAGACATAGAAAAAGAAGACTATAAAATTTTATTGAAGAACGTTTAAAGAGATCTAAATAAATGGTGAAACATATATGTTCCTGGATGGGAAAATCAATATTGTAAAGATATCAATTCTTCCCAAGCTATTTCATAAATTTCATCCAATCACGGTCAAATTCCCAGCAGGCGTTTTCACAGAACCTGACAAATTGATTGGAAAATTCATATGTGAGAGAAAATGCGCAAGGATAGCTAAGACAATTTTGAAAGGAGAGAATAATGAAGAGGGGGACTTGCTTTACCATATATCAAAATATTTTATACATTCTTCAGAGTGAAAAGTGTGTGCTAAAGCTCTTATTCAAAACAGATAACAATGGGTGTGGCATAAACTCAGACCAATCAACATGGACAAGGGCTCTGAATAGACAATTTGGCCTGAGGCAGGATTACTGGCCTAATAATCAGACCTAGCACAGCAATAGAGATATAGAACAAAGCAACTGAATAGAGACTAGAAACACATCCATGGGTATGAGGTAATCTAGTATTTAATGAAGGTGGCCTTTCAAATCAGTAGGGAAAGAATGGTCTATTCAATAAATGGTATTCAGGCGATTGGCTATCTATTTAGGAAAAAATAGATATTTTCTTCACACCATGTAAAAATTAGATTACAGACAAATTAAAAGCACAAAATGTAAAATATAAGACTCTTGTAAAATATTGAAAATTATGGTTATAATATTGATATTATTATAATAGTGTAATATAGTTAGTATAATAGCAATATTATGGTTATAATATCGATATTATTGAAATTTTTCTTTTAAAGAAACCACAAAACGCAAAAGCTCTAAATGAAAGAGATTGATACATTTGCCGGCATCAAAATTCTGAAGTAATCTGTATGACAATAGGTACCATTAACAAAGTTAAGCACAAGTGACAGATTGTAAGAAATGATTGGCAACTTTTATCCACAGTGATTTTCCTTCTATTTCTTTATCACCCTTCTTTTCTCTTTCTTTTTCTTTTCTCTTTTCTTTTTCCCTTTTCTCTCCTCTCAGCCCCTCCTCTCCTCTCTTTTTTCTTTTTTCTTTTTTCTCTTCTCTTCTCTTCTCTTCTCTTCTCTTCTCTTCTCTTCTCTTCTCTTCTCTTCTCTTCTCTCCTCTCCTCTTCTCTTTGCTTTTCTTGTAGGACATCTACTACAGTTGCTATTCCTGGTGTCTGAAATCCTCCATGTGTCCCTGAATCTTCATGAGGCCTCGATGACTCAAATTTCATTTCCTCAAACAGGCCTTCCCAGACTGACCAATCCAAAAAGCCACAACCCACCTTTCACAGTCCATCTTGTCACCCTCCTCCATTTTCCTCAGAGCACTTACTCTTATCAGAAAGCAGCATGTCTGTGTATTTGTTCACTTGTTCTCTGTCTTACCCTACTAGGATGTGTGCTCTGTAAGATCAAGGACTTGGCCTGTCTTGTTGCTTACTAAATCCCCAACACCTGGCACAGTCCCTGGCATGTAATAGGTGCTCAATAAATATTTGTTGAATGAATTAATGTTTGAATCTATAATTTATAACGAACTTGTAGAAATGAGGGTTTAAAAAAGCAAAATGCCCAAAAGACAGCCGGGCAAAGGATATTATCAGGAAATTTTTAGAAGAGGAACTACAAATATGGCCAATAAACACGTTAAAGATATTTAACCTCACAATTAATTAGGAAGATAAATTATAAAAGGCATTTTATCAATGTATATAGTTTGGAAGGTTTATACCAGAAACCAGACTTGAACAAATTTCTCTTTTACTCTAATGCTCAAGCCTATTAAAAAAAACAAACAAACAAAAAGAAGATTCCTGCCCTAGTACTTTCCATGCCCAGTTCCCACCATTTAGAGGTAAATATTTTCATCCCTTTTAGCTGGAAAATATTTTTTTTCTGATATTTTTCTCCATATTTCTTCACTATGTAATGATATATCTTGATTTTTCAGGTTTAGATATTATCTATTGACTTCCCATTCTAGAAGACAGGGATTTCACTCTCTTCCCATCCACCTGACTATGTGCAAATGTTTCCCTTCTTCCCATCGTCCTGATATAGCTATATCAGCATTCAGTGCTGACATTAATATGACTATGAGGCCTGAGTTGTCCTATAATTACATGTCCTTTCTTGAATAATTTTTGCGTTACTCACAATTAATAATTGCTTCAATTTTTGTGTGGGTTTGATTGGTTTTCTGTGTACCTATAACTAATTCATTGGCAAACAGTCTGCCAGAAGAGTAAATCTCATCTCAGTCTGTCCAAACATCTTTCTCCTGGAAGCACCTTTCCTGGAACCCTCCGTGATCCATTACACCTGGCCCACTTGGGTGCTGGGATTGCTACTTGGCTGCGTGTTGCTCAGGGACTTTCCTCTTACCTCCATTTGAAGACTCACTTTGCCTTCCTCTTATATTAGCTTCCCTGTTTCCTGGGTTCCTAGTGTTGGCTTGCATCCTACAGCAGCTTCAAGGGAAGGAGTGCATGCAAAATATATGTTTTGACAACTTGTTAGTCTGAACATGTCTTTATTTTATCCACATCCTTGACTGATAGTTTGAGTATAAAGTTCTAAGTTGGAAATCATTCTCCCTAAAATTTTGATGATGTTAATCCATTATTTCCTAGCTTTCAGTGTGTGGTTGAGGGAGTTTGATACTGTTCTGATTCTTGAGACTTTGTATGCGCCTATTTTTTTTTCTTTCTGGAACCTTTAAATATCTCTTTACTAAGTGTACTAAAATTTCACAAAGATGTGCCTTGTTGCTGGTCTTTGTGAATCTTTTGTGCTGGATACTTGATGTGCCCTCTCAATTCAGAAATTTATATCCCTCCACTCTGAGAAATGCAACTGATAGTTTCTCATTCTCTCTTGTCTCTGTTCTTTCTTTCTGGCACTGCTTTTATTCAGATACTGGGTCTCTTGGAGTGTCCTAATTTTCTCTCTTTTCCATTTATTCGTCTTTGTGTTTACTTGCTGTCAACTTTATCTTCCTAAACATGTATATAATGTTTTATTTATGTTTCCATACTGGTAAATTATAAACTTTCTTTTATTTTTCTTTGCCTTCTATTTTTTCTTTTATGGATGCTGATAGATTCTGGTATTGCCAAAATATTTGCTACCTCCGTCTATTGGGCCTGTCTATGCAGTAGAATTATACTTCCTGCCCTGTCGACGACATCAGATTTGGACACATCACTTATTTTGGTCAATGCAATGTGAGTGGAAATGACATGTCCCACCTTTGAGCAGGAGCTTTGAGAGTCGCTGTGTGATTCTATCATCTTGCTTTTCCCCTCTGCTATGAGCCTGATGATACACCGGATAGCACCTCTCCTTCAGCCTGACTCCTGGAGTAAAGACAACATGTAGCGAAACTGCGGTCAACATGAGCAAAAGGTTGCCCTTTGTTGTTGCAAGCCACTGAGATGTTTGGTGTTTGTGTTTAGATTTTTCTGCTCCCTGTGTTGTGTCTATTTCCTCTGAATTCATTTTTCTGTTTGTTTCAGTCTGTTTCCCACATTAAAGGCTTTGCTCGAGTGTCTGGTGATCCCTGGATGTGTGCTAATTTTTAAAAGTGAGGAAATAAAAAGCTTATTGGAATTCTGTGTGCAGAGTATAGGTATTTTTTTTTCAACTGGTCCCAGTAGAGTGAGTTCTCTGGACTTTTTAGGGAATATCCAAATATCGGATTCCCCAGGGAGAAAGTCTCTGATCTCTTACAGGGGAAGGGAGATGATATAGTATCATGTTGCCAGTATTTTTGGAACTGAGTGAGGGTAGAGGATATAGGAGGCCTCTCTGTTCAGTATGTAGATTATCACATTATTCTCCTGTTCATGTGATGCATTCTTGCCTTCAGCTGAGCCTGCCTTCTCCAGCCTCATCCAGGCACATCCAGCCTCTCTGGGGAGTAAACCACTGGTGTTCTGTCAATATTGAAGAAGAAACTCAGAAATTTAATTTTTCTTATACATACTTTCAACCAATCTACTTGTTTGCAGCCCAAATATGCCCCCACTTTCAGAGGTACCTGGTGAGCTTCAATTCCTGAACATTTCTGGTTTTTTCTGGGGCAAATTGGCCTGCTTCTGGTTTTCCCCCTCTGCCATCTTGGGTTTCCCTTTTCTCTGGTCCTCTTCATCTTCTTCCCGGCTTCCAACATTTTGTTGCAGTTGTCTATCTTCAGGTCTGTTCTCTTAGTTCCTTAACTTGATGTCTTTTCAAAATCCATTTAGTGTCATTCATTCATTCTGCCATGCTTAACTTGAAGTCCTGAATGACCAATGAACAAGAAGGTACAAAACAAACAACAGTGAGGTATAATTCCTTCCCTATCTTATTGGCAATATGCTTGATAAATCTTTGTAAGACCTGCCCTGGATCACATTAATAATAACTCTTGGCATACCAATGGATAACATAGGAGGAAAATGGTGTACCTATGATTTGGTGAGACAGCCAATCTGCCCATCTCTTGAATTAGAGGGGAAGTGAGACTTCCATAGCAGACTGCAGAGATGAGGGCAATGGTGTCTATAGAGAATTAAATTGCTGGTAAAAAAGGAGGTTAGAGATAGTTTTAAGATTAAGGGGAGTTTTTGGTACTGGAGTGGGGTTTTCAAAGGAATGAGAAGGCTGGTGAAGAATCTGAAGAACAATCCGCAGGAGGGAGGACAAAGAGGTTGAGAAGGCATATTATTGAATGGGAATGAGGCTTCTAGGGGAGGCAGGAGGATTGTGCCAGGAGGGCAGGGATAGGAGAGTGGAGAACAGAGAAACAGGGTGAAAACCTATTTCTTCAGGTTTTCCAGAACCCATGCTTTGAACTCTGTCTATCCATAGTTCCTGTTTCCCAGTCAGGACCTTGACTCTATCTATTCTTCTAGACATGCTTTCCTACTCCTAAGATAGAAGTGATCCTGCCCAAGTGAGAAAGTGAGGCAGCCACTACTCCTTCTCCTGTGACCAATCAGTGAGATAGCTAACATTCATATTCATATCCACTCAGCCAGGCTAAGAGGGGGAAGGGCCGGCCTGAGCCTGTGTGTGTGTTCTGAGGCCTGTGACTGCTATGCAGGGTCTGGCTGAGTTGGCAGGTCAGATGTGCCCACCCATCCCCTTCCCTCTCCTCTCCCACCATCTGGCTGAGTTCCTTGCTATCTCCTCTAGACTTCCACAATACTCTTTGTTCATTCATTCATTCATTCATTCATTCATTTTTTCATTCATTCAGTGCCAAGTAAGCACCAAACTCTGGTAGGCACTGAAGGTACAGCAGTGAACCAAACAGACAAAAGCCCATGCTTTCTTGAAGCGGACAGTGTTGGCCTAGGCTGGAGGTGCAGGAGGAGCCCTGGAATCAGGTTGGGGCTGAGAGGGGTTAAGAAGGGTATTTCTTTCTTTTTTTTATTAATATAGAATGTATTATTTGTTTCAGGGGTACCGGTCTGTGATTCATCAGTCTTACACAATTCACAGCGCTCACCATAGCACATACCCTCCCCAATGTTCCATCACCTAGCCACCCTATTCCTCTCCCCCACCTCCAGCAACCCTCTGTTTGTTTCCTGAGATTAAGAGTCTCTTATGGTTTGTCTCCTTCTCTGGTTTCGTCTTGTTTCATTTTTCCCCTCCCTTCCCTTGTGATCCTCTGTCTTGTTTCTCAAATTCTTCCTATCAGTGAGATCATATGATAATTGTCTTTCTCTGATTGACTTATTTCGCTTAGCATGATACCCTCTAATTCCATCCATGTCATTGCAAATGGCAAGATTTCATTTTTGATGGCTGCATAGTATTCCATTGTACATATATACCACATCGTTTTTATCCATTCATCTATTGATGGACATCTAAGGTCTTTCCATAGTTTGGCTATTGTGGATATTGCTGCTATAAACATTGGGGTGCGCATGCCCCTTTGGATCACTACATTTGTATCTTTAAGGTAAATACCCAGTAGTGCAATTGCTGGGTCATAGGGTAGCTCTATTTTCAACTCTTTGAAGAACCTCCATGCTGCTTTCCAGAGTGGCTGCACTAGCTTGCATTCCTTCCTACCAACAGTGTAGGAGGGTTCTCCTTCTAAGAAGGGTATTTCTATACTGAGACATACTATATGTCTTATTCTCACTAAAGAGGAAAGGTTGCTTCTTTTATTCTGGATTTAGTGGGGACTGTGGACCTAGAATGTCAAGTAGAAGGGAGCAATGGTTCCACTTACTCCTCACCACCTCCACTGCCATATCACCTCTCACCTAGATTACTGTCATAGCCGCTCACAGCAATGTCCCCACTTGTTTCCCCATGTTCCTCCTTGACTCTTCCACCTTCAGTCTATTTGCATGATAGCAGCCAAAGTGATCATGTTAAAATAGTTATCACTACTCTGTTCAAAACCCTGCTCTGGTTCCCATTTCACTCAGAGTAAAACCCAAAGTCTGGTTTGGTCTGGTGTGGTCCTGCCTGCTTTACTGCTCATTTACTGCTCATCTCTTCTGAATTCACCTACCACTTCTTTCCCATTTGCTAACACTGCTTGGACTCTCTTCTATATCTCATCATACCAAACGCCTCACAGCCCCAGAGCTCTTGCACGTGTGCTTCCCTCCTCCTGGTATGTTCTTCCTCCAATTAGCCACATGGTTTGCTCCTTCATCTTCTTGAGGTGTTTGCCTAAATGTCACTTTGTCAGAGAGGCTCTCCCCAACCACTCTATTTTAAATTGCACTTCACGTTTACTCTTCTCGCTGGTAGTCTTAATTTTTCTCTGGAGCACTATCACCACCCCTTAGACTATAATCTCTATCTTGTTTATCATCTGCCTGCCTTCACTGAAACACGAACTCCATGAGAGCACGGGTTTTTTCTCTTTTGTTCACTGCTGTATCTTCATCACTTAGTGCAGGTGCACAGTACGTGCTCGAGAAAGGTTTGTCAAATGAATGAATGAATGAACGTGGATGGTCACGCAGCCCTTGGCAGATTATGTTGGTTTCGAAGCTTTGTTTTCAGCAGCTGATGCAGAGATTGTCTGGTTCTACCAGGCCTTTTTGTCACTCCCCCACCCTTCTTCTTAGCAGGGAGGACAGGGAGGATGTGAAACACTGGACCTGCTCTGAGAGGGGAGATCACTCATGCCCAGGGAATGCCTCATCTGAAGTCCCAGAGGACTCAAATGGATGAGCGCTTTCCAGCTAGAAGGTTCTGGATCTTTGAGATTATATTTTTCAAAAATGGAAATAGTTTTATTGCTTCTTCTCTTCTAATTATAAAAGTAATAGATGTTCAAAGTAAACCAATATCATGTGGTCCGAAAATAGGACTGAGTTCCCCTCCCCTACTCTCACCTTCTAACACCCCCTCTCCCAAACCCTGCCTACCTGCAGTGTCGTAAACTGCTTTGATTCCCTTGACAACTGTATCAAGAATCTCTTTCCATATCAATACCTAAAGAGTGACATCATTGTTTTTAATGGCTGCTGTGTATGAATATGCCATAATTCATTTAAACAAGTCCCTGTTTTTCACTCTAATGACCAGTCTGGAAATGAACATCCTGGTACATACGTCTTTGCTCTCTTGACCCATTATTTCCTTAGGATGAATTCCCAGAAGTGGAATTGCTGGGTCACAAGGGCTCCCCATTGGAAGACTCCTGATACTATTGTCCAGATGTGGGAGGGCTCCAATTCTAAAGGGATTGGAGCAACCCTCTGCCCTGTATTTCCTCCACACAACTCCCTCACCTCTCCCACACTCCATCCTCTAAGTGAATCCATAGAGGACCCTCGTGAGTACTCACATAATAGTTTTTATGGATGGGTTCTTGTGTACCATGTGCTGTTCTAGACACCGCACACATATTAACTCTTGTAATCCTCAAAACAATCTTGGGAGGTCTGTCTTATGATTAGCTCTACTTTACAGATGAGGAAACTGAAGCTCAGAGAGGTGAAGTAACTTGCCCAAGGTCATGCAGCTGGCAGAGAACAGGTGGGAGATTCCAAGCCAGTAGTCCCAGACCAGAGCCTAGACTCCTAACTCCTCACTTTGCTATGCTGCCTCCAAAGCCAGTGTTGGAAGTAGGATGGACCTGGGCTCTTCGAAGTAGGATGGACCTGCCGCTTCTCAGCGGCACAATGTTTGAGAAATCACTTCGCCGCTCTGCCTCTCAGCTCTGTCAGTGCAAACCAAGTCTGATCACTCATACCTCACCTAGTCTGCAGGAGGCATCAGCGTGGTAGTGCACAGCAGTAGGCAGAGCAGAGAGTCAGCACTTTAGAAATGTGATTGGCCACCCCCCGCCACTCCCTGACCTCCAACACCTCCTCTCCTAGACCCCATGACTGGAAATCCCGTGGGAAAGAAAAAGCAAGTCTGACACTTCCCCTGAGGTTTCCGAGCCTTGCGTTCCTGGCTCTTTCTCACGCCATCTCCCCACCCCCCCCCCAAACAGGCCAGAGCCCAGGAAGTGTGGATTGCAGAAACTCTGCCCCCACACACAGCCAGATAACCCCATGGTGGCAGACAGCAGAGCCAGGCCAGCTCACACCCCCTTCTCAGCATCCTGTGCGGGAGGTGGGACCAGGAGGATGGTTGGCTCCCCTCTCCCTGTTCCCACCTTCCCTGCTCCCTCGTCTATGGGCCCAGCTCACCTCAGATTCCGGGCCTCTGAAATCATTGCTCCAGCCCACCGGACTGGGCCTCAGGCCAGCTTCTCCGGCCCCAGGCTCACCGGCAGAATCTTCGCCTTTGCTCCCTGAAGACTAATCACTGTCCTGTCAGCTTGGCCCTCTTCCCCTGTATTATTGTACAGAAATAGCCCTGGGCCCAGCCCCCCACAACCCCCCACGGGCCCCCCCGCAGCCCTGGCCCAAGCTCCTTCACCGCCAGACTCCTCGCATTTCCTCCTCCCCTTCTTCCCTGCTCTGCTCTGCTCCTCCATGGCTGGGATTTGACCTCCACCTCCTGGAGCCAGGCACAAACAAGATCGCCCCTACTGGGCAGAGGAGCAGCCTCCTGCACTCCTCCTGCACTCTTTCCAGGCCCCGGGCCTGGGAGGGAAAGATTTGAGGGCATGCCCGTGGTGGGTAGAAGCGTTTCCGGCTCCGGCCATTGCACCCGGAAGTAGGAAACTCCTTGCTTCTTTTTTCTTATGCTGTGGTGCCTCACTCATTCGCCAGAGAGGAGAGGATAAGAATCAAGTTCTTTCTCTGTACAGCAGGGTCTCTGGAGGGTTGTAGCCACAGCCAGTAGTGGGGGACCTGCTGGGAGCTATGGGCTCTGCAATGCCATAGGAAGTCTGAGGGAGGACACAGCAACTGGCGAAGTGAGGAGGTGGCAGCAGGACCCCAGGAGGGCTTGGGAGGCTGGAGTCCAGCCCTGGAGGAGACTAGCAAAGGCAAAGCAGAGTCCAGTCCCAAGGCTTCTGGGGACAGGTCACCAAAGCACTAGGAAGGATACCCAGCGACCAAGACCAGGGGTAGGCAAGGTTGGGTCTGGGCCACTGTTATGAGTCAGAGCCCAGAACCAAGACAGGAGATCAGGGCCAGACCTTGGGTCCATCCCCCATTAGCCACACCTCTCCTAGTTCAGCCGACCTGTGGTGCTGGCCACAGTAAGACAGCACTTACCAGGAATTAGGGGACTCACAAAGCAGTCCACCGTCAGGCCCAGTAGAGGTCTGTCAAGGTGGGGCTGAGCCAGCTGTTGCTCCTGGGGAGCAGGGAAGAGGCACTTTCATACACAACCTCACTGGAGTCGTTTTGTTGTCCCATTTTACACACGAGAAGACCGAGGCTCAAGGGGATGAAATGGCTTGCTCATGGTTCCACATATGGATGGTGAGTGGCAGAGCTGGGCTTCCCAGAACTTGGACCTTTTCCTCTGTCCACCAAAGATGGAGTTTGGGGAGCACCTCAGCCAGGTTCTCTGAGGTAGTGTCCTACTTGCCCCTAGAGCAGAGAGTTAAGCAGATGGCCATAGAGCAAAACTACCTGGGTTCAAATCTGAACTCTGCTGCTTATTATGTATCTTTGGGCAAGCTCCTAAACTTTTCTATACCTCAGTTTTCTCATTTGAAAAATAGGTCTAGTAACAGTACCCACCCCATAAGGCCTTTGTGAGGAATTTTGAAGAATGGGGCTCAGGGCCTTTGGGGAAGCCTCTCTACTCCCCAAACCCACCCTGAGTGTGGACGAGGAAATTCATTGTTTCCCCCAATTCTTCCAGTAATTTCTCAAATTCATCATTCCTTGCTAACAAGAAGGAGCCAGACCACAGTGGTTTGGAGCCAGGTCAGACCCTCATTGCAGCTTTGGGGGGCTTTGCCCAAGTCTGTAGCATGATCCTCCTTCCCTGGGACACCCTCCTCCACAGTCCCCCCCCCCCACCTTGGATCTTCAAACTAGAATATTTCCCCTTCTAGATCCCCCTGGCCCCAGCCCTTGCATCTCTAGATCTGGCAGACGGACGTCCCCTTGCCCTGGCCTCCACAGCTTCAGTGTAACCAGTAAAGAGGGAAGAGAAAACCAGAAGACTGAGTGGGGTGGGGTGGGCTGGGGTGAGGGAGGAGAGGACAGGACAGTCCCAGCAAGACAGGCTTCCATCCTCTTCTGCTCCTCTCCACTAGAAGCAGCCAGGGGACTCTGGTTTTATGACTCTGGCTCATAGTTAAATTAGCCTTAACTGAAATGGGCATGTGTTCCTGGATTGGTTTGAATGCCAGTTCTGTTTCTTCCTAGCTGTGTGCACTGGGCAGGGAACTCAACTTCTCTGAGCCTTAGTTTCTCCCTGTCTGAAATGGGCATACTAATTACATGCACCTCACTGGCTGGCTGCGGGGCTTTATGTGGGAAAATACACGCAAAGTGTCCACCACAGTGCCTGCACACAAAAAGACGATAAATGATAATTCTTGTTGTTGGTGGTGCTGGTGGTATTTCTGGGCCTTCTGGAAAGTGTATTGGCAGAACCAGGGAGCAGAGAAGGCTCGAGCCTCTGGAGGTGCCCAGGGTGAAGGGGTAAAGGGGCTTGGTCTGGAAAATGGGTTCGATGGAAAAACTAGTCATGCCCTTAGGGCCAACCCGGTTCCCAGACTTTGCCCTGACCTAAGGCTGCAACTTCTCCCTCTTGCCTTTCTACCCAGGAAGTCTTGTAGGTCCTATAGGATAGTAGAGAGCGGCTGGTCAACTCGGCCTGGCCTGGCACAAATTAAGGGATGGCTAATCCATGTTTCTTGACTGACTCAGCAAACAAGGCTGGGGCACTGCGTCACAGAGGAGTCCCATAGGGGACTAGCTTCGAAGGCCTCCAGTTTCCCTCCAGCCTTGAGAGAAAAAGTGTGCGACTTTGAGGCAGAAATCAGGCTGCTCTCCATAGCCCAAGGGCCCACCACCCTTTCTGCCTACATCTGAGACTCTCTGGGACCCTCTGACCACATTTTGGACTATTTCCCAGCCTCTGTAGCTTGGTTTCTCTCCGCACCTTAAGCATTTCAGGGTCAGACCTCCCCCTGAGCTTCTGCGGGCCCCTGGAATTGTTTGCACACTAGGACGTCCTGTAGGATCTATTGGCCCTCCTGGACTGTGAGCTCCTGGGGGGTAGGGCCCTGGCCAACCTAGTTCTATGTGCCCTGAACTTGATCCAATTCCTGGCACACAGAGGGCTCCTTCTCACGCTCTCCCCCACATCCAGTCCTGCTAGCTTGACTTTCAAAGCATATCCCTCTACCGTCCCTCCTTTGAGTCACTGCAGGAACCTCCTGCCCAGTCTCCTCACTTTTGTCCTTGCCCCCCAGTCTGTTTTAGGCTCAGTAGCCGACAGGATGTCTTAATGTGGTTCAGTCAGATCCCGTCCCTCTCTTGCCTGCAAATCCTGTGCTGGTTCCCATCTCACTTGGAGCAAAAGCTAAAGTTCTTAGAATTTCCCACCCCTGTCTCCATTGCTCTGTTCAGCCAGACCCACTTCCTTGCTGTTTCTCAAATACCTCAGGGCCTGTGCATTGACCTTCCCTCTCTGTGAAATGTTCTTCCCGCAGCTACCTCATCAGTCATTCCCTCACCTTCTTCAGTCCTTCGCTGAAGTGTCGTCTTCTCAGTGAGACCCCTGGCCACTGTATTTAAAATTGCTCTCTTCCTTCACCTCCCCTTCCTCATGCCCCTTTCCAGCTTCACTTTTCTCCATCACCCTTCACACTATCTGTCTATTCTAGTTTTGTTTGTTTTTTGTCTCCCCGAAGGAGTCAGTTTCGTGAGGGCAGGCATTTGTGTCTGTTTGTTTGCAACCCTATCCCCAGTGCCTGACACAGTGTTTGGCCCATCGTAGTCCCTCGAAAGCAACAGCCCAGGTGACTGGAGCCCAGTGGGGGCAGGGAAGCCCCTGGAGGCTTTGGGCCCAAATCTCGGCACTCAGCTCCTAACAGCCTTTGCTTCTCCTGTCTCTGGCCGAGCAAAGCCCTTTCATGAGTCCTTTCTGAAGAGTTCTATGGCAGAATGGCACTTTAGAGAGCTTTGGCCTCTAAGCAGAATCTCAGCCCACAGCTTCCTCAACGGTCTGGGCCTACATCCTAGAGTGGGAGAGGCGGGGTTTTCTCTCTAAGGATGTGCCCACAGCTGATGTTCTTGACCTTCCCTAGTTTCTCCAAGCAACAACACAAGGTTTTCAACTACCCTTTGGAGTTGGTGCCACCACCCCCGCCTTGATTATAGTTCCAAGGGCTGGACAGGAATGCCTGGCTCCAGGGCCTCTGTTCACGTGACTGGCAAGCACTATCTGGCCAAGCCAGGGACCCAAAATTACTGCCCAACATTGGAATGAGGCCCCGGCACACTGGCCCTGGGCAGAAAAAAGCAGTGCCAGACTGGACTCATGAGCACTAAGAGAGCACAGAGGAAGGAAAGGGAAGAGAAGAAGGCCAAAGAAAGAAAGAAGGAAGGGAGGGAAGATGAGGAAGAGGGCGGGGGGCATGCTAAGAGGAAGCAGAGGCAACTATTTAGACCGCTAGAGTGGACGAGACCAGTAGTTTTCAAATTCCATTCCTTGGAGGCTAAGATGGCTCCGGGGACTCTGGGGCACAAGCGGGAGCCCAGTGGGTGGAACTATTGGGTTCCAGTGCCGCTAACCAGAAAAAGGCATTCATTACCAGACACAACATTGGGCTTCCACATAGGTTTTCCTTGCTGAAAAGTTTCTGCTGCAAAAATAGGACAGGAGGGAGGGAAGGAGGGAAGAAGAAAGTGGGGGAGGGAAAGAAGGAGGAAGGAAGGAGGAAGGAAAGAAGGGAGGGAAGGAGGAAGGGGGGCAGAGGAAGGAGAGGGAAGAGGCAGAAAGAGGAAGAGAGGGGAAGAGAGAGAGAAATATTTGGAGTATGAGAGCTACATTACTTTCTATCCTCTGCCCCCAAACAGGGGGATAAAGAGGAGTTGGAGAAGGAGGCCTCTGCTCCCCTCCCTCCTGGCCCTGACCCTTCCTAAGGGACTGTGGGCTGCCAGAGGAAAAGGACAAGAGCAAGAAGGTGCATTGCTTCTCTTGGGGAGGGTTTTGGGGAGGGTTTCTGGAGGAGGAAGTTTTCCCTCATTTTCTGATTGGCTCTGGAGGTGCCAATACTGTTCTTAAAAAAAAGAAGGAGGAGGAGGAGAAGGAGAAGAAGAAGGAGAAGGAGAATAAGAAGAAAAGAAGAAGAAGAAGAGGAGGAGGAGGTGGGGGAGGAGGAGGAGGGGGAAGGAGGGGGAAGGGAAGGGGGGGAGGAGGAGGAGGAGGAAGGGGGGAGGAGAAGGGGGCAGGAGAAGAGGGAGGAGAAGAAAAGGAGAAGAGAAGAAGGAGAAGAGAAGGAGAAGGAGAAGAAGGAGAAGTAGGAGAGGAAGAAGTATTTTCTGCCAAACTACGAAAATGCAAAAAATCTGAAGAACTTATCAACTGTTCTTTATTCTCGCTGACTTACTGGGGTCCTAATTAAGAACTGTTTTTAAAAAGGGAAAGAAGAAAAAAAAAAAAAAGAAAACGCTTGAAAGCTACAGCTGTGGTCCAGCACTCTTGGTGGATGGCTCACAAGAGGCAGCCCCACGCAGCACCAGACCCGTGGACCCCTTCCCTGACTCCTCCTGGGGCCTGAATATGTGTGCCTGCGGAAGTGACAGGAAGAATACAGCAGCCCTCTCGGAAGCTTTGGGGAAGGGGAGCTGGGCTTTGGACTTGGCACTATGTCCAGTCCTGCAGGGGGTGGGGCATGCGGAGGTGGCATCTCCAAGGCTGGAGATGGGGGCAGGGGTGAGGAGGGCTGAAGTAGGAGCGCTCTGGAAGAGTGGGGGCCGGCTGGAGTTGGCGGGGTTGAGGAATCCAGGCTGGCCTGGGAAGGGAGGTTCTCCTGTCTCATGGCTGTTGTTTGGCCGGCCGGCAGGCAGGCCTGGCCCCTCCACGCGTTGCCATAGAGCTCTGTGGGTCTTCCCAGCAGCCTGCCAGGCGGAATGTGGCCTGGATGGTTTCCCAAGGAATGTAATCAAGATGTAAATGGGGGGGAGCAGGAGGAGCTGGTCGATAGGGTTGTCACCTCCTCAGGCCTGTGTGGAGTCTGAGGGAGCTGAGACTGGCCTAACCAGGAAAATCTCCTGGTTGGGCTCTGCTCTGGGGCAAAGGGGCGGGGAGTGCCAGCTTCCCTCTCAGCAGGCCCTGAGACCTGGGAGATGCCTCGTGGGGCAAGCCCCGGGGCACCTTGCTGGCCCTCTTGCCCACCCCTTGCCCTGCACCCAGTCGGGCAGATCTCTCCCTGGGTGTGGGGAGTGGGCTGGTGACATCTGGTAGAGATTTGCATGGGCTTCCGGACAGCTTGGCCCCATTAGCCGAGTTCAAAGGAAAGCTCCCAGGAGGACGGCGCTCACAAGTCCCGAGAGGCTGGCAGGGGTTGCCCCAACCAGGACTGCCACCCTGGGTTCCTCCGTCTGAGACCAAGCACGAGGCCATAGTGAGGGCTGACGCAGGTAGCCCTTTGCCTGTTCCGTGAGGGGCTCTGCTTCGACTCCCGGCCTTCTTGCTCCCCTAAGAGACAGACACTGCTTGCGGATGAAGCTTTAAGGGCCACCTTGAGTCTGAGAGGCCAGTGACCAAGACATCTGCTTCCCCTTCACCCCCAGGCCCTAGGGCTGGTAGAGGTCCAGGGTCAAAGTGGCAGATATGCAGCAACGATCTTCTGGGACAGCCCCCAATCCTAGCATGTGGTCCCAATAGCTCCACAAAAACATGAAAATGAGCCCCAAATGCCAAGAGTTTTGGAACTCAAATGTTGAAGGTCTTTCTGGCACCCTTGAATTCCCCCCACGGGCTCCCCACCTGAGTCATTTCTATATTCCAGTCTCTGTCCTGGCACTTACTAGGCTCTGTGGCCCAGGACAAGTCAAGTCCTTTCTCTTCTTTGACACCATCTTCCTCATCTTTCAACCGGGAAGCTAGGTTAGAACCTGCTTGCCCTCGAGGCCACTCCTGGCTGTGACACTTCCTATTGGACCTTACATAGGGCTTGCCGGCTGTGGGACCTCCGACCCCTCCTCCCTTCACCTCCGGAGATCCTGGATCAGAGCCATCAACTCTGCAAGTTGATGGGCAGGAGCAAAGCCCTGCCCACTGCTCCCCAGCTGTGTGACTGGGGGAAAGTCACTTTTCCTCTCTGAGTGTCACTTCCTCAACCCTAAAATGAAGCCACTGGAGTTCTCTTGAGTGGTTTTGAGAGTGAGACGAAGCTGTGTCTGGAGTACTTAAATCAGTACCTGGTCCAGAGCATGGACCCAGGAAATGCGTGTGGGAACAAGATCCTAGAAGGTACTCAGGGGAGCCAGGAGCCATTCCCCATCAGTCAGCATGCTGGACCCCCCGGGGGATAGGAGCTTAAGGGATGCCCCTCTCCCCACCCCACCCTCCAGAAGTGGGGCAGCCCTCTGCCAGGCTCGGAAAAGAGTTCCCTTCTGTAGTTAGCGTAAAGGCAGCAAGGCCTTCCCTGGGCAGCAGTGTCTGCTTCCCGCTGCGGCCCAGAGTACTAGGGCCTGCCCCCCAAGTGGCCTCAAGCCAGTGCCCACAGCCCTGCCTTACCAGGCCTGGGACCAAAAAGGAAACAACTGGCTCCAGGCCTCAGATTCCTGGCTTTCTCATTTCGCTCTGCATGTACACCGGCCCATGGTTTGGTGGGAGCATGCTCTGGAGTATTTGATCGACCTCACCGTCTCATCACCAGCATGGGCACGGGCAGAGAGGGGACCGGAAGAGAACAAGGGCGCCGCCCCATTATCAGACACTTGACTCTTTTCTTCCCAGGACTCTCCCTCGGTCTCACTCTCATTCCCCATCCCTCCCTCCCCTTTCTTCCCCTTTCTCCCTCCTTCAGCTATCTGTCTTTCTTCTGTGTGCTCTGCTGTCCTCTCCGCACGATCTGTATCTCGTGTCTCTGTCTCAACTTTTGTCTGTTTGGGTTTTTGTCAGCCTCCTGTCTTCCATGTCTGTGCCTGGCTTTCCCTTGGAGTGAGCGCGTGGGAGGTGGTCATTACTGTTGGAGGGAGCAGTCCCCGTGCTAGACTCCGGGCCACTGGCCTGAGATAGCGTGAATTCTAGTGGCCTGCGGACTCTAAAGGACAGTATGAGAAAAACAAACACATGCACACACAGCTTTCTCTCAGGTATAGAGTCTGTGCTCCAGAAATGTGAGTTCTAGTCCTACCTTCTCTCTGAAGCTCTCCTTTTCTGGTATTTTTTTTCCTTTTCTGGTATTTTGGCCCCTGAACCAGGCTCAGGCTTGAATAAGTCTGAGGACTCACCTTTAGTCAGAATTCTCAGCTCCGACCCAAGATGGGGAGCCCAAGGGCCCTTGCTGTCCCTCCACCAAACTCCTCACCTCCTTTTACATGTGGCCATCACCGGACACACGCCCCAAGCTTCTATTTCATCCATCCTCCGCTCCTTCCTTAGAAACCCTTGCCTTCCTCTGAGGGTGCCATGTACGTATTAGGAAGTTCATCAATCCGGGGCGCCTGGGTGGCTCAGTGGGTTAAAGCCTCTGCCTTCGACTCAGGTCATGATCTCAGGGTCCTGGGATCGAGCCCCGCATCAGGGTCTCTGCTCAGCGGGGAGCCTGCTTCCCCCTTTCTCTCTGCCTACTTATGATCTCTCTCTCTCTCTGTCAAATAAATAAATAAAATCTTAAAAAAAAAAAAGAAAGAAAGGTCATCAATCCATTAAGGCCTATGGGCAGAAATAATCATGGCCCTACACTCATGGAGCTTCCTGAACAGGAAACAGACAGACATTGAGCAAAAAGTTACAGCTGGCTGAGCATTTTGCTAGAGCAAGCCCAGAGTGCCCTGGGATTGTAACTGAGAGACCTGCCCTAGGCTGGGGTTCAGAGATAGCCTCCCTCGAGAAGGTGCCGTTTAAGCCACGGATGGCAAAGGCAGCAAAGACCAGACTAAGAAGAGTTCCAGAATCAGTTCTGTGTGCTAATAGTGACAGTTTGGGGCCAAGCCCTGTTTCAGGGTCTTATAGGTATTAGCTCATTTTATGCTCTCAACAGCCCTAAGAGCAAGGTCCATTATTCATCCCATTTCTCAGATGAGGACCCTGAGGCTCAGAGAGGTAAAATGACTTGCCCAAGGTCACAGTACAAGATCACAGTAGATGCAGAAGCAGGAGCTCAGGCAGTGTGACCACAGAGACTGATTTCTGGGCCAAACACCTCTGGAAACAGGAGAGAACCGGAAACAAAGGAAAGCACTGAAGGGATTCGACAGGGGAGGGGGCCTCATCAGCAATACGCTGGTAGAAATACACCCTGGTAGTGTGGTCTGTAGGGTGACAGGAGCAGAAATAGCACACCCAGTGGGGAGGCCCTTGTGGTGGTCCAGATGAGACACGATGGTGCATTGGGCTCAAGTGGTGGCAGCAGAATGGGGACCAGGAAGATGGATCTGAGGACTGATGGCGATGTTTGCATAGTGTTTTGCACGTTGCCTCACACTTCCGCGGGTGTTATTTCATTTGTTATTTCATTTGATCAGCTCAAGGTTCCTGTCAAGTGGCTAAAGCAAGGATCGACATTACCCCTGCTCAACAAATAAGAAGCGCGAGGCCCAGAGAGGGGCAGCACTTTGTTTAAGATCGCAATTACAAATGTGTGTGTTCCAGAGAGCATGTGTGGGCACCTGCACCCCGGCAATTACGCATGAAAACATGCAGGAGCCACCCAGGTGCATAGGTGTGTGGTTGCACACGTGCTTGCAGGTATGGGCAGGCGCATGTGGACACAGTGCCCTACGCAGCTGTGTGCGTGCATCCCGTGTGTTTGCTGCCTTAGGTGGGCTCCCGGGCTGCAAACGGGCCCTCTGCGTGTGCAGGAAGGGCACAGCAAGCCATGACTGCTGATGAAGACGCCGGACCATAGAGGAGGTCTGAGGGTTGCGACCACCTCTGCTGGGAGTTAAGGATTCATGGCCCCTGGGTCCGACTGAATTTGGGAAGTCTCTTGGGTTGGTGCGCTCAACATAATAATAATGCTTCAAGTTATTGAGCACTTAGCCTGTCCCGTGCATTATATCAATTCATTCTCGCAACCCTATAAGGTAGCTACAATGATTTCCATTTATAGACGAGGAAATGGAGGCTCAGAAAGCGTGACTAACGTGCCCAAGGTCGGACAGCTGGTAAGCCGCGGAGGCAGGCTTGGAGACTCATTCCACCTGACTCTGAAGCTCGCGCTCTTAAGCCCCTCTGCTACTGCACCACACATACAGAAGCACGCACACACACACAGGCACACAAGTGCCTGCACCCGTAGATGTGTGGAGCCACACAGGGAGCCGACACCCCAGGGTACCCTGGAAACAAACTCAAGCGGGGCGCCATGTTCAGCTGCATGCTGAGAGCATGGGGCCAGAGCCCGTAAGGTTGGGCGGCTCTGCACACTTCCCCCCACTCAGGGCCTAGACTCTGACCCTGCCGCTCCTGAGATTGGCTGTGTCAGCATTTGCTCAAGTTTTCAGCCTCTGGACTCCGTGCTCTGGGCTTCAGGCAGCCAGTGAAAATTTATGGCTTGAGAAAGTTCTTGCAAGTCCAATCTTTACATCCCCCCTCTCCGACTTGCATGGTTTATCAAGATACCGGTTTTCCCCTTCTCCTCCTCCTCTCACTGTTGCTACCTCCCTCTCCTGGCCCTTTCTCTCTGGCCAAGGCAAACCTCTCATCTCCTCCTCTCCCTACCTGTGAACCTTGACTACCTCTGTTGAACCCACTGCACAGCTTCATATCGCAGATAAAATTCCTTCTCCTTTCTCCCCCCTCACGCTGACCACGAAAGCTAAGGAAGGGGTGTGTGCATGGGACGGTCGTCTGTGCACACACACATGCTTGTGTGTCTGGCAGGGTGGGGCAGAGCCATGTGAGGTAGAGGATATGCATCTGGGGTCTGGTGGGGAGAAGGCATTGCAAATATGTGGAGAGCATGCTCTTTCCTGTTTGTGGGGGCCAGCACTGGGCCTGGGCCACCAAACACAAGCAGTAATATTTGTAGCATAAATATGTGTGTGCATGATGTGTGTGAATGTACATGTACATTTCTTTTGTGACTGGGGCTGTGAATTGGGACCTAACTGCCAAAAAGCTGCAAGCTCTTGTCAGAGAGGCAGTATGTTAGAGTGGTCAAGAGCATGGCCTTTGGGCTGCCACGTGATCCTGAAACAATTCTCTAAACTTTCTGTGCCTCAGTTTCCTCATCTGTAATATGAAGGTGATAATAATGTCTATGTCAGAGTGTTGTTGTGAGGAACATGAGAATAGAAGTGCTTATGACACTGTGTGGCACGTAGTAGGTGACCCATAGATATTAGCTATTAGTGTGTGGACGAAGAAAAGAAAATTCTTACTGACTGGGCTCTTGCCACATGTCCAGCATGGGACTTAGCACTCTACATTATTATCTCACTTAATTTCACTGCTTAGAACCATGTCTGACCCCAGAGGAAAGGTTCCATATATATGTGCTGGATGGATGAACGGATGGATGGATGAATGTGGTCTCCTAAAATTCTTTGAAGTGAGAATTTTAACAGATGGGGAAGCCAAAACGAAGAAAGGTAAATTCCATGTGGAGCCGGACTAATGAGTGCGGATTTTGGTCACAGGAATGTGTCTACAACTGCTTGGGGTAAACCCTGTGGAAAGAGGGGACCCGAGAAGTGACTTTTCCTCTCTAAGTACAGATACGAATATGGGCAGAGGTAGAAATGTGTGCGTGTGTGTGAAAGTGTGTGTGTGCACACACACACACACCCCTACTGTGGTCCAGGCTCCCCCAGAAGTGGAGGAGGTTCTAGGAAAGGTGAGAAAATGTTTGCATTGGCATGGCTAAAAAGAGCTTCTTCTAGGGGAGGAAGACCAGTGCAGGTGGCCTCGTGCTCAGCCTGAAAGAGGTAAGAGAGATGCTCAGGTTCAATGTTCTTCTGAAACCTGGGCAAAGAAGGCCAGAACCTGCAATACAACCTCCAACTCCTGGAATTTCACAGTTGTAAGAGCCCTTAGAGTCTACCAAGACCATCCTCCATCAGATTGTTAATGAGGAAACCGAGGCACAGAGAAAGCAGGGGCGTTAGTAGACAACGGGCAGATCTGGGACAGTAGTCCCGGATTGGAGTCCGTCAGGCCCAGAAATATTAGAAAAAGCCAGCTGTTGGATCCTGGCTAGAGGGGTTGTCCAAGGGAGAGAGCAAGGGCTAAGCCCTGTCTGTACTGGCTGGAGACAGGCCTCATTCCCAGGCCTGGTCCAGAGAGCAGGAGTGGACCCCAGTGGGGCTTTCCCTTATAGTCCAGGCCAGCAATTGGAAGGAAAAAGGCCAAAGGTGGAGGCAGGAGGCCTCAGCAGCTGCCCAAATATATACCTAGGCTAGCTAGGGTCCTCAGGGGTGCTGCCTGGCCCTGGCAGCCTGTACAGGGCTGCGGCTGCCCTGGCCCTTATTTGTTGACTTTCACTTCTGCCAAGGGGAAGCTGTTCTGGATGGAGACACAAGAAAGTGATTTGTCACTGGTTGCCCCTGGCTCTGACTCCGATATGTCAGCCAACAGATAGCTTCCCGCTTAACGCTTGCCCCACCTGCAAAGTCGCTGTAGTAGCTTGTTCCCTAGAAGGCCAGAGCCAAGCTCTGACTGCATTGCCACCTGCTGCAGTATCAAATCTGGAGACCTCAGAGGGACACCGAGGCACAGACATGTGAAGTCACTGCCTCAACACTTCCCTCTGCAAAATCTTAAGCAGGTCGTTGTCCATCTTGCAGTGCTCCTCCCAGCCGTGGTTGAATCCCGCTTCAGGTGGACCCTCCAGAACCCCTGTAGGCCTCACAGACAATGGTGGTGGCTGCAGTACTTGCACACTATAAAGTACCATGCCAGAAGCAGGCACCAGCCCAGTGTCGGCACTGTCACTGTATCTGAACCAGTTGTCCAACCCACATCCTCCCCCAGCCAAGGGTCACTGTGGTTGGTCCCTGTATACTTTGGCCCTGATCTCTTAGAGACTCTGCCCTCATCCACCTGCACCCAGAGGTCCCTGGGCCCAGAGCTGCTTCATTTTACTGTGGGATCAGATTCAATCAAGAATGTGTAGGGTCCCTGGCATCCTTGGCACAAGGTAACCTTTGGTTTTGAGCCAGGGCATGACAAACCCTGCCGAACCCAGCCCGGAGGATGAGCCAATGAGACCAAAGGATTAGTCATGCTTGCTGTGACCTACAGGACTTACACACGCTCATCCCTCGGCTGAGACCACTTTTCCTTTCTGCCGCTGTCTTCCCCTGGATGATGCTATCTTACCTTTCAGTTTCCAGTTTAGATTTCTCCTCCAGGAAGCTTCCTTGACCACACATCTGGGTTGAGTCTTCTCCAATGAGATCCCATAGCTCTCTGACTAAACTGTATTGTAATTGTTTACCTGTCTTCCCCACTGATTGGAAGTCCCTTGAGAGTAGGCCCTATTTAGCTCCAAGCTGTACCCCTGACATGTAGTACAGGGCCAAACACATAGTAGATGGGTGAATTATTATTGAACGAACGGATGAATGAATAGTACCCCTCTGAGGGTGCTAGGCTTTCCTGCAAGAGTGGGGAATTCCTGAGCTCAGAGATTTTCTAGGCTCCCTCCACAACTCTGATTTTTGTGTATCTGTTTGTCCCATAGACAACTGGCAGGAGGGCTAGGTTCTCCATCCGAGATTTTCTCTCTTTGAGATCCACCCCTTGAGCAAGTTAGCCTCGTGCCTTCTTCTACCCAGAGTCTGACTTCCATTCATAGCTACCCAGCCCATTTCCCTTTAGACATATCTGAGCAGGCCTGAGGGCTGTTGCCCCTCCCCCACCAGAGTTCTACTGCTTGCCATACTGACTCACTTTCTTATCCCAGGACAACTCCCTCCCCAGGCCATCTCCCCAGGCCCCATTTCAGTCTCCAAGGCTCATTCACAGACCTCCTTTGGGACAGCAGTTCTCTGGGGGTGGTCCAGAGAATAGTGGTGGTCTGTGGGGCCTTTAAGTGGTCCGTGGGCAAGTCCAAAAATCAAGGCATGCAAAAATGTGTGGTGGGGTGTTTTTTTTTTTTTAAAGTATATTTTCCATGGCAGATTCAAATCCGTATTTAAAAAACCAACAATGGCTAGTTTGTCAGTACAGTCACAATAACAGTTATGTACCCAGTTAAAGGGCCATCAGGTCATTTGGGATTTGGGAATATGCCAGGATAGAATTGACAGAGCCTCCAAAGAAGCCCCTGAAACCAGAACATAAAGGCTCCTAGAATATTGCTACCCATTTTGTAAGTGGAAGAACTGAGGCTACAGTGCAGGCAACAGTCTGGTCCCAATGAGCCTAGTCAACCAAGGCTCTATGGTAGGTTTGGCCCCACAAGGCATATGTCAAACATCCTCAAAGGAAGGACTGCAATGACGTCAGAAATCCCAAGACTGAAGTAGACAGGGAATAAATATCTGTGCTCCCACACCAGACTGAAGCCTCCAGGGGTAGAGATGACACATGCTGTTGCCCTCTCATTGGCCTCAACTCCCAGCTCTCAAAAGCCCTCAAAACTGTGGCCCTTTGGGGTTCCCTCACCCCTAGCTCCAGGCCAACCAGGCAGGCAGGCCCTCCCCCTATGCGCACACGCATGCGTGCACACACGCACACATACACATACACACAAAACCTGCATTCTTGAACAGCTGCCACCACTTCATTGGCCTCAGCCCCAAGAAAGAGTATGGAATGTGCTTCCCTGAGCCATTAGGGAGTGTGTAGTATGTGTGTGTGGGGGTGTCCTGCAGAGAAGGAGCTGAGAAAAAAAGACAGCCTATACATGAAGAAAAGGGATAATCCTAAGGGCCAAATCCTCTGGGGGTGAAAGTCTATACACGGTAGGCCCAGGGACAAGAGAGGAAGGATGCATTATACCTGTTCCCTGTGCCCATACTCACAGGACAGAGGAGGCCAGGGACCAAGGTTCTGTAGGCACACCCCTAAAACTGTGCTCAACCAGAAATGGGGTAAGCATGGAAAAGGGAAAAGGCTGGAAGCAAATTTAAAGAATGAGAGGAGGTTGATCTCTGCAGGTATTAAAATGAAATCACTGTCTCGGCATCTTCCTTTCGGAGAACTAGAGTCCAGATCTTCTCAATCTCATTGTCAAGACAATCTGGGTGTTATGAGAAATTGTCACTCACTAATTACAGTTAAAGAGTTGAGTATTGTAATTATTTCCTGTTATTGTCCTCTTTCCTTTTGTAAAAGCCAAGTAAGAGCAGATCTGTAGTTCTTTTTATGGTCTTTCTTAAATGGGAGAAAGGTAACAAAGGAGGACTTCTGGTTCTAGATGAGAGGAATAGACACGTTTATCTTGATTCTTCCTGCTACATACAGCTAAAAATTCTGGATGTTATATATAAAACAAACATAAGAAGACTATGAAAGGTGGAGAGAAGAAGGCAGACCAGTTAAGGAACTTGACTCCCAAGGAACAATATGGTGGTGAGTTTCCTGGGTGCTGGAGAAGCCAGCAAACAGAAACATCAATGAGCACAGCCAAAAACAGACAAAAAATTAAAAGACACAGTTCCAACAAAAGCTTGTTCTCTTATGACCAAAGGACCAGAAAAGGAGCAGTATAGCAAGACAGGAAAGTTTTAGACAGTGGTCACTCTAGTCCAACCTTACACTACAGAAAAAACTGTGTCTCCACTCCTATCCATGACAAAAAAGAGTAAGTGAGGGAGCCTAGAATTCCATCCTTACCAGGCTGTAACAAGATGCTCTAATCCTTCCCCCGGTCCTCTGACTGGGATGGTATCAGAAAAGGCTGAGTGGGGAGCTCAGACTTTTATCCCTGCCTGGTGGTGGTGAGGTCTTCTCTGCTCCCACTGTCAGCAGATATCTAGTGGGGAGTCTGAAATCCTATCCTCTACTTAGCAGTAATGAGGCACTCCTCCCCACCCTGGGATATCAAAGGAGACAGAGTGGGGAGCTTGGGCTTTCACCCCAACCTGGGAGTATCTTTCTTCCCCTGCTAGTGCAGTGTTAGAGGCCTCCTGCTAAAACAGAAGATTTAAATAAGATCCAGAGTCTTGTAGGATAATCCACAAAGTATCCAGATTTCAATAAAATAATAGCCTGTCATACCAAGAACCATGAAAATCTCAACTTAAATGAGAAAAGAAAAGCAATGGATGCCCAAACTGATTTGACATAGATATTAAAATTATCTGACAGTGATTTTAAAGTAGCCATTATAAAAATCACTCAGAAAAGAATAACAAACATACTTGAAACAAATGACCAAAAAAAAAAAGGTCTTAGGAAAGAAATAGGAGATATAAAGAAGAACCAAATGGAAATTTTTTGAGTGGAAAAATACAATGACTGAGAGAAAAATTCAATGGATGGGCTTTAAAATGATAGGGAGGACAGGGGAAATACTCCAACTTGAAGGCAGAGCAATAAAAATTACTCAATCTGAACAACAGAGAGAAAATACACTGAAAAAAATGAGAGGCTCGGGAACCTATGGGTCTACAACAAAAGATCTAACATTCATGTCATTGGGATGCATGTTATGGAAGGAGAGGAGAGTACAGATGAGGCTAAAAATCTACTTGAAGAAATAATGGCACAAATTCCCCAAATTCAGCAAACGATCTAAACTTACAGATTCAATAAGCTGAACAAATCCTAAACAGGATAAACCCAAAGAAATCCACACCAAGACACACCTAGTTAAACTTCTAAAAAACAAAGACAAAGAAAAAAATCTTGAAAGCAGCAAGAGAGAGCACATTACTTATGAAGGAAAATAACTCAGATGACAGTAGATTTCACATTAGAAACCATGAAAGCCAGAAGGAAGTAGCACATTGCTTTCTTTTTTTTTAAATTTAAATTTAAATTTAAATTTTTAATTTTTAATTTTTTAATTTTTATTTTTGTTTCCCCAAATACTTTTATTTTATTTTTTCGGTGTTACAAGATTCACTGTTTATGTACCACACCCAGTGCTCCATGCAATACGAGCTCTCCTCAATACCCACCACCAGGCTCGCCCATTCCCCCACCCCCCTCCCCTTCAAAACTCTCAGTCCATTGCTCTGAGTTCACAGTCTCTCATGCTTTCAAGAGCTAAAAGAAAAGAACTGTCAACCCAGAGTTCTTTATCTAGCAAAAATAATCTGCAGGAATGAAGGATAAAACAAAACATTCTCGATGAAGGAAAACTATGGCATTTGCTACTAACAGGCTTACACTAAAAGAATGGCTAAGGAAAACTCTTAAAATGTAAAAGAAAGGCTAAAAGAATAGATGTTGGAATATCAGGAAAGAAAGAATGGCTGAAAGAGTAAAAATATTGGTAAATATAATTACCTTTCCTCTTGAATTTTCTAAGTCAGTTAAAGCAAAAATTAGAACAATGCTTAAAGTGGCTCTCTATGGAGGAAGAGGAAATGTTTAAGGAAGTTATAAATGGGGAAGTATAGAGGGATGTAAAAGAAGGTAGAATTCCTACACTTCACTTGACATGGTAAAATGTTCACAACAGTAGGTGGTGATAGGTTATATATGTATAATACATTGAACTGAATAAAAATGAAAATACAATATATCTGTATAATGCAGCTAAAGTAGTGATAAGAAGGAACTTAATAGCACTAAATGCTTACATTAGAAAAGAGAAAAGATGCAAAATCAGTAATCTAGGGGCGCCTGGGTGGCTCAGTGGTTTCAGGGTCCTGGGATCGAGCCCCACATCGGGCTCTCTGCTCGGCAGGGAGCCTGCTTCCTCCCCTCTCTCTGCCTGCCTCTCTGCCTACTTGTGATCTCTCTCTGTCAAATAAATAAATAAAATCTTAAAAAAAAAAAAAGAAATAGACACATGGTTCAATAAAACAGAATAGATACCCCAGAAATAGGCCCACAAATATGTCCAACTTATTTTTGGCAAAGGCATAAAAGCAATTCAGTAGAGGAAAGATCGATCACCTTTTCAATAGATGGTGCTAGAGCAATTGGACATTCATAGGCAAAAAGATGCACCCTGACCTAATCCTTACACCTTACACAAAAATTACTCAAAATGGGCCAATTATTTAAATGTGAAATGTAAAACTGGAAAACTTTTTCAAAGGAACACAGGTGAAAGTCTGCAGTACCTAGGGCTTGATGAAGAGTTCTTAGATCTAACATGAAAGGCACAATCTATTAACTAAAAAATAGATAATTTGGAACTCATCAAAATTAAAATGTTTTGCTCTACAAAAGTTCCTATAAAGCAGATAAAAAGACAAACTACATTGTGAGAGAAAATATTTGCAAATTACATATCTAACGAAATACTTTTATCTAGAATATAAAAAGATATCTCCAAACTCAATAGCAAAAATCAAACAATCCAGTTGGAAAATGGACAGAAGGCATAATGAGACACTTCACTGAAGAAGATACGTGGGTAACAAATAAGCACATGAAAAGATGTTCAAAATCCATAAGCATTAGAAAATACAAATGAAGAAAATGATGAACTATCACTCCACATCACTTAGAATGGCTAAAAGGAAAGAAAATAGTGACAATACCAAATGCTGATGAGGATGAAGATAAACTAAGTTTCATATATTGCTAGTGGGAACATATAGTGGTATATCCACTTTGGAAAATATTATGGTGGTTTATCCAAAAGCTAAGCATACACTTACCATAGAACCCATCAATTGCACCTCTAGGTATTTATCCCAGAGATGAAAACTTGTCCACACAAAGACCTCTGCATTATTGTTCATAGCAGTGTTATTTGTAACAGCCCAAAACTGGAAACAACCAAACTAGCCCTAAGTAGGTACTTGGTTAAACAAATTGGTGCATCCATATTATATCACAATCAAAAGAAACAAACTCTTAATATATGCATCAATGAATTTCCAGGGAATTATGCTGAGTGGCAAATCTAATACCAAAAGTCATGTGCTACGTAATTACACTTATGTAACATTCTTGATATGACAAAATTACAGAGTTGGGGAGTATATTAGCAGTTGCCAGGGGTTAGGAATGTTGGGGTAAAGGGGGCTGGGTGTAACTAGAAAGAGGCAGCAGGAAGGAGGACTTTGTAGTGATGGAACAATTCTGGGTCTTGATTTTGGTGACGGTTACACAAATCTGCATGTGATAAAATAGCATAAAACTACATGCACACATTATGCCAGTGCTTAGTTTCCTGGATTCGATATTCTACTTTAATTATGTAAGATGTAGCTGTTGGAAAACACTAGATAGAGGATACATGGAACCCATCTGTATTCTCTTTTTTCCTTATACAATTTTTATTAGCATATGATTCATGTGCCATAATAGTCACCCTTTAAAGTGTACACTGTTTTTAGTATATTCACAATGTTGCACAAATATTTTCACTGATTTCAGACCATTTTCATCACCCCAAAAGGAAACTCGGTACCCATTAGAAGTCACTCCTCATTTTCTCTCACCCCTGGCAATCATTAATGTATTGTCTATCTCTATGAATTTGCCTATTCTGGACATTTCACATAGATGGGATCATATAATTTGTGGTGCTCTTGGTTGACTTCTTTCACTTAGCATAATGTTTTTAAGGTTCATCCATATTGCAGCATGTATCAGTGCTTCATTCCCTTTTATGACTAAATAATATTTCCTTGTATATGTATATATATCTATAGATATAGATAGCACATTTTTTTTCTATCCATTCATCAGTTGATGGACGTATAGATTGTTGCCACTTTTTGGCTATTGTGAACAATGCTGCTGTGAACATTCATGTACAAGTTTTTGTGTTAACGTATTTTCCAGTGTCCTTGGGTATCTACACTAGCAGTGGAATTACTGGGTTGTATGGTAACTTACGTTTAACATTTTGAGGAATGGTCAGACTGTTTTCCAAAGAGGCTGCATCATTTTACATTCCCATCAGCAAAGTCTGGGGATTCAAATTTCTCCATATCCTCCCCAACATTTGTTGTTATCTGACTTTTCGATTCTAGCCATCCTAGTGGGTGTGAAGTGGTATTTCGTTGTTTTGATTTGCATTTCACTGGTGACTAATGGTGTTGAACATCTTTTCATGTGCTTGTTGGTCATCTGTATATCTTCTTGGTGAAGTGGATACTCAAATCCTTTGCCCATTTTAAAATTACATTTTGTATTGTTAACTTTTAAATGTTCTTTATATACTCCAAAAGCTAGTCTCTTATCAGATAGATGATTTGCAAATATTTTCTCCTTTCTCACTTTGTGGGTTGTCTTTTTACTTTCTTGATAGCCTCCTTTGAAGCACAGCAATTTGGATGAAATCCAATTTATCTGTTTCTTTTTTGTTGTTGTTGCTGGTCCTTTTGGTGTCATAGCTAACAAACCACTGTCTAATCCAAGGTCAAGAAGTTTTACACCTATGTTTTCTTCTAAGAGTTGTATTGTTTTAGCTCTTAACTGTCGGTCTTTTATCTATTTTGAGGTATTTTTATGTGGCGTGAAGTAGAGGTCCGAATTCATTCTTTTGCATGTGGATACCTATCTGTGCCAGCACCGTTTATTGAACAGACAATTCTTTCCCCACTGAATGGTCTTGATGCCCTCATTGAAAATCAATTGAACATAAATGTATGGGTTTATTTCTAGACTCTCAATTCATTTCTATCCATCTATTTGTCTATCTATATTCCAGTACCACACAGACTTGGTTTAATACAGCTTTATAGCAAGTTTTAAAATTGGGGAGTTTCAAAGAACCAACTTTGTTCTTTTTCAAGATTGTATTAGTCATGGTTCTTCAGAGAAACAGAATCAATAGTGTATATATATGTATGTGTATATATATATGCATACATACACATATAATATAATATATATTATAACATATATCATTATATATATCTCTATATCTCTATCTATCTATCTATCTATCTATCTATCTATCTATCTATCTATCTAAATTCATGTGATTATGGAGGTTGAGAAGTCCTACAATCTGTCATCTGCAAGTTGAAGACCCAGAAAAGCTGGTGCTCTAGTTTGAAGGCTGGAGAGGTGGAGAGCCAATGGTGTAAATTCCAGTCAGGTTTGAAGGCCTGAAAATGAGAAACACGGAGGGCAGGAGAAAATTGATTTTCCAGCTCAACAGTCAGACAGAGAATGAATTCAACCCTACTTTGCCTTTTCGTTCTATTCAGGCCCTCAACATATTGTATGATGCCCACGTTGGAGAGAGCTGTCTGCTTTACTCTATCTATTATTTCAAATGCTAATCTCTTCCAGAAACACCTTCATAGACACACCCAGAAATAAGGTTTAACCAGCTAGCTGGACATCCCACGGTCCAGTCAGGTTGACACATAACATTAACCATCACAATTGTTTTGGGTATTCTTTTTTTTTTTCCAAATACTTTTATTTTATTTTTTCAGTGTTCCAAGATACATTGTTCATTCACCACACCCAGTGCTCCATGCAATACATGCCCTCCTCAATACCCACCACCAGGCTCGCCCAACCCCCCACCCCCACACCTCCAAAACCCTCAGTCTGTTGCTCAGAGTTCACAGTCTCTCATGGTTCATCTCCTTGGCCCTTGTATTTCCATTTAAATTTTAGCATCGCCTGTCAATTTGTGTAAAATCTCCTAAGTTTTGGTATGTGTGGTTTTGTTTTCATTTATCGCAAAATATTTTCTAATTCCTTTTGTAATTTTTCTTTGACCCACTGGCTATTTAGGAGTGTGCTTGGAAACTAGTTTAATTTCCATATACTTGTGATATCACCAGGGTTATTTCCGCTATTCATTTCTAATTTCATTCCATTGTGATTGGAGAACATACTTTGAATGATTTAAATCCTTTTATATTTATTGAAACTTTTCTAAGACCTGGAGAAAGTTTTATGGACACAAGCGGAATATGTTTTCTGCTCTTGTTGGGCAGAGTGTTCTATAGAAGTCTTTGGGCCTAGTTGGTTTATAGTGTTAAGTCTTCATTTTCCATGTTGATCTTCTGTCTTATTCTATCCATCATGGAAAGTAAGTTACTGAGATTCCCTGCTATTATGTTTCCCTTCAATTCTATCAGTTTTGGATGCATGTATTTTGGAGCTCTGTTGTTAGGTATGTGTATTTTTATAATTGTTATATTTCTTGCTAGATGAATCCTTTTATCAAAATAAAATATTTTTCTTTATCTCTAGTAACAACTTTGGCATAAAGTCTATTTTGCCTTTTATTAGTATAGCTTTTCCAGATCTCTGTTGATTCCCGTTTGCATGCTCTAATCTTTCTCCATTCTTTCTATTTTCAACCTATTTGTATCTGAATCTAAAGTGTGTCTCTTTATACAGCATATATAATTGAATCACGGGGTTTTTTTAAAATCCATTTTGCCACTCTCTACCTTTATGTGGAATATGTAATCCACTTGCCTCAATGCAATTACTAATGTGATAGGATTTATATCTGCCATTGTGCTGTTTGTTTTATATATATATTGTCTTTTTTTTACCTTTTATTCCTCCATTACTGCCTTCTTTTGTGTTAAATAGGTATCTTCTGGTGTACCATTTTAATCTTCTTTTTGTTTCTTTTACTATTCATTTAGTTATGTTCTTATTGGTTGCCCTTGGGATTATAATCAATATCTTAGTTTATAACAATCAAGTTCAGATTAAGACAAATTTAATTTCAATAGTATACAAAAACTTTACTCCTACATAGCTCCATTCCTTCCTCCCTCCTTTATGTTTTTATTGTCAAATTACATCATTATGCATTGTATACACATCTACAGATTTATAATTATTGTTTTATGCAGTTGCCTTTCAAATCAGATGGGAGAGAAAAAGCATTGCAAACAAAAAATACTGTTCTTTATTTCTGTGTGTGGATTCAAGTTGCTGTCTGGTATTCTTTCATTTACACCTGAATTTTTATTTCTGATATGGCAGGTCTGGTAATGATGGATCTTCTCAGTTTTTGTGTACTGGGAATGTTTTAATTTCTTCTTCATTTTTTGAGGGATTGTTTTGCCGGATATAGAATTCTTAGTTGAAAACATTTTTCTTTCAGCACTTTGATTATGTCATCCTTGTCCCTTCTGGCCTCCATTGTTTCTAATGAGACATCAACTACGAATTTTATTGAGAATTTCTTTTATGTGATGAGTCACTTTTCTCTTGTTGCTTTTGAGATTCTATCTTAGCTTTGGCTTTTGATTGGTTGATCATAATGTGTCAAGGTATAGATCTCTTTTTGCATTTATTCTACCTGGAGTCATTAAGCTTCTTGGATGTGTAGATTATTGTTTTTCCTCAAATTTGGGAAGTTTTCAGCCATTATTTCTTAAAATATTCTTTCTACCCTTTTCTGTCTCACCTATCTTTTGGGACTCCGGTCATAAGCAGGTTGATATATTTACTGATTTCCCACAGCTCTCTGAGGCTCTGTTCATTTTTTTTTTTTTCATTTTTTTCTGTTTTTCAGACAGAATAATTTTAATTGTCCTATCTTCAAGGTTGATGATTCCTCCTTATATCTGCTTAAATTTGATGTTGACCCCTCTAGTGAATTTTTTATTTCAATTATTGTACCTCCAGAATTTATATTTGGTTCTTTTTATATAATCTATCTATCTTGTATATTTTCTATTTCGTGAGACATTGTGATATTTTCCTCTATTTAACTGGTCTCCCCCAGTTCTTTGAACATATGAAAGTCTTTGTCTAATAAGTTTAACGTCTGGACCTCCTTTGGGACATTTTTATGGATTCCCTTTTTCCCTGTGTATAGACCATACTTTCTTCTTTCTTTGCATGTTTATTTTGTTGTTGTTAGAAACTGAAAATTTAAAATAATATGACAGCTCTGAAAATCAGAGTATCTCCTATCCCAGGATGTGTTGTTGTTCCTGTTTGTTGCAGTTGTTGCTGTTCATTTGTTTAATGAGTTTTCTGAACTAATTCCATAAAGTGTGTATTCTTTGTCATGTGTGGCCAGTGAAGTCTCTGCTTGGGTAGCTTAATGGCTAGCTAATGATTAAAGAGAAAGTTTTTGAAATGTCTGGAACTAATAAGTCTCTCAGTCTTTGTGAAAGGGATCTGTGTGCATGTTGGGGGCATGTCTTTAATACTCAACCAGGCAATTTACAACTCCACCTTAGCCCTCACTTCCTGCTTGTCCAGAGGCTCAATGTCAGCCAGAGTTGAAAGTTTCGGGCCTTCTCAGTTATTTCACAAGCAGGGGTACAGGCTTCTGTGGTCTTCTAGATTCCTAGGAATATCCGAGACCTTTTCCAAGCCTCTTATCTCAACATATCATTCTCCACCTTTTTTATTAAGTTTTTTTGGTTAGCCTATTGTTTGTTCCAACTCTTAGCCACTACCTTAGGCAACCACAATATTAAACAATTAAAAATTTCCACTGATTGTTTTCAACAAAATGCCCCTGAAGAAAAAGCTATTCGCACTGGGTGAGCTCTAAGTCTGGTTAAATAAAGATATGCCTTGCAAGTAGTGTCTTCATGTGAACCATGAGATAGGTCAAAGAGTGACAATTCTCTGAGAATGGGGCTATCCTATTCCTTTTTCTCCAGTGGTTGCTAGGTTGTTGGTTTTCCTCGTGATATCATGCTGTTCATGTTTAAGGCTACCGTAAAGCTGGGGAACATGGATGGGGATAAGGGAAATTAAAATACCAAAAAGCTCACTATCCTTACCAAGATACAGTCTCTTTTCTTGAATGAACACTCCCTGGATTGCTGTAAGCCTTTGGCTAATTTCCAGAGTTCTGAAAAAGTTGATCCTGATAATTTCTACCATTGTTCTGGTTGTTTTTATGGAGGAGGGGATTTTTGGAAGTACTTATTTCATCATTCTTGCTGATGAATATCTGTACTATCTTTGCAATTTCCTGTAAATCTATAATTATTTCAATGTAAAAAGCTAAAAACTATTGTTAAGGGAAACCTAGGATATAGGTATACTAACAAATGACGAGTCACCTACCTTGGCTGCCCTGTAGCCCCTAGGACTGTCTATCACCTGTTTCTGAACAATCATTCTATACAATAGCCCTATAAAGTGGACATCCCTGGGTCCATTTAACAGCTGAGGAAACCTAAGGATCAGAGAGGTTCAATGGTTTGCCCAAAGTTGCAGAGCTAGAAAAGAGCTGAGCTTAAAATTCCAGTTTATATGGGCCTCGCTACCAAGCTGTTTTTTCCATTGCTTTGATTCGTTTGTTGGATAAATCAACAAACCTTTATGAAACATCTACTATGTAACAAGCACTACTATAGATGATGGGGATACAGTGAAAAAGAAAGCAATGTCCTTCATGGAGCTGATACCTTAGTGGAGGAAGATAGACAAATAATCAAATCTATAATAACTAAACAATATGCCTAATAGCAATGAGTGCTATAAGAAAAATGAAGCAGTGTAATGGTCAGGGAGTAATGATGGTGGTGATGGAAGTTGCTACTTTAGCTTGGATGAGCAGGTAAGGCCTCTCTGAAAAGGTGGTATCTGAGCAGAAATCTGAATAAAGGAAGAGAGCTAGATATACCGACGGCTAGAGAAAAAGTATCCCAAGCAGTGGGAAGAGTAAGCGCAAAGATCTTCAGGTGGGAGTGTGCCTGGAATGTCTGAGGAATAGCAGGGGCAATGGCTGGAGAAGAGCAAATGGAGGGAGAGTAGGAGATGAAGTCAGAGAGATAAGTGTGGTGATGGAGATAGATCACATGGGCAGTGAGTCTCACCTAGACTCATCTGGAGAGCCTCTTAAACTCCTCACGCCCGGACTGCATCCCAGACCAATTAAGTCAGAATCTCTGGGGATGAGACCCAAATATCAGTATTTTAAAAAATAGAGATCTAAATACTAAAAATCCCTAGATGGCTCCAATGTGCAGCCAAATTTGGAAACCCATGACGCAGTGTCTTCTATATCACTGCAAGGCATTTGGCATTTACTATGGTTGTTGAGAAGCCAAGGGATGGTTTTGAGTGCAGGCATAATATGATGTGGTATATGTTTTAACAAGATCCTACCGACTTTTGTCTTGAGAGTAGACTGAGGTGGGAGTCAGGGGCTAGTGTCGTCATTCAGGTGAGAGATAATGGAGGCCCAGATTGCGTCATTTGAGAAATTCAAAATCTTAAGTTCAGAGAGGGGAAAGGACTAGCTTCAGGATTCATGCCATCATTGATAGCATGAAAACCAGTTAGGTCTCTTAGCTTCCTAAGCAATCTGCATTGTTCCAAGTCTGTCCTCCTGGGAATCCTCAGAAGGTGAGGCCAGTCATGGTGTCATTCTTAAGCTCTCTCAACGCAGGGAATGGGAGTAGGGCTGGCCCATAGTCTGACCAAGGAAGCAACCTCGGCAAGGTCATGGGGAGCTGGCAGGTGGGCTAGAACCCATGGGGAATTCCCAGAGTTTCTGTATTCTGATTCCCACGAAGGTTATTTGAAGGAATCTGCCAGAAGACACTGACTCAGAGTGGCCATCCCTCCTCAGTCAATGACAAACATCACTTTAAGAAACACAAGTCAGCCGGCTCTCATTCTGACCAGCTCAGGTCACTGCTGTAAGTGCTGGAGGCTAGACCATGGAAGGATTGGGATAGGACATAGTTACCTGGGCCTCAGGATATGGGAAGAGGTCATTTCTCCTATGAAATGCCTCCCAGGCCAGAAGTGACCAAGCTTCAGCCCATAACCACCAGGGCTCCTTTCTAGCTCCTCAGCACCTTAAGGGTAGGAGGTGAGAGCTCTGCTGTGTGCCAGATAATCCATGCCCTCTCAGACCGAATCTAAAACTACCTATCAGGTAAGGGCTATTTTATCACCGAGGAAACTGAGGCTTAGAGAGGCTAGGTCCAAGGTTCCACAGCTGGAACTTGGCAGGGCTGGGATTTACATGCAAGTTGGTCTGATGCCCATACCTGTGCTCTCTTCCTCACATCATACTGCCTATGCTCTAGTTACTTTGAGGCTACTCAGGAACATATGCACACACCCAGTAATAAAAGTCTGACTAGGCAGCCATGGGAGAAGATGAAGAGAGTGCTGATGGTACTCCAAGGCAGAAGACATCAGGAAAGCCTTTCTGGAGGAAGTACCATGGAACAGCTGAAGGCCTTGATGGCTGGGTAGAGTTTGGCCATGTAGAGAGAGTGCTGGAAAGGGCACTGCAGGTCAAGGGAACCCAGTGAGCAGAAAGGCCTGGAGTTGGGCATAGATAAGACAGGTCCACATATTTATTTTTTATCTACCAACACTGATATGGCTCTTGCTCTGTGCCAGACACTGTTCCAAGGGCTTTACATAGAGCAACTAATTTAAATCTCCCAACAGTTTTATGGAGCAGGAGACCAGTCTTTGATGAGTCCAGTTTGGCTGAGGCATAAGATTTATTAGTGGGGAAAATGGAGTTAAAGCTGGAAAAGTGTATCGGAGCTTTATGTAGAAGGCCCTGAACAGCAGGCTAAGGAAATTGTACTTCATTCAGAAGGTCATAGGAAATCATCGAGGAGTTCTAAGTAAGTGTGTAATAGTATCCAAAGTGTACACTTCAAAGACTCATCTGGAAGCCACTGAGGGAGATGAGGCATGGGGCGGGAGGGGAGGGGAATAGAAGAAGACTTGACCCCAGGCAGGCACAGACCGGATGGAGAGGTGCTGATGGATTAGTGGCATACCTAAAAGGTGGAATCAACAGGATGGCAGGGATGAAGGAGAGGGAGGAGCCCAAGGGGGTGAGATTTTCAGACCTAGGAGTCAGTAACCTGGGCCCCAACCTCAGAACTGCCAGGAACATCTAATATGGTCCTGGACACATCCTTAGCCCTCCCTGGATCTCACAGTGTCCTCATCCACACCACACGAGTGCTGAGTATGTTTTATCATTAGTGGCTCAGCCGTGGTTGATGTTCTTTGTCTATGGTTCTAGGTGTCAGGGGAGGCTGTCAAACTGTTGTCCAAGATGGGGCCTTCCAAAGAGAATGGGCTCCAGAGTGAGACCTCCTTGGGCTCAATTCCTACTCAGGAAATTGCTCATAGCTCAGATTCCTCTTCTGTAAACTCTAAAAACAATCCCTACCTTAGAGGGCTAGAGTGAAGACTTTATAAGGTCATGCTCAATACATACAGTGACTTCCATCCTCATTAGATGTTGCTTCTCTAGCTCATGGGAGTAGAGGGTATGAGAACCAGGTTCAGAGGCACTCAGGGACAGGAACCCCCAGGAGCTGATAGGTGACTTTCCAGCTCCAGGCTTCAGAGGCCCAGCACAGCCCTTTGCAGTCTACAGAACTCTTTTCCACCCTAACAGGCCCAGGAAGTAGGAATGGTGGTCACCATTTTAGAGAGGAGGCCTTGTTGGGATGTCAGAGAGCATAAGCTGAAGATTGGCTTTCCCATTAAGTCCTGTGTGACTTGTGCAAGCCTGTTGGAGAACCAGGGCTGCGAGGGCCCCTAGAGAACCACCAGGAAATTCCTCATGGTGTGCCAGAGGATATCCTCTTGGCCATCTCCAGAGCCACTGGAGACACTAAAGCCTGAGCAAGAACAGGTACCCCCAGGAGCCCAGGCCTGGCTTTTATTTGCCACTGGGCTGGGCGCCATGCAGCTTGCCTAGGGCCACGATTTGGGCCCAAATTGGGGTGTTGGGTTCCTTTCTTTATGTCTCCTCTTGTAACTCCAGCTTAACACTCCCCAGATGGCCATTCCTGCCGGCTCCCTGCCCACGCCGCCATTCAGACGGGAAAACAATCATTTTGCAGCCCCATTAATTAAAGACTAATTGCTGATTGGAAACACATTGACTGGGCCCTGAGCCGGTATCACATTGTGGGCCCTCTGGCCCTGATGAAGGCCTGGCCCTAACGAGCCTCTGGCCCCCCAGCGGCTTGCTCGCTTACTGTGCAGCAGCAGAATTGGGCCTGGACTTGGGCTAATGAGGTGTCAGCTGACTATTAGAACCACATTGATGGGGGAAGCTGGCGACTGGACCAGATAGGAGCCGCCACATGCAGCGACCATTAGATCTGAAGCTGTTCCCTGGGGGCCACCTCTGCCCCCAGTCCCTTCCCAGCCACTTAGCGAGGGGCTCATCTTCCAGCGAGGTCTCCCTCCAAGAAAGGCAGTCTCCCCTGACCCAGGCTACTCCAGACCCCTCTTCAGCCACCAAACCCCTACTCTGTGCCAAGTCCTGGAGATACAGAAATGAGTAACAATAGTTGCACTTACTGAGCACTCGCCGTAAGCCAGGCGCGGGTCTAAGTGCTCTATGTGGACTCTCCTTTCTTTCCCGCAAAAACCCTCTGGCAAGTTGGTTCTATTATAATCCACGTTTTACAGACAGAGCCTAAAGCATGGGGTGGCAAAGGGACTTACTCAAATGTGCGCATCCACTAAACAGCAGTACGAGGGTTCAAAGCCAGGCAGAAAGCCACTGCACACTGGGCCTTGGTCTTGCTAGGGAGGAATGGCCAGTCTTGCAGGAGATCACAAAGGAAGGTGCTCTTATTACAGGATGCACGGGAAAGGCCCGTGGTGGAGACAAGCCCAGGAGGCTCTGGGAGTCCAGGGGAGGGCCATTTAACGCAGACACAGGAGAAGGAGACAAGTCCGGGCCAGCTTCCAGGAGGAAGTAACACCTGAACTGAGTCCTAAAGGACACAAGGAATGCGCCAGGCACTGAAAGGGTGGAGGGCTGACGAAAAAGCAGACCCTTCAGGCAACAGGGAGTTGTTTGGAGAGCTCCCAGCAAAGGAAGGGCTGTGAATGCAGGGTGGGGAGTGATACAGTTAGCTCCGACCTTTCTGAAGTTCACTCTGGCTGTGGCCAGGGAGTGGATGGGAAGGGAGAAAAAATGTGAATAGGGAGACCAGGTGGGAGGTTCCTGCTGTGGTATGAGAGGTATGGGGGCCTAGATTACGGGCAAGGCAGTAGGGATGAAGAGCTCTTCAGGAGGTATTATCAACAGACTTGGAGAGGGTAAACTGTGAGGGGAGGAGACAGGAGAGACTGGGATTCCCCTCCCATATCCCCTGGGCCACCTGCCCATTGCCCAGAAGTCACGACGGACCCAGCCACCAACCTGCTTAAAATCGTCTATGGCTCCCCAGCCCTATTTCTCCCTAGGGAGAATCCCAGCCCTTCCACTAGCTGTTGCCTTTAGGCAAATGGCCCAGCCTCTGAACTTCAACTCACTCATTTATAATAACTGTTCCCATAGTTCCGGGGTCACAGGATTGCTGTGGGAACTAACCGGGTTCCTACGTGCATGTCCGTCACGGGGTGCCAGGCAGGGACCAGGAGTCTCTGGAGGTGAGGGGTTGGCAGAAGCTAATTCCCATATCCCCTTTCCCTG
The DNA here is from genome assembly GCA_028534135.1 of Potos flavus. NCBI lineage: Eukaryota > Metazoa > Chordata > Mammalia > Carnivora > Procyonidae > Potos > Potos flavus. Next base: position 57,565,350 of record CM052901.1, read on the forward strand.
CCTCCCTCTGCCACCCCAGGACCCAGTCATGTAGTCAATCATTCAAGTACCCAACCCAGACACAGCCACCTCCCTACCGCTGTTGCTTCTGCTCCCATCCCCCTCTATCCAAAGCGTGCCCATCCTTCCAGACTCAAATGCAACCCCTTCCTCGAAGCTTCCCTGATTTCACTCTGGCCAGAAGAAATGCCCCTATCCTCCTCCGGCACCCCACAGCCCTTTATTTATGAGCAACAAAACTGGCCGGGTCCCTTCTCTGCTAGATGGAATGGAGGGAGAGAGGCCTGGGCGCATGGGCTGAAGGATAAATGAGTATGTAGTTAATACTGGCAAGCTCATGAGGGTAGACAGCTATGTTGGCCCCCAGGACTTCTTTGTGCTCACGCTCTGCCCCAGGAGGCCCCAACCCAGATACCCATTCAGGCCACGTGAGGGATGTAAGTGAAGAAATAGAGTAAGTGACAGTACAAGCAGCTTGAGGGACAGCAGCTGGGACACCAACGACAGGGAGTACTAGGGGCTGGGGCTGAGGTAAAGTAGCGATCACATGCCCCATCTCCAGGAGCAGCGGGTCCTCAAATACAGCTGTTTGTTTCCGTGTTGGAACGCAAGCCCCGAGTCGCCAGGGCTACTGAATTTTTCAAGAGGAGCTAGAAATTTGGATTTTTATATCAAATCGCCCCATTTTGCCATCTTGACCACTAATCTTAAAGTTCATAGAAATATTCTACAAGTCAAACAAAACATATCTCTGGGCCGAGTTGGGCGTGCAAGCTGCACCCCACCGAGCCCTCGGTTCTGCACCAGATGCCGCTGGGTGGTGCTAGGCAAAGAGACACCGAGGTCTCAGGGGGCTTAGAGTCCTGTGGGGGAGACAGATGCGTCCACAGACCCTCAGAGGAGCCACGGCTGGAGTGGTTATACATGTGGGCCTGGCATCAGATGGATGTGGGTTCATGTGCTGGCGCTGCTATGTACTAGCTGTGTGCCCCTGGGCAAGTTACTCAACCTCTCTGAGAATCGGCTTTTGTCTATAGGGAGGAAGAAAGGTTCAAATCCTCCTCCCAGGATGGCCGGGCCTGCCAAATGAGCTAATGACTGGCGAGCCCTTTGTGATTCATGAGTTGTGCAGGTGTGCGGGGATGTTCCAAGGGCCTGGGATTACAGGGCTGGGGCCACGCCCGGGATGGGCTGAGCCTCTGGGGTGCCTCCAGATGTGCATGTGCACCTAGAAGCTGAACAGTAAGAGCACTCCGGGGAAAGGGAGGACAAAGAGCCCTGGCTCAGAGCCAAGTGGCAAGATGCTGTCGGTCCACTGCCTCTTCCTGCCACTATCCCAGCTGTGTGTAACGATTTTTGTGACCGGAAGCTGGAGAAGGTGGAGACGCAGAGACAGGAAAGCACCTGCCTATGGCGGGACAAATCCTAGAAACCCCCAAATCCTATCTGTACCCCCATAGCTACAATCCTACACTTAGACGGTACTTACTATGTGCCGGGCACTGCTCTGAACACTTTTATATGCATTCGCTTATTTAACAGCCCCTCCCCAGAAGCCTGTGAGCCACATACCACTATTACTCTGTCTAGCTTCCAGATGAGGACACTGAGGCACAGAGAGGTTAAGTAACTCTTTCCCCAAGTCGAACAGCAAATAAACAGCGGAACAGGGACCTGAAGCTGAGCCGCCTGGCTCTCAAGTCTGTACTACCTGGATTAAAGCCCTGGATGAAATTCCTCTGTCGAAAGAACTAGAGTGGTTTCTGTGGTCCTGACTACATTCTAAGAGACACAGTCCCCCTGTGTGCCGTGGGAAGAGAAGGGGGTGTCAGAGTGTGCTTCGACATGAATAATCCTTCCCATCTTGACAGTGGCAGGCTATGTATGCCTGGTCCCATGCCCCCAGGACCCCAGGAACACCATCGTGCTGGATCTCAGGGTCCTAGGCTAGTGTGTGCGTATCTCCCTCCCAGTGGGCTCTGCTTCCCCTGAGCAAGGCCTGAAGGCTTGGAGGGAGAGGCTGTGAAGCAGGCAGGGAGTGAGGAGGAGGCTGAAGCTGAAGCAGGGAGCCAGGTGATCTCTGATGTGGGCTGCAGAGCTGGGCCAACAGGTGTGCCTGAGGTGGGTGGGGGTGGGGGCTCGGGGGGAGGGGAGGCCGAGGCCAGCCCGATCAGCAGAAGGGCCTAGTGGTTAGTCCTATGCTCCAGAGCCCCAGACACCCATCTCCACCCACGGACACACACACACACCCACCCCATTCCCATCATACACACGCTTAGGCACACGCACGAACACATACTCACCCACCCAGCTACAGTTACACACACACACACACACACACACACACACACACCACTAAATATGCACATGCCCAGACACACACACAGAAGCTCCTATACACACTGTCTCCCAACACCCTCATACATCCAGACGCATGGGTGAAAACACAGGCACACGCATGCATGAACACCCACAGATATGCATGTACCTTCCGGGGAAGGCTTGGAAGGGATTGTTCCAGCCCAGCCCACAGCGCAGCACGCTTCCCTCAGATCTCTCCTTTAGTCTTTGGGGGATGAAGACACTAACTGAATGGAAAAATGCCTCCAGCAAATGCCACCCACTCGGCGTCCGCTCAGCCTCCTTTCGCGGCCTCCACCATTCAGGGATTGGGCTGGGCGAAAGCTCCAACTTTCTGCTTGGAAACATGCAAGTGGGGGAGGGGATGAGGCAAAAGAAAAAATTTTGCAATGACAATAAAGTCCAAAGACAATAGTCGACCTTCGGAGGCTGTGTGAGCTTGCTTAGGGTGGAAAGCTGGGGAAGCGTGTGGCACGTCACTGGAATCGATGGGCTGACTCAGGTGTGTTGGTGCAAATACAAACTTTGCCACAGATTGCCTGTGTAACCTTGGGAAGTCACTTCTGTCTCGGAGTTTGGTTTTCCTATCAGCGTAAGGACTGATAGGAAAACTATCAGTTTTCCTGAGGAGCACAAACTCTGGAGTTAGAATACCTCAGTTTGAATGCCAGCTGTAAGGAGCACCTGGATGGCTCAGTGGTTAAGCATCTGCCTTTGGCTCAGGTCATGATCCCGGGGTCCTGGGATCGAGCCCTGCATTGGGGAGAGCCCCTCTTCCACTTCCTCTGCTTGCGTTCCCTCTCTCTGTCAAATAAATAAACAAGCTCTTTAATAAAATGAAGTCTGGCTGTTTTTTTTTTTTTACCAACGGTGTGAACTTGGGCAAGTTAGTTAACCTCTCTGTGCCTCAATTTTATCGCGTGTATAAGGGGGATAACAACATCTAGCTCATGGGATGGTTGTGAGTGTCAAATAACTGGATGCACATCAAGCTCTGAGAATAAGGCCTGCACTGTGGTAAGCACCATCCAAATGGCAGCTGCTGCTGTTGCCGTAAAATGAGGATACAAACCTCTCCTGCACAGGATTATGGGAAGAGTGTTTAAGACAATGACTTAGCAAGGGCTTCGTAAGCTCTCATGATGAATGTGCATGTTCAGCTTCTACCTGGCCCAGCAGTACCGACTGGATCTGGAGGCTGGGATGGGCCAAAGGTCTTGGTCTGAGCAGAAAGGGCTCCATGCAATATCTTAGAGCTTTCCCTTGCCAGCAGTAAAGATACCTCCCTGGCCCTGCCTATCTGGCCAGCTTTGTCCAGCACACGAAACTCATCAAATCTCCTTTCCCATTTGATCCTTTCAAGCTTGCTTGGATCGCTGCAGTAGCCTCCTGACTGATTCTCTGCCTTTGCCCTTGCCCCCTACACACTTCACTGAGAAGCCCAAGAGATCCTGTTACAGTGTAAGTTGAGACTTTCCCAAGGTTCCCCCTATCACTCGGAGTAAACGCTATTGTACCTACACCGGCCTCTGGGACCTCCTGCGATCTGACCCCCCAGCATTTCCAGCTACTCCTTTGTTCATGGAACATCAGCCGCACTGGTCTCCTGGCTGTTTTTGAACCGTGCCAGGCATGCTCCCACCTCCCAGCCTTTGCACTGGTTGTTCTCTCTGCCCAGAACGATCTTCCCCCAGATACCTGCGTGCTAATTCTCTCGCCTCTTTAAAGTCTTTGCTCAAATAGCACCTTCTCGATGAGGCCCACCTTGACCACCTTAAGTAATTCTGCACCCCTCGCTCTAGTATCCCCAACCCCTGAGCTGTACCACCTTCTGATGTCCTGTATCATTTACTTATTACGTTATTGTGTATTCATCTTCTGCTACACCGTTAACTCTGTAAGGGGACTTTGTTTTGTTCTCTGATGTATCCCAAGTGCCCAAAACTGTATCTGGCACACAGACCGCAGTGAAGTTTGGTGAATGAACATAGAACGAACACAGCTCTTTCTAGCTCCCCTGGCTGTCATTAGAATGGTGAGCTAGAGGGATGAATCTGGAGGTAGAGGAGCAGGGAGGAGACTGCCTGAGTCCTCTCTGTGTGGAGAGTTAAGCCTGACCCAGAGCAGTGGTGGGGGAGGGCAGCACTGAAGGGAGGCGGGATCCGTGAGAGCAGGAACCTAGTCTTGCTTGCTAGCTGATGGCTTCCCAGGGCCTGGCACTGTGCCTAGCAGAGCCCAGGCTCAATGACTATTTGTTGAGTGAATGATTAAAAGCACGACCCATTGCAACATTTGCCAACTTGATTGGATGTGGGGGAAGAGGAATAATCCAAAGATAACACCCTCAGCTTGAGCCTGGGTAACCAAGAAAGTAATTGGAAATGTTCCCAAGTGCTGGAATCAGAAACCCAGAGATTTCACACACATCACACCTTCAGACATCAACTCAAACATCTCTTCCTCTTGAGGTCTTTTCTGCTCCCCCAGTTTAAACCAGCTTCACCCGATTGACTTTCCCATGGCCCTCTGAACTTGGCCTCGGGAGTGCTGACCTCGCTTGAATTTATGACCTCTCCAGGGCCTAGAAGCGTGTCTCAGGGCTCAGGCAAACATTCCAGTTGGCTTTCTATGCTCCACCCTTCCTCTCCTCCTGTTCCTCCTCCTCCTTCGCCTTCTCTTCTTCTCCCTTTTCTCTCTCTCCTCCCCACCTTCCTGCTCCCCCCCTCCCCAACTCCCCCTCCTTCTTTCCCACTGCTTCTCCTCTACCTCCTTTCACTCTGGTCATCATAAGCTGAGTATTCATGGAACTTCAGCCAGCGGTTTGGATTAACCACAGGAACTGAAGGACGACCTGACCTGCAGGGTGGGGGCAGGGTGGGAAGTGGGACAATGTATACAAGAATTTGGCCCCAGTTCACCTGAAATTGGAGACTCTCAGGTCTGAGCTACAGGCACTGGGAACTGGGTTTGGGGTTTATAAACCTCAACCACACAGATCGCAGCTTCCAACAGACATGCACACTTTGTGACACACAGCACACACACACGCATGCACGCACACACATACCCATGCACACAGAAGAGAGGAAAAGAGCTCTCTTCTCCTTGCCCTTCCTCCTCTCCCCAGGTCTTGGGCCACTGGGCCATGCCTGACCTATCTTAGGACCCTGGATCCAAAGCACAGCTGACCTGGTAGGTGCCATTTCCTAGAAGCCTGTGGATTTGGTGGCAGCTGATCAAACACATGATAGGAGGTCCACGTTTGAACCTCGGCTCCAGGGGGGGCTGATATGTGGTCCCCACCAATGAACTGGAGGCAGCAACTGGCTGCCATGGGATGCCCACAGGGAGGGACCCGCTGGACTGAGTTTTGCAGGTGGAGCCAGGCAGGGCCCAAATGGACTTGGGGTGGGGGGCGCCTGGAGTCCAGGCTGCTGCTCATGGTGAGAGGAGCACAAGAATGCATCCCCAGCAGAGACCTGAGATAGGAACTGAGTCCTGAGGTAAGAGAAGACGCTGTGGTGAAAAGACAGGAAGATAGGTGGCGGGGAAAGAAAGGGTGAAACGAGAATCTCCAGATTCCTCTGGCCTGCCCTCAGGAAGGTGAAAGAGGCAGGCATTGGGACAGGAGACAGGAAGAGCCAGAGCTGGAGGCTGGCATGTGGAGGGGGTTGGAACCGAGGCTTCCAAAAAAGAATGAGAGGCTGGGGAGGGATAGACAGGGACAAAGGGCAAAGAAATGCACTTGGAAGCTATATAGTCAGCCTGGGGCATGTGACAGCCATGGGCACTCCTGCTGCCCAGAAGTGGGGGTGGAGAATTAGACTTTGGTCAGGGAGAAGAGGACCCACTGATGAGAGCTTAAGGTGTGCAGAAGTTGGCCATTACTGTGAGAAAGAGGAGTGGGCTGCTGATGAGAAGAACAAGGGAGAAGGACATGTGGGTGAAAGACCATTGGTGAAGAGCTGTCAGGCTACAGATACTGGGCTCACAGTCCCATAGGCAGAGGGCGACATAAAGATCTGCACTCCATCAGAACTCCCAACTTGGAAAAACTCTACTCTGACTTCAGGTCACCCAGAATGGCATGGCCCACAGTTTTCTATGCCAGGTGGGGAAGGATTGGCCAACTTCCGGCACTGGTCAAGTCAAGTTCTGACCTCAGTAGAACCAGAAGGCTGGGGGGAAGAAAGAGAGGGAGTCCTTTGGTCTTTTGGGGTTAGCATGTGGCTAAAGAAGTCCCCAGGCAGTTGACCCAAAACCCATAATTGGCATATTTACATGCTAAAGGACATAAATGAATAACCCCTGTCCCTTTCCGCTCAAGCTGAACTTGGATGGCTTCATGGCTGGATTCTAATTCTATATCCCCAGCCACTGTGAAACCCTGAATACTTTGGCCTTGGTATTCCCAAGGGGAAAAAATCCCCTGAGTTGGGCACTAACTTAAGTCTCTAGGGACTAATCTTCCCTTACCTCTCTCCTGGACTAAGCTAATAAACCCCGCATGTAACCAGCATCATGTACTTCCTAAAGCATGATCTCATTTGAGTTTCATAACAATCCTGCAAGGCCAGCAAAGCACAGATTATTATCGCTATTTTCAGATGAGGAAACTGAGGCTCTGAGAAGCTAGGCAACAACCAAGGTCACACCAATAGCAGGTCCTCTGACTTCAAACCCAGCACCCAGGCTAGAAGGGAAGCCTGCCCCTTCACCTTATGCAGACTTTCCCAGTCTCATGGGGAATATGGGGTGGAGCTCAGACGGTATAATGAGATGGGAAGGGTATGTGCCCATAGAGCCTGGCAAGGGGATTAGGTCAAGATTATGCTCTCCTCTTCTTTATTTTTTAATTTTTAAAAAAGATTTATTTATTTATTTTAGAGAGGTGGAGAGGGGCAGAGGGAGAGGGAGAGAATCTCAAGCAGACTCCCCGCTGAGCACGGAGCCCATCCCAGGACCCTAAGATCGTGACCTGAGCCAGAATCAAGAGTCAGATGCTTAACCCACTGAGTCTCCCAGGTGCCCCTTTGCTCTCCCCTTCTGAAAGGGATGGGGGTGGGGAGTAAACTAATGCTTCTTGAACATCTACTAGGTGCCAAAATATAATAGGAAACTTACATACATGATCTCATTAGGTAGTCATTTTACAGAGGGAAAAACTGAGGCTCAGAGAGTGGCACGCCAGGTCAAAAGTCACACAGTGATTAAGTAATGGAGTTAGGACTTGGTCCTGGTTCTGACTCTAAAGCCCATTCTGTGCCCCCTTCCCTTGGTAGATTGGCCATTGCCTTGGTAACCATCCAGCCGCTATAAGAAGCCTGTCCCTGACCAGCTTTTTTGAGTGGCCTTCAGAAATCAGGAAACTGAGAGGAGGGAGGAGAATGGAGAACCCGAGGGGGGAGGTCAGAGCTCCAAGAGTCTGTGGGAGAAAGCTGATTCCTCCCAAGAACTGTGAGCAGTGTCCCTCCCTCTTTCCTTCCTCTCCCTTCTTCTTACCGCAGCCTGGCTGGGGTATGGGAACCATGGCCCTGAAGGGCAGCCTCTTGGTAGATTCAAAGCCGGAGGCACTGCCACAGAGGCCCACATCCTGGGTCACCTCCCACTCAGAGCCACAAGGAATCTGGATGAGAATGCCAACATTTTTCTAAACCACCAGATTTCATTGCTACTTCCCTTCCCAAACCTCCTTCTCTCATCTCCTCACCATTAGCTTCAGAGTTGGAACTTCTTTCCCTGACTAGCAAGCCAAAGATTCAGACTCCTGAAGTTGGTCCTGACCTACAGAGATAACTATGTCCATCCTTCCTGCCTTTAGATGTGATTCATTTAGACCACTGGGGGTCTCTCTCTTGTTCTGTGCCGGCTCAAAGGTATTAAAGACATTCCATAGCTTTCCTCAGGTAACTTGCCAGCACTGTATTTCTCATCATTAGGGTGCTCTTTATAATACCTAACTTTAGTTCCTGATGCCAGGTCTTTGTTGTTTTGCCTTTAGTAGAAATGGGGCAAGTCAGCTACTCTTCTGGAAACCAACAGCTGTACGCTGTCTTTAATGGCTGGCCCAATTTTCTAATTCCCCAGGAATAGTGACGGATGAAAGATAAGGTAAAGCTAAGATGGGAGGGTATTGGAGGAAAAGTCATGAATAATGTAGAAAATTATAGACCTAGTGAGGAGACCTATTAGACCCTTGATTATCATGTTGTCATCACCATCACCATCATCAATTGTTCCAGTCTTCATCATGGTCACCATTACCACTGCCACCACCATTTCTATCCTCATAGCCATTTTTATTGTTATCATAACTATCAGCATCGTCACCCTCACCATCACCTTCTCTACCACTATCGCCACCTCTGCCTCCATTACTGTCAACATCACTAACAGTCGTCAATCACCAGCTCTAATATCTCAAGAACATCAACCATCATCACCACTTTCTTTTTCCCAAGATTTATTTATTTATTTGAGAGGGGGTGGGTAGAGGGAGAGAATCTCAAAGCAGACTCCCTGTCAAGCACAGAGCCCAATGTGGGGCTTGATCTCATGACCGTGAGATCATGACCTGAGTCAAAACCAAGAGTCAGATGCTTAACCAACTGCACCACCCAGGCGCCCCTTCATCCTCACCACTTTCAACAGCATCATCGCTACCTCTACATTACTATCTCCACTTCCAGCAATGTTATTACTATTATGCTTCAACCATCATCACCCTCATTCTCTTCCTCACCACCATTTCTATCTCTACAATAATTCTCATTACCTCCACCACCATCACCACCATCATTATCATCCCTATGTCTGTCACCATTACCAAGTCCATTAACACCATTGCCGTTACCACACTTGCCATCACCATCATCACCTCTATTGTCTTCCTCACCATTGCCTTTATCACCACCATCAATGGTATTGTCATGAGCACCTTCATTACCACCATCGACACTGTCATTATCTTTATCGGCAGTAATATTATGATCATCACCACCACTTTTATCATTAATGGAATGTATTGTTGTGGCTCCTGCCTCTAAAAGCCTATAGAAAATTGATAGATTTTCAGACAAACAGCAGAGAGGATGAGACCAGATGCCAGAGACCAAAAGTGTGCAAATTTGGAGATCCCCAGATGTCCATCTCAACTGCGGCCAGCAAGGTCTCCACCTTCAGGGATGCAGGTCCACCCTGGAGAGTGCGGGGAAGTGGGCAGGACTTCAAACCTACAGTAGCAGACGGTAAGGGCGGCCAGCCATGTGCTCCCCAAGGATATGGCAGAGCAGCCTCAGCTAAGCCTCAGAAGTGACTAAGGGCCTGGCTAGGCTAGACGGTGTCCTAAGAGACCGAAGCCAAAGGGGAGGCCCCGAGGGTAGGCTGAAAATGCCATGACTCAGTCCCAGGTTGAGGAGTATCTCTTCCACATATCGAGGTGTCCCTGGATCATTCTGGGATTTTGGTCACCTTCCATATTCTCGACTACAAGCCCTGTCACTGAGCAGGAAACAGCCCCTGTGATTTACAGAGAAGCCACAAGGCCTGGCCTAGAGGAAATTCCACCATGCCCAGGGAGAGGTAGAAGGTGGCTTTCCCAGTGCCACTGCCTTCTTCTTCTCTTCCCTTCCTTCCCAACCCCTCTGTTCTCCCCCTTCTCAAGTCCACCCTCTCTCCTTCCAACCCCTTCTAGTACCCCCTGCAAACTTGCCCTGCTTCCTGGTCTCTTCTGAGACTGCTTTCCTGCCTCCCTGCTGTCTCTTCCTCACCTTTCTAGATTTCTCCTCCCCTCACTTGGGCAGGCAGGGCTTTGAAATACCTTGAGTGAGAGCCACAGAGGGTCCTAGGAGAGACTGTTTCTTAAGCTAATATGCTGCTCTATCAGGGATTGGTTCCTGATTCTCCAGCTAAATTGTCCTTTGCCCACTTTCATCCTATTAATTCTGCTGTTGACAGGGGAAGAGGCTTATTAAGTCATCATATCCATACACCGGAGTCCAGGCTTCTCTCGGCTCCCTCTGTGCATGCATGTGGCCTTTGCTCCTGCTTTCCAGGCTTCCCTTCTAGGTGGGCATCCCCAGGGTCGGCGAACACCTCCAGCCTCTCCCATCACGTCTTCCTTCAGCACACTCTGCCCTGCACTGTCACACACACACATACACACACACACGTGCTCACACTCCCCACACAGCTCATACCCCCCTGACAGCCAAGCTCTCCACGTACTAATCATCATCATCATCAACAATTATCAGCTGTTGTGCACTCACCATGTGCGAGGTCATGCGCTAGTTTTGCTACATTAGCACATTTTATACTCTCTACATCCCTGTGAGTTTGGCATTGATAACCTCCCCCTGCTTAAAAAAAAAAAAAGATGTTATTTATGTGTTTGAGAGAGAAAGAGAGAGCACGAGTGGGGGAGGAGGGGCGGAGGGAGAAGCAGGCTCCCCGCTGAGCAGGGAGCCAGATGCACACAGGGCTCTATCCCAGGACCCCCGAATCATGACCTGAGCTGAAGGCAGACGCTTAACCGCCTAAGGGACTGAGCCAACCAGGCACCCCAAACCCCCACCCCTCTGCTTTTTACGGGTGAGGGAATGGGAACTTAGGTGAATTCAGGGACCAAGGTAACACCATGAGAAAGTAGGGAGCTGGGATTCCAATCCGGGTCACTCAGAGCTTGTGCACTGAGCTTGAAATTACTGCACTTTCCTGCTTACACCCACTCCCATGTACACATACACGGCAGCATGCCACGCACATTTGTACCCACATACCAAGTCCATGTAGTACCCACACTCACAGAGAACACACTCCATACCCAAAGAGCACACATTCCATACACTACACGCAGAAAAACACATATGAGCACGCACGCGCACACAACTCAAAACATACTCCCAGGAAGAGTGCTCCGATTCAATCTAGTCATTTGATAGACACCGATTGAACATCTACTGTGTTCCCACCCGACCAGCTCTGTCCCATGTTAGGCACTATGGTCATCCAAGAGAGGAAGAAAATGAGAACATCTTGAGTGCCCACTGTATGTCGAAGGGAGTTCAATGTCAGAGGAACATGTGTGAGCCTTCACATGCTTATGCGTGCACACACACACACACATGCACAGTCACTCTAGCTAGAATCAGTCATGGGCCTGCCACTCCTGGGGCTGTGAGACCTGTGGAAGACATCAGCGACGGGAATAGCACTTGATATAGGTACTGAGGGGAAGTGGAAAGGCTGGAGGTTACAGAGTTCACTAAAATTAGGTCTTAAGACTCCCAGACTGCCCAACTTGGGAGAAAGGGACTTCAGAGGTCTTCCCTCCCTGCCTTTACCAATGATTCATACTTGTTAACAGTGGAGGTCCAGACTCAGAAGTAGTGTGTCCTACCAGCCTTCACAGGCTCTGGAGTCCAAGCTACCTCTCTGGGCTCCGGGGACACAGGGTGAGCCTCTACGAGCTTTCCCACGCTATCCCATAAGTTTTGGCCTGACTTAGTTCCACTTAGCTCCCCAGTAAGGGAAATGGACAGGAAATTAAAGATAACTAGGCAGTTTGAGAGGATTAAGGATAAGGGAAAGCAACATAATTATGTCATAGTTGCTATTGGACAGGAGAGCAACCAAAGGAAGTGTAAATGGCCCAAAGCAGCTCATTACAAGAGCAAGGGCAAGGCCAGCAAGCAGATAAGAGTCCCAAGTGTGAGACAGAAGCATTAATCACCCAGCAAGCCAGCCACCACAGCCCAGACTACTAGGGCAGTGGACCCAAGGACAGGGTCCTAATGGACCTGCATGAGGCAAAGATCTGGCATAGCCTCTGACACAGGGAAGGAGGACGGTCCATGGGCTTTGCCCCTGGCATCCCGTGGCCTGGGAGCTAAGCCAGCTCCTTCCATGTCCTGAAGGAAGAACTTTGAATGCAACGACTCCAAGCACAGGGGAGTCCTTGGTCAATGTCAAATGCTAGAAAATTCCCTGGACTAGGAGTCAAGAGGCCTGGGTTCCACGCCTAATCCCATACCATCCTAGCTGTGTGGCCTCGGATAAGTCTTTTCCCCTCTCTGGACTTGTACCCCTGTAGTTCCAGTGAATGAGCTTTTAGAATAAAGAAATGAAATAACAACAGCTCACATTTCTGGAACGATTCTTCTATGAACAGGCACAGAGGTTGGCAAGTATTTTCTGTAAGGGTCCAGAGAGTACAGTCTCTGTTGAAACTACTCCACTCTGCTGTTACATAGCCCAAAAGCAGCCACAGACCATGGGTAAACAAAGCAACCTGGCCAAGTTCCAATAAAACTTTATTTACAAAAACGAGCAGACAGCTGAAAGTGGCCCGCGGATTGTAGCTTGCTGACCCCGGAATAAAACAAGGGGCTACATATTTTAGTTACATTTTCTCATTTGAAACGCAGACAACCCTGGGAAGTAGATTCTACTATTCCTCCCATCCGATATATGGAGAAATTGAGGCACAGAGAAGTTCAGTAACTTGCCCAGTTCTATACAGCTGGGAAATGGCAGAGCCAATATCTGAGCCCAAGCAGTTTGGTCTTAACTTTTGTGCTCCATGGCTCCCAGGATAGGAACAATGGTAATTATTATAACAATACCAATCACTGCTTGCTTTTCCACAGGACTCTACACGTTCACAGAAGAGCTATCCGAAACCCCAGCCGTTCTCCCCGAGGAGCCGTGACCCGCTGGTGTGTCACAATCAGTTGTACAGTGCGTCGAAAGTCATTTGGTGCTAATAATAGTTTAAAAAATGATTTACTGCTGTTTTAATAAACTAGAGCTGACCCATCGTTATCCCTCTAACAATGTCCCTCTCACTCACTTGCGTTCAGATATGTTTCCTGGAAAGAGAGCGAGAGGGCTGGAGTTCCAGCCGCCTTGCCAGGAATGCCTGGGGAGGATGGCGGCCAGAGGCACATCGTCTGTCAATCACAGGGAGAGAAGCACGGGGAAGGTGAAGAAATGATGATAATGGCCAAGCACCCTGGATTGGCATCAAGGCCAGGGAGTCAGAGTGATTATTCTCATTGGACCGCTGAAGAGACCGAGGCTCACAGACCTGTAGTGAGGGGCTTGAGGTCACAAGGCTAGAATGTCAGACACAAGCTAGAGCCAAGTGGTGCCTTAGAGTGAAAGGCCAGGAGCCAGACAGAATGGCATAAAAATTCTGCCCCTAGCACTTTCTGTGGGACCAGAATCTTTCTCCCTGGGCATCGGTTTCCAAATCTGTAAGACCGGGATATGGACAGCCCCCCAGCTGACAGGGCCTGTTGTGAGGGTCAAATGAAATAATAAGGAGTGTCTCAGGCTGCTGGGTTGTTCGGCCCGAACGTGAGAAGACTCAGTAAAAAGAAAGGGGAGGAAGGAACTAACATTTGCAGGGCATCTACTGTCTCCCAGGAAAGCTCCCAGAGCTATCTCACAAAGTCCTCCCGGTAACTTGGAGGAAGGAAGGGCTCTCTCCACTTTACAGATAAGGAAACTGAGTCCTGAGGCCACCTAGCCAGAAAGTGATGTAGACCAAAATGGAAACCAGCCTTGTCTGTGGGCCCAGAGCCCTGAGCATCGGCAGCCTTCAGTCATGTAGGCGGAGCGTCAAATGGGAAAGCAGAGGGGTTCATAGAGTCACGGATATTTTCCAAGCGCTGCTGTGTGCCAGGCATTGTTCTAGGCACTGAGGATGATGGGGTTCCTTCCATTTTGTGGTGCCATGATCCTGGGCCAAGTGTCCGCTCCCTTCCTCGTTTTACCCCCTGTAAACCCTCCCCAAAGGAAAGAAAAAGGAGCGCTGTCTACTCCAACCCCTCTCCCCGCCAAACCATGGTGTCCCGAGTGGCTGCCTGCCCAGCCAAGAACAAAGGCTGGAGGAGCCGCTTCTCTGGGACATCACGTGCCTCCTCCCAGGGTGTGGAGGCTCAGGACCCTGGCTTGGCCTAGACCTGACCCTGGTGAGCTGTCCCCGGGAACAATGGTTCAGAGGCGTCTCCCCCAGGACTCCCACCAAGGATGGGAAGTGGGGCTTGGGACAGGCTGGCCTGGGTATTGTTTCGAAGGCACGTTTCCTGGATGAGTTGGCAGTCAGAGCCCTCAGGGTACTGGAGTGAGCCCAGGAGGCCCTGCATCTGTCCTCCCTTCCTCCAGAACAAAGCCGCTATTTCGGCTCCCATGGTCCTTCCCTCGGAGGAAGCTGCGGGCCTGTAGAGCTGAGCTCTACCTCCTCTTGGCCCAGGGAGACTTCCAGAAGCCTACGCTGCCACACAGGAGTTGCTGCCCCGACCAAGAGGTTGAGAGGCCTAGACCCAGCCCCGGCTCTGGCACCTTCTCACACAGGCTGGAGGCTGGTGAGCCGCAGGCGGCGGGAGCGTGGGACGCCTCACGGTCTGGCCAGGGACAGCTTGCCGGCGGCACAGCCCTCAGTCCACTCAAGAAGCTAGCAGCCCACAGCTACAAATGTGACAGCTAGGTTAGGCGGGTGTCTGCGAGGCGGGGCTCGGCCAGCTGGCCAGGCAGGGGATCCACCAACTTTCTCCCCACTGGCCAGGCAAGCAGCCTGCTCTTTACTCACACTAGTTCTGAGTGGGGGCTACGGGCACAGGCCCAAGGTGGATACTGGGGGTGGGGGGCAAGGGGAAGGTGGACACCAAGGCGTCCAGGCAACCAAGAGAAAGGACTAAACCCTCAGCAATGCAAAGAACTCACCCTCCGCCCCCTGCCCCACCCCACCCTGGGCCTTTGATCACGGACACGGGCCAGCCCTGGCCCTGCCCTCCACGTGTCCGCATTTCTTCTGCCCTCCCCCCAACCCCAGCACATCTGGGAAGAGGACCGGGCCTTCGGGCCTCACCTCTGTGTGAACCTCCTCTTTGAACACCACACCAGCCCCGGGGGAAGGAAAGAAGTTGGGAGGGGAGAGAGGAAAGGAGAGATTCTCCCCTTCTTTCCCCCCTCCTCTGAATGCAGCTTGCTGAGGCTCAGGAAAGTCAAGGCTCTTGCCGAAGGCCCTCCAGCAAAATATGCTCACATCGTTCAGAGCCCCGACAGTCTTTCCACGGGCCGAGGCCTCAAGGAATCCCAAAGTATCAAGTGGAAAGAACCGGGGAATGTGCCCCCGGATGACAGAAAAGCAGAAAGCCACCTGTTTCTTCTCCATCCTAGCCATGCAGATAAATATAACACCCCTTCTGTTATAGTTCCTGTTTACAGAGCATTTTCCATGTGTTCCTTCATTCGATCCTCTCAACAACGCTGGCGGCCGGCTATCATTCTTTGCCCCATTGCAAAGATGAGCAAACTGAGCGGCATTCAGTCAAAGTGACTTACTTGCCCAGGGTCACTCAGCTAGGAAGAGGTGGCACCAGGATTTTATGTCAGGCCTGTGATCCCTAGAACCCCTGGATGATCCCCCCACCCGCCATCTTCAACGGAAAACTTTAAGGCTTTAAGGAAGACAGCCTGGCTTGCAACTTGCTATGTATCTGTGGACCCTTTGGTTCCCAGGGGACTATCATGTCGGAGGGTTGATGCTAGCCTGCCGGGCCTCCTAGCAATCCCCGACTCCGACCTCTCTCACCTGCAGTACCCCCAGCCCCTGTGGGTGCTGCCTGCTTGGCCTGAGGGGCAGGGGCCCGGGCCCACCTCCCCAGCACCTTGGCTCCTTGACTCAAGCGGCCCGTCAGCAAGTCTCCCTGCTCAGCCTATGGCATGGCTCAGGGGCTGGCGGTGGGGTGGTGCTGGGGAGGGAAGCCTGAGTCATCCCCAGGCCAAGAAGCACAATGTTTGGCAGGATTCCTGGGCCCAGCTAAGGAAGGAGAAGGAGCATTGAGTTACGGAGGCTGGCTAGGACAAGGAAGAGGCAGTGGGGAAGGGGGTGTGGATAAATCCATGGAGGTGGGAGACTCACAGCAAACTGGGGTCCCCAGGTTCCGGCCAGGGGGAAGGACCCAGGGAGCACAGCGTGGGGGGGGAGGTGTAACTGGTGGGGGAGGGGCCCGGGGAGGCCAGGGGACCTTTGTTCTGTCCCGTCCTCTGTCCCAAGCCAGGAACCCCCTGGCCGGGGCTCTCTCTCTCCCTCCAGAGCTGTGTGACAGCTGGGGCAGTTCCAGAGGAGGAATCCTCCTCAACCCCACAGGGGGAGGGCGCCACCTCCTGCCACCTCCCTCCACCTCTTCCTGTCACGTCCTCGGCCGCCAGTGGTTCAAATCATACTGGTTCTTGGCTGGCTGTTTACTTAGGAATCAAAAACATCAAGTCTTAAATTTTAAATTCATTCCCACAGCTTTAGCTCACACCTCTCAGCGGACGGGCTCAGTTCAAGCGGCTCCTTGAGCTGCAGGCCCACAGAGTTGACAGCTTACCCAGTACGTCCTCTGGGGTGACCCTCAGATACCTCCAGGTCAGCTCCAAACTCGTCTCTGTCCACCAGCAAAATAAAATCCATCCTCTCTCCCCAGCAGTAATATCACCATTCATCAGCTGAGCTTTATTCTTGACGTCTCTCCCCTTCCCTCTTCCTTCCTTCCTTCCTTCCTTCCTTCCTTCCTTCCTTCCTTCCTTCCTTCCTTCCTTCCTTCCTTCCTTCCTTCCTCCCTTCCTTCCTTCCTTCCTTCTACATGCATGGGACATGTGCCAGCACTGAGCATGGAGGTGGGCGACAGTGGTAAATAAGTCAGTCATGACCCCAGCCCTCCCACAGCTTACAGAAAACTGCCATCCATGTTACTAAGGGCCAAGACGGGAGCAGTCCAAGGGCCCAAAAGAGCCTCGAAGAGGGGTGGGGTTCATGGAGGACCTCCCGGAAAGCTGATGCCTGAATGGTGACTAGGGCCCACGTGGGTCTATGCTCAGACCATTTCACTGGCCTCCAGATGGTCCTCCGTCTTGACGTCTTGGACCTTCCCATGCTCCTATCCAGCCTCCAACCATGAGGGGAAGGACGGTTGTCAGTGTCAAAGGCGATCACATCATTCACCCTGCTTCAAGTACATCCAGAGCTCCCCACGGCTCTCAGGATAAAGTCAGGTTTCTCATCTGGGCGGACACACAGACCTTCCCATTCTGAGCACACCCGCTGAGGGCCCCAGTCCTCTCTCTGGCCTACTCATACCACGTATTCTATCCACAGGCGTGCACCCAGGCGCAGCACCCCTCCTGGCGTTTGCCTCCGCTGTGTCCCCCCACTTGACCACTCTTCTCCGTCTTCTGCACTCTCTCCTTCATACTTCAAGGTAGGAGCTCCCAAGTCCCCTGCCTGTCACTTCCCAACCCCCTTCGTTTCTCCTCCCCGAAGTAGGGCAGTTACCATCTTGCTCCCTCTCCGGTGCTCCTGGGAGTCTCGCCTGTCATTTTTGGATCACCCTTGCTGGGGTTCAGTCTGAGCAGCAGGAATCTGCTGCTCACCTTCATTCTGTTTGTGCTTCTGCTCTATCCCTCTGGCAGCGGCTTCCCAGCTTAGACCCCAGGAATCTACCCCAAAGCCCAGATCTTCCTTGCTTCCTTGCAGACTTACTGTCAGAGCCCGGCTGAACTGTGGCCTCTCCGGTCTTGAATTCCAGCAGCCTCCAAACTGCAGAAGTCTTCCTGGTCAGGGAGTCCCCTGGAAGCCTGGCCCCACTCTTTTAGGCCTCTCCTCCTCCCAGCATTTGGTGGCTAAGCAGCCTTGGCTAGAATCTCATAGAAAGGGGTCAGGGCTTGCCTAGCCCAGGAGAAAAGCGGAAGCTGGTGAGGGGCTCTCCCTGGAGAGGAAGGCCTACGATCTGGGTTGGATACCCAGCTCCATCTTGGGGAGAGGATGGGGGTTTGCCCCTGTGGAGTCACTGTCTTAGAGGGAGAAGAAAAGTTTGTCCCATGGTCCCATTGAACCTCCCTTCCTGCACCCATCCAGTCCCTTTCTTTCCTGGCCGGGGGTGGGGGGAGGGGTGCTGCTCAGGACCAGGGGCTGATTGGATTTAGGAGGTGTGGTGAACTTGACACGCATCCCCCAAATTAGGGCCAAATAAAGGAGATAGGAGCTTTTGTTCTTCCTCCCCAACATCCACACTGCTGAGCCCCTCTCTGCACATCAGCTTGGGGCCTCTGGGTTGCTTTCAGGAAGGGGGTGCTTCTCTCTACAGCTCAGCTTGAAAGGGGGAGAAGGGAGAGAGATGGCTTGATATGGCTTTTTGTGGTTGGAGGTGATTGGAATCCCAGCTGTGCTCCCCAGCCCCTCCCCTCTCCTCCAGCAGCACCCCTCCTCCTTCAGAGATGGGCAGGGAGGGAAGGGCGGAAAGAGGGCTCTACTGGCCCCTCAGTGCTCAGAGATACCCCAGGAGAGCAGCAGTCAGATTTTCTCAAATGACCAGCTGGCCCCAGGGCCTGGCAGTGGGACCCGACATTTGAGGCATAGACTGTCCGAGGTGATTGGGGCTTATGTGTGGGTCTGTCTTCGGAAACTTTTCCCAGAAAGGAGGCTCTAGCCTGGAGGTTCTCAGTGCTGGCTTCGCATTAGAATCCCCTGGGGAGACTCTAAGAATGCTGATGCCTGGGTCCCAGCTCAGAGGTTCTGTTCTAATTGATCCAGGCTGGAGCACTGGCATGCCCAGACCCTTGCTTTTGGGCAGAATTTCTCAGCCGGGCCATCTTGGCATGTTCGGCCAGGTAATCCGTGTTGCAGGGGGCTGTCCTATGCGTTTGTAGGATGTTTACCAGCATCCCTGGACGGTACCCACCAGGCTCCCGTAGCAGCTGCCTCCCTCCAGCCTCTCGCCTGTAACAACTAGGGATGTCTCTGGCCATTGGTAAATATCTCCTGGGGGCAAAGTTGTCCCTGATTGAGATCCGATGCTCTAGTGTCGGGGATAATCTGAGGGTGGAGGTACACATCTCTGATGTGGGCGCAGCCTCCTCAGGGCACCCCAGGGCCCTGTTGTCCTCCCCTGAGCCCTTCCGGTGGCCCACAGCAACACAGTGTCTCTGTCCTCTGGACCTGGCCCTGATCTGGGGAGGGCTGGGAATACACAGGGATTCTGACCTCATTCTTGTTCCCCGGGGATGCAGATTGAGTAACCAAAGGTCAGAGCCCACTTGGGGCTGCAGGGACCCTGGGGGGTGCTTCAGGTTTACCCTGGGATCATCTACACTTCAAGCACTATTTGGCAAATGTTTCTAGACGCTCCCTGCCAACCACAGGCCCGGAGAACACTACCCTTGCCCTCGTGGGGCAGATGGTCCAGCCCAGGGCTCAGCAACCTTTTCTCTAAAGGGCCACATAGTAATTATTTGGGGCTTTGTGTTCTGTCACAGCTCCTGAACTCTGCTGCTGTATGTAAAAGCAGCCATAGACAATAGAGAAGCAAAGAGGCATGGCCGTGCTCTAATAAAACTTTATTTACAAAAACAGACAGGAGATCGGACTTTGGCTGGGGACTGTAGTTTGCCAGCCCCTGGTCTAGTGGGAGAAACGAACAAGCACTCAAGTATTTACAGTCTGTGATCGGAGATCCACAGGGCAGAGGCGAGTCATGGAATGGGATCCAAGCTCCCAGAAGAGGTGTCTAATCCAGACTTGAGGGGAAGAGAAGTCGGGGAAAGCTTTCTGGGAAAAGGTGGTGGCACCTGAGCTGAGACCTAAAGGGCACATAGAAGGCAACCGCAGCAACAGCCGGTGAGGTCCAGACCAAAATGGAAACCATGGAGCCGGAGAGACGGAAGCCAGGGAATTCAGCATGTGTTGGGGGTCGAATGGGACTTGGTGCCTGGTTGGATGTGATAAGGGTAGGGGGATGAAGGTATTGGAGGATGCCTCTAGGGGTTTCTGGTGGGGATGTAGTGATGTCATCCACTGAAACCGGGGACACAGAAACAAGGGCAGGTTTGGAGAGGATGGCACCCGATGGATTTAGTTGTGACATGTTGAATTTGAGGTGAGTAGGGGACATCCTCGTGGCAACGACCTGGAGGCAATTAGAAATGTTGTTCTTAAGGCCTCATCATAGATGAGATCCCCTAGGGAGAGAGAGGAGGAGACGAGAGGGAAGGGGAGGGGGGTAGGGGAGAGGGGTGATCTAAAGCTTTGAGACCTCCAACAGCAAAGAGACTGTGAACCAGTGGCCAAAGGGTTGGGGAGAAAAGCAGGAAGATATTGGAGCCCCTTCTGCTCTCTGGTTCTCTTAAGCTCCTTCACTGAGAGGGTTTGCCTCGATGATCTCCAAGATCTCTTTTGTTCCGTGGGTGCAGCAACTAGCAACATAAGACGAGAGTGAAGCAAAGCCCTCTGGGAACACAGG
Organism: Potos flavus; assembly: GCA_028534135.1. Classification (NCBI taxonomy): domain Eukaryota; kingdom Metazoa; phylum Chordata; class Mammalia; order Carnivora; family Procyonidae; genus Potos; species Potos flavus. The sequence continues at coordinate 57,586,001 of CM052901.1, forward strand.
AAGTCCTTCAGCTCTCGGGAATCAGAAGACGCATTAGAGCTTTGAAGAGTAAGGAGGATTTTCACAGGCCCAGGAGGGGAGATGGGTGGGGAAAAGTGGAAGACCCGTGGGGCGGGGCAGGGCACAGTGGACATTCCAGACCAGAGGAGACTTTGAGGAGAACCACAGAAGGCAGGACAATGCAGGGAGTATTGTGGAAGTCATGAGTCGTCAGTCTGTCATGGCTGGGGCCTAGGATGCTGGGGCTGGGATGAGAAGGAAGATCAGAGGTACGGTGGGTCTGGTGGGTTTGAATCCTGTGTCGATCCCACAGCTGTGTGACCTTAGACAAGTCACTAAACAGAGCCTCAGTCTCCTTATCTGCACTAACGCCTGCCTTCCACTCTGGGAAGGGGATGGAAGAACAGACCTTTTAATCTGTGGAGTTGGTGTGTCATTAGCCCTTGGCTATGTTTCTAGAAAGATCCCAGAGGTGAGGAATGCTAAGAACACTCAGGCAGAAGCTAGAGATGGCCAGAGAGTCACTTATAGGCACTCTAGGCCTATATAGGCCTTATAGGCCGCTGCCCCTGTCACCCCTTCCAGTCTTCTACGACAACTAGGTTTCCCAGCCAAAGGGAAGAAGCCAAGAGAAAAGAAGACTCTGGACTGGGCTCAGGACATACCCGACAGAGACCCCCCACCCCAAGGCAGTTCCTGTTTCTGCCTTTGCCAGCTGCCGTCTGCCTCACGTGGGTAGCCTTAGAAAGAGGAGACGGCAAGAGGGGCCTTTCATCTCCTGGGCACGTTCCCTGGGCCTGACCTGGCATTTTTACAACATCCCCGCTTCTCAGCTGGAAAAAAAAAATAAATAAATAAAAGGCCAGGGAGCCGTGAAGCAGCAGAACCAGGACCAGAACCTGGGTCCATCTGACTCCCAAATCCACGTTGGCCCTTGCCACTCTAGCAGCTGCAGAAATTGGCTCTGGAAACGCCTCATCTCTGGCCGTGTGTCTGGAGGAGTCTCTGCTGGCTCCCGTTGCTCAAGATGGCTCCTGGGTTTCTCCGTGACCCTCCCTCTCCTTCCCTTCATCTGCCCCGTTCTTCCCTGGTACACACGCCCTCCAGCCAGCCAGGAAGCCAGTGGTTGCCCACCTCACCGGGACCCTGACAGGATGGTGGAATAATTGAAGTGTCTTTTCCATGACCTTGAGCTCTGGCAGGGCCGACTTCCCTTGTGGTGATTGGGGCTGATGACAGCTGAGTGGCAGGAGGACACACACATGCACGCGCGCGCACACGCACGCACCCATGGGAGAGCCACATGCCCTGGGTGGGCACGCCCAGGACACCCCAGCTGCCGGCCCGCCAGGGCAGCTGCCTCCCTCTCTTCATGCACACAGCTGGGAACACCACTGTCAGGTGACAGCCACTGTCCTCGTCAGCCAGCCGGGAACACCCCTGCCGAGTGATGGGGTGTATTTCCTCCTGCCTCGGGTGGCTCCCCGGGTCACCCCAGGCAACGGATAGGCTACAGCTGCCTCCCCCTGCCTCTGCTGGATGCCGGGGGGTACCTCCGGCAACCACACACAGATGTGCACAACATTGGCAAGTCATACACAGAGCTGTGAGAGGCAGGCCCGGGCTCCCCAGAGCCCTGGGAGCCGCAGATACGGATCTCAGCCTCCCCTGAGGCTTGGGCACCGATGAACACCAGCGCCACCAGGCCAACATGCTGGGCCCTCCCTGTGGGCCCGTGTTGCTGGTGCAGGGGTGGGAGGAGGCTGCCTGATGTATATGGCTAAACTGGGCCCTTCCACAGTCCAGCCCGCTCTTCCAGTTTGGGCTGCATTCCCACATGCACCTTGCTCCCAGCTACCTCAAGCCACAAGCAGTGATGCCAACTCTGGGCAAGGCCCCAGCCTGGGCCCTTGGGTAACAGAAAGGAATTGGAAAAGCCCCCCACCCTCACAGAGCTCGCAGGTTAGGGGGGACTCTGTAGGGGCTAAATCCAATAGGAATTCTGGTTGCTTGGAAAAGGATCCAGGGGTAGCTTGGGTCCCGTGCAGCCTTGCCAAGACCCCACCTGGGGGACCGTGTCCAGTTATGGTCTCCACACATGAAGGAGTCACAGACCAGACTTTGTGCGAATAATTGAAGATGAAGGGGCTCTTTGGTCCAGAGAAGAATAGACTCAGGGAACTTGAACTCTGAATTCGGACCTCAGAACAGCTGTCACAGGGAAGAAGAGGTATGCGGCTGCAAGAGACAAAGCTAAGACCTAATGAGGGAGGCGATGGGGAGACCAATTTCAGGTAGAACGTCTAATGGGTGTCTATGCTGAGATCAAACAGGATGCCATTGGTGGAAGTGAGCTTCCCACCACTGGAGGTATGTAAGCAGAGTTTGGACGATCGCTGTGCAGGATGCTGCAGAAGGGGTCAAGCTCTGGGTGCGGGCTGGGACTAGATAGCCACTAAGTGCACTTTCAACATCGAGAGTCCATGACTCTGGGATCCTAACCCAACCCCTTGATGCTACAGGTGAGATTGAGGCAGGGTCATGTTCAAGGCCACACAAAGAGTGGTGCTCAGAGGACCAGACTTAGGATTCCTCATTCCCCATCTTGGATCGCCCCATTTCTCAGACCGTCTCAGGTAGAAGAAGCCTCCTTGGCAGATCTTCAGGCTCCCCTCCCCACCTCACATCCAGGGTGGCCTGATACCCCATGGTCTTCTTTCCCAGCTCTGGCCTGGACTCAGCGGTTGGATGAGCTCCTCGTTAGATTGCCTGTGGCTCCACAGAGGGCCACTCTCAGGCAGGAAAATCCACATCTGCCCTGGAGCTGAATGCTGGAGCAAAGGGAAGTGGGGAAATGGGAGATCCAGGGCCTGGAGGGGGACTGGAGCCTGAGGTCAGGCTGGGACCTACAGGCCTCACAAACCCCTCAGCGCCGATAGACTGCTGCTGAGTGAGGCAGTGGAGCTTTGGAAAGTCCAATGAGCAACACTAAGGGCCCCATTGGCCCCAGGAAAAACCCCCAAAGACATGGGACAACTTCTTCGTTCATTTCAGACCTCCCTGGACCTCACCATGGACACCTACTAGGCCTTCCCTCCCTGGAGAGAACCGCGCAATCCAGCTTTTTTCCCTCTGTCCTCATCCTGCCCAACACAGAGGACTTCTGTACTACCCAACAGGATGCAGAAAGGCAACTTGCTAAACTGGTGAATTATTTCTGCAGAAAGAGGTTCTTCTTGTTGTCATTAAGAAAGATACAAAAAAATAAATAAGTAACCCATTGGGACTATACCAAAATAAAAAGCTTCTGCATGGCAAGGGAAACCATCCCCAAAACGAAAAGGCAGCCTAGCAGATGGGAAAAGATGTTTGCAAATGACATGTCTGATAAGGGGTTAACATCCAAAATATATCTACGAAACTGATACAACTCAACACCCACAAAACCCCCCACAAATAATCTACTTAAGATGAGCAGAGGACCTGAATAGACATTTTTTCCAAAGAAGACATCCAGATGGCCAACAGACACATGAAAAGAGGCTCGACATCACTCATCATCAGGGAAATGCAAGTCAAAATCACAATGAGGTATCACCTGTTAGAATGGCTAAAATAAAAAAGACAAGAATTAACACGTGTTGGAGAGGACGTGGAGGAAAAGGAACTCGGGTCCAGTGCAGGTAGGAATGTAAATTGGTGCAGCTGCTCCAGAAAACAGTATGGAGGTTCCTCAAAAATTTTAGACTAGAATTACCCTGTGATCCAGCAATTCCACTGCTGGGTATTTAGCCAAAGAAAATAAAAACACTAATTCAAAGGGATACATGCAGCCCTCTGTTTATAGAACCATTATTTATAATAGCCAAGATATGGAAGCAGCCCAAGTGCCCATCAATAGACGAATGGATAAAGAAGCAGCAGTATATATACAGTGGAATATTACTTAGCCATAAAAAGGAACGAGATCTTGCCATTTGCGAAATCATGGCTGGACCTAGAGGGTATTATGCTAAGTGAAATAAGTCAGACAGAGAAAGATACATACCATATGATTTCACTTGTACGTGGAATCTATAAAACAAAACAATCAAAAACAGACTCTTAAATCCAGAGAGCCGGCGGTTGCCAGAGGGGAGCCGTGTGTGGGAATGGGTAAAATAGATAAAGGGGATTAAGAGGTACACACTTCCAGTTATAAAATAAATAAGACACAGAGATGAAAAGTACAGTACAGGAAGTGTAGTCAATAATATCGGAATAATGTTGTACGGTGACAGACGGTAAGTACATAACCATGATGAGCACTGAGTACTGTATAAGATTGGCGAATCACTATGTTACACACCTGAAACTCATAAAACATTGTATGTCAATGATACTGCAGTGAAAAGAAAAAGAATGGTGCTAAAAAAAAAATCTATTCATGGATGCAACCCTTCACGTTTCACAAATTACAAAGTGGAGGTTTGGTGGTTTGGAAAGGAGAAAGGACTTGGCCAAAATGAGCCAATAACAGCATAGAACACTGACCTCTGGTCTCCAGGTCCAGGGATATTTTCCCACTGTCCCTTCAGCACGTCCCGAGGTTGACAGACTACTCCCTGTTGTCTCCTAGGCCCTTTTTGTAATTAGTGGTGAGGTAAGCATGATTACCCTCATTTTAAGAAAAAAGGGAACTGACACAAGAGACTCTCAGTGACTTTCTAGCTCCCTTTCTTTAACGACCAGTAATGTAACACGTGTTAATGTGCGGGGGTGGGGGGGCAACACTAGGGAGGATAACTTCGAAGAGGGACCCTAATGGTGGATTTCCAGGCACAATTTTAGGCCCATGAGGAAGATACATAGAGTAGTCATTCCAAAACACCACTCTATGGATAAGTGCCTGAGAATCATCTGAGGAAACGGACCTTAATCCTAGGACCCCGGGATCATGACCCAGGCTGAAGGCAGATGCTTAACCAACTGAGCCACCCAGGTACCCCCATTCTTTTTTGTTTTGTTTTACTTGGGGGCTTGAACTCACAACTCTGAGATCAAGACCTGAGCTGAGATCAAGAGTCAGATGCTTAACCGACTGAGCCACCCGGGCGCCCCTTTTGGGCTCTATTCTAATGATTCCAATTCTATAGCCATCAAGTAGGCTCAAGAATCTGTGTTTTTAACAAGCACCTCAGGAACATCTCCAGTATAGCCTGGTTTGGAAGCAACTGCTTTAAGAGAGCCTTAGATTCTATAGACAGGGCGGGTCTTGGAAGGAAATCTTTGGAGGACACACGTTCGCATGGTATTAAACCCCACTCCTGCAGCTAATATGAGACAAAGGCCACTTGCCACCATTTCCTCTCTTCTATTGGAACCAGCACGTGGAAGGCTGGGCTGCAGGGGCTGAATCTTTGTTGGTGTAAGCATGTTTGGCTCACTTGGAGAGCTTTCCAAAAATACTGGTAATCAGGCCCCACCTCCAGAGAATAAATGGGTCTGGGAATACAGTCTGGGTGCTGCCCTTTTTTAAAAGCACCTCAGGAAATTCATGTGTATAACCACAGTTGATGATACTTGTTCAAGCCAGTCATGATAGTTCCACGATTGTTCCAACCTCTTTGCCTTGCGGTTGGCTTCAGCTTGGGCATGTGACACAATCTGGCCAATGAGAAGCATGGACAGAAAGCTGTCGCGGGACGTGGGGGAAGGCCGCCCTGTTTTCGAAATGGGACATAAGGGAGGTAGGCCAGGTTTTTACTTCTTTGAGTCTTTGGATTTTATTGAATTAGAGTGTAATAGTCAAAGCTCCTGCAGCCACGTTATGACCAGGAGGGGACAGGTCGTAGGACAAAAGAGCTAAGAATGGTGCAGCAGAAAGAGGGAAAGAACTGGAGTTCTTGATTCTGAATAAAGCAACCCTTGAAGCACTCTTCGTCGGGACTTCCTCTGCAGGACAACAGCTGTACTTATTGCAAAGGCATTTTCAAGCCTTTCTTCCGTTACTTGCAGCCAACTGCTATCCCCATTTGATGCAAGAAGACACTGAAGATCAGAGAGGTTACGTTACAAACCAAGATCACAGAGCTGGTTAGGAGCAGAGTTGAGAGAAAGGCTATACCCTTTACCACCATCACACACACACACACACACACACACACACACACACAGGCCCTCAAACCCTAGGTGGTGTGGTGTAGTGGAAAAAGCATTCAGCTATGAGAGCAGGCCTGGGGTGGAGAGATGGGGATAGAGGCCACTTAGTGATGATTATCAGGTCAAGCATCCTGTGGGTGTCCCCCACCTCCCAGCGGGGGGATGGCAGCTGGTGCCTGCTCCGGCTCCATCAGCCATTAATTAAAACTTGACAAGAAGATTAATACACAGGGGACAGTTTTAATTAGAGATTCCTGGAACGCTAACACCGGCACAGCCCTAAGAGACCAAGTTTGCCAGTTTCCTTACTGTATAGGTGGGGAAACTGAGGCCCAGAGAGGGGGAGAGACTGGCCCAAGGTTCCTCAGGGCGTCTATGGCTCAGGAATCCAGGTGCCCTGTGCGACTCGCTGGCCAAGCCTCTTTCCTCTGCCCTGGGATGCCTCACATATTGGACAGCTTTAATTAACTTATTATCCCATTCAATTTGTCAGTGATTCCCAGGGCCCCAGCAAAGGCCTACAACTAAAGCTCCCTTTTGTGCAAACTCTGCCTGGCCCCTGGGGGACTGATGGGATAAGGGCAACCGTTGAGGAGCCCAGGACAGCTGAGTTTGACCACTTACTCCCCAGGGTTTGGCCCACCTAGGGCTCTGCGCCTGGGAATGATCAGCCCCGGGGACATTCTGCCCTTTCCCTTTTCACGGAGGGGTGGGAATATCACTAATCAGTCATCCAACCCCTCAATTTGCAAAGTGCTGTCCATTATCTCAGCTGACACTCACATCAGCCCTGAACCTTAAGTTTGTGCTCCCTTTAGAAGTGCTTCTATTCATCTCTTAGATCAAGCATGCTTCTTGTAAGAAAATTCGTACCGTGCCTAAGTGTACATGGCGAAAAGAGTGAAGTTCTCCCCAGCTCTTTTCTTTCTCCCCAGCAGAACCACTACTAACAGTTTGCTGTCTCTATCTAGACTTTCCCCTTCACACACATACATACACACGCGTGCACATGCACACGTGGCATTTTCTCCTGTTGTCACAATCTGCCCCAACTCGAAGGAAGTTCCAGGGCACAAGAGGGAGCAAGAGAAGAAAGGGCTTGGTGGGATCCTCCGCAGGCATCCAGTCAGGGCCCTCAGATAGCCCGTATGGTGTCTTGCGCCAAATTGAAAGAAGGTGCCCCTCCGGGCAGACGATTTAGAGAAGAGTGCCGCTTCCTGAGGAGAGACACTTCTGCACACCAGGGCACACAGCTCGGTGGGGGGAGCAGAAGCAGAACTCCAGGCCCACTTGTCCTTTGGCAGAGCAGTGGCTCTGCCCTCAAGTCCCAAATGTCCTCCATCTCTGTCCCTTTCCGTCCATGACCATTGTCACTGCCCTAAGTCAGGCTACCATCCACCCTTCCCTGGGATTCCAGCCGCCTTGCCTCTCGTCTTCCCCTCCACGTCCCCTCCTTATGGTAGCCAAACAGATTATTCTCATAGGCAAAGCAGATTACGTCCCCCACCCTGGGCTAAGCCCCTCAATTACTTCCTCTTGCCTCAGGATCAAGGCCACGCTCCTTAAGGCTGGCGCTTAAAAACTTCACAAATTGGCTCCACAGAGGGGCCCTGCGCCAGCTGGCTTGGGTGTGAATCCTAGCTCTGCCACTTACCAGCTGATGACCTTGAGTGATCCATTTACCTCCCTGTGCCTCAATTGCCTTCTCTGGGAAATGGGAATGATGGCAATAATAACCATCTCTCTCGTGGGATTGCAGGAAGGAGTAAATGAGGTAATTCAGGTAGCAGACCTTGGGACAGTACCTGTGAGCTGAGGTCCCAGCAATACAAAAGCACTTACAGACCGGGACCCAAAGGAGCCTCAGCCTGAGTGGGCCTGAGCCTCAGCTCCATGCAAGTCAGAAAGGGAGAGAGGAAGGGTGTCGTGAGAGAGGCTGAACATGGCCTCGTTTCCAGGAGCCGAGAGAAAGATCTAGCTCTGGCTGGGCGCTTCACGGAGGATGTCCTGGAAAAGGGACAGAACTGTAATCACAGACTCCCAAGGCCCTTTCAGTCCTTGCAGGCCCGCCCTGGGCGGGGGGAGAGAGGGAGGCTGGAATGCCCTGAGCCTTAGTTGTCTCATCTGCACAATGAGGGGTCGAATTACTTCATGGGGGAGCTGTGCGAATAAGGGAATAATGCACAGGGGGGCGCCTGGGTGGCTCAGTTAAGCATCTGTCTTGGTTTTGGGGCTCAGGTCGTGGTCTCCGGGTCTGGGAGATTGAGCCCCACCTAGATCTGTGCTCAGCGGGGAGCCTTCTGGAGCTTCTCTCCCTCTCCCTCTGCCCCTCTCCTTGCTCTCTCTCTCTCTCTCTCTCTCTCTCTCTCTCTCTCTCGTGCGCGCACATGCGCGCGCGCTGGCTCACTCTCTAAAATAAAAATAAATCTTTAAAAAAGAAGGAAAGAATGCAGAACCCCCAGCACAACCCTTGGGGCATGATAGGTGCTTAATAAGCCCTTGGGGAGGGAAGGAAAGGGAAAGAAGCAAAGGGCAAAACACTGCCTGCCTGCCTATCCCCTCATCACACAGTGGGTGACAAGACGGGATGCTTCCCCGGTGACTGCAGGGGCGCGGCTGGCTTTCTGCTGGAGCCACCGGGTGGGGAACATGGAGTCTGGCTTCCCCTCACTGCACATCGGGCATCAGAAGGAGGGCGGTTGGGCTCTTCATGTCTCTGAGCCTCAGTCCTCTTCTCGGTAAAGTGGGCATAATATCACCGGGCCCACGGGGCTTTTGTGAAGCTGAAATAAGCCAATGAATGAACAACCACGTTGTGCAGACTGGAGAGTTGTTTCTCATCCGCACTAGAAGCAATTTAGAATCGGGGTTCAGGGCACTGGCTCTGGAGTTAGACTGATGTAGGTCAAAGTCTGGTTCCCCTCTTCCTACATACATAGTCTCAGGCAAGTTGCTTACATTTCTCTACTCTCAGTTTCCTCATCTAGTAAACGAAAATAATGATAGTACCTGCTTCACAGAATTTGGGAGGAAATTCAATGATGTCATTTCAATATACTTCTCAGCCAAAATTCAATACATATTATTTTTTCAGATAACATTGTTCCTCGAGGACAGAACCCAGGTCTGAAACTCCCAAATGTCTTTCCCCAACCCCACCATATGGCCCCAGCTATATGCAGCCCTTAGCTCTCGGGGCGCCTGGGGGGCTCAGTCAGTTAAGCTAATGACTCTTGGTTTCAGCTCAGGTCATGATCTCAGGGATGTGGGATTGAGCCCAACATCAGGCTCTGCACTCAGCCCAAAGTCTGCTGGAGATTCTCTCCCTCTCCCTCCCCCTCTTCTCCTTCCCCTGTTCTCTCCCTTTCTCTCTCTCCCTTTCTCTCTCTCTTTCTCTTTCTCTCTCTCTCACATACACACACTCACACACACACACAAATAAGTAAATAAAATCTTTTAAAAAATCCTTAACTCTAAGCAACTTTATGGCACTATGGACTATCAAGTCTGGAGAGACGGTTGAAGATCATTTATTCCAACCATGTCATTATATAGATGGGAAAAGTGAGGCTCAGGGAGTGGAAGGGACAGGCCTCGACCAAAGCACAGGAGTGCCGCAGCTAGACCTAGGACCAAGGCCTTCTGACCAGAAGCCAGTACCCCGTGCCTTCTAACGTAGCCCCTTCTCTGGAGTTATTTCTAACCTGGAGAGATGTCCCCTAAAGACAGGGGGACACCTGCTATGGCCTCCCCAGAATCCTGCCAGCCTAGAACCTCTTCATGCTGTTTCTCGGGCCTCACCCCGGGCCACACCTAGCTGGAGGCCTGTCCTCAGCCTATCCTCGCCTCAGCCTGCCTCCCTCCACCCTGAGCTCCTCAGCAGCCTAGGCCGGGTGGTCCGTAATTGCTTCCTGTCCTCACAGGCTCTGTTTGTTTGCTCTGTGGCCGCTTCCTCACACCCCGGCACACCGGAGGCGCTGACCAGCAGTGCGGGACTCCTGGGGCCCGGCCCCCAGCCTGCTCTCAGATGTTGGGCCAGTCCTCCCCAGACCCACCACCTGGAGCCCAGGAACCCAGTAAGGCCCTGGAGACACCCCCCCTCGGCAGTTCCCCCAGTTTCCGCCTCCCGCCCCCATCCCCCAGCAGCTGGTCCTGCCCCCAGCTGGAGGGGAAGCCAAAGAATCAACAGGTGGCAGTCCATAGCGAAGCCCTGGTAGGCCTTGCACTGAAGGGGGTGAAGCCCCCCTTCCTTTAGCCCACCTCCACTCCCAGCCCCAGTCCAGTGGGCCTCTGGCAGTAGGTCCAAACGACACTGGCTCATGTCAAGGCTTTGAGACTCTGTTGAGGTTAGAATGCACGTAGGGGAGGAGGTGGGGGGGGGGGTTACTAAGTTTGTCCCTGAAGGTCTCTGAGTCTAGGATAAAACAACTCAGTGCGGGGAAACAACAGAACTTGGCTTCAAAGCTGCACTCGCTGTGTGCCATTAAGGCAAGTTATTCAAATTTTCTGAGCTTCCGTTTTCTTGTCTGTAAAATGGGGCCAATACAGTCTGTCCTGCAGAGTTGTTGTGAGGTTGACAGGAGCGATCCTGCACACACTGCCTGGTAGGTGGGGTTGGGTAGGTAGGTAGGGTGACCCGCCATCCTGATTTACCTAGGATCGAGAGGTTTCTCAGGACGTGGGACTTTCACGGCTAAAATCTAGACTAGAATCTGAGCAAACTGGGATGAGTCGGTCAGATGAATGTTTGTTCCTAGAAGCTGCCTGCCTCTGAAGACCCTCTCGCTTCCCCACATGGCTCCAAACACTTGACCTTCCTCAGTCTGAAAGTCTCTTCTCCCAAATCTGCCCCCCAATTCTTCCTCAGGAAGCCTCCTGGCCTCATGTCACGCAGAGCCTTCTTCCGTGCTTCCTTCCTCAGTGTTGTATCCCCAGAGCCTTCCCTCCTTCAGCTCCTCTGCCACTGGACCCCGTGGCCTCTCCTTCCCCTGGACTACTGTGCCAGCCTCTCTTCTGAGCTCCCTGTGTTTTGTCTCATCCTCTGCCACGCCCCCAAATAAAGGGTCCCTTCTCCATTTTCTCCAGGCACTCAGCCTCCCCCAGACCCCAACACACAGGCACGATACAGCACACACATCACAGGCACACCCGTACTCATCTGAGTCTCAGGATGAAGGATTTGTGTTTGATTCGGGAACCTTCTGACAGATAGTAGGGTAAGGCCTCAGACTAGGTTAGAGGGGGAAGTCAATAAGCTTTTCCTCTGAGGGTAGGGATTTTAAATGTAGAACAATTACAAAGGGCAGGGTGTTGTCTGGGAGCAGAGGGGTGGCTACGATGACCTCTAATGGGCTCTCGAATCTACTCCCTCACATCAAAGGCCCCTGGGGTTATTTTCCCTCCCCACCGCCCCTGCCCTTGAGGCTTAGGCAGGCCAGGCCAGGAGAAACACAGGACTGAATTCCATTTAGTTGGCTCCAGGCATAGCTATTGGAGGGAAGTGTGTGCATAGTGTGTGTGTGTGTGGGGGGGGTTGTTGGTGAGTGGGCTAGGCTGGGTGAGCAGCCCCTTGGGGTCTGTTCCTTTTCTCCAGCTGGGGAGGCACTCTGAGCTGGGCTGAGCTGCTGGGAAGTCGGGGGTACCGGCATGGAAAGGACACCGCTGTCTCCTTGGGGCCCCTGGCCGCCGGCTCACACTACCCACCCCCACCCCCTCAGCCCCTGAGGAAAGCGCCGTCAGCAGAATTCCTCACGTCCTGCTGCTGGGGCCATGTTTATCCAGTACAGCAAACCTCCCCAGAAGCGTCTTGTGGCAGCCTCAAACACACAGACTCAGAGCAGGCCAGAGAGTCCGAGTAAGGGAGACATAGAGTGACTCAGAGGTTCCGGGTGAGGGAGGCCTCAGGGAGAGCAAGCCCTGGAGAGACTGAGGAAGAGAGACAGAGTGAAGCTCAGAGACAGAGGATGAGAGACAGAAGCAAAGGGAGCCCCACTCTGGGACAGCAAGATGGTGACCGAGGGAAGTAGGCAGGACTCGTGGCCGAGATGGGAAACCAGATCATGAAGAACCAGGGCTGCTTGAGAGAGGAGGACAAAAGCGAGACAGAAACAGAGCCAGGCTGAGAGAAAAAAAGAAAATGGAGTAGGAGAGAGAGAGAGAGAAAGGGGACGGGGGCAGGAGGAATGGTGGGGAGACAAAAACCGGGATGGGGTGTTCGGAGGGGCAGGCGGTGAAGGAGGCGCAAGGCAGCCAGGGAGGCTGCAGGGCGGGCTGGATATGGGCCGCCGCAGTGCCCCACATGCACATGCACATAGCCGGCCCAGGCCCAGCCGGGGCTGTTTGCAGAAGGAAGCCAGCTCTGTGGTCAGGGCGCCCCAGGCCCGGCGGCGGCCGCTCCCTGCACTTAATGAGATTCTTGTTCAGAGCTGCGGGAGATGGGGCCGGGCTTCGGAGGCCCCGCAGTGCCTCTGCTCTCACCCGAAGGGGGCCTGGGCTGGGGCTGGGGCCCAGCAGCTGAAAGGGCCATGCAGGAAGGCAACCAGACAAAGCCTGGCCACTGAGGCTACCCAGGCCTCAGGAATAGAGGAGACAGCAGTGGCATGGGCCCCGAAAGCCTCCACCGAGCTCTGGGGAGCTCACGGGGCTGGCCGGCCGGCAGGAGGCTTGGGTTCGAATCTCGACTTGGCCCCCAACCCTGGCTGGGGGACCTTGGGCAAGGGCCCTCCCTTTCTTTCTGAACCTCAGTTTCCCCATTTGCTCCCACGAAGGGCAAACTCGAGCAGGTAAGGACAGCAGAGAAGCAGACCGTGTATGTGCCCTGGTTACGGGGACGGCTGCCACTCGGCTCCAGCTGTTGCCTTGGGAGAAGATGGGCCCAGTGTTACTAGATCTTTGGATTTTTTAGAAGTCACAAATCTGGATTTTTACGTAAAAATCTGAATTTTAAATGACGGCAGCTAATTTCTTCTTAATATAGGCATTGTGTGAGCCAAAGAAAACACTTCCGAGGGGCTTAAGTGGCCCAAAAGGTGCCTTTTTATGGTAGTCTTGAAGGCCCATATCAGCTCAATCACCACATCTATGGCTCTACCACCATCCTAGGTGGAGTCCGAACCTCATCCAAATGCCATGCCTTTGGGAATGGGCAGAATGTACCACCAAGAGGAGGCTGCCTTGCATTGGCATGGTGGTGAGGGATGTGACCCAAGATGCTACTCTTCCAGACGACCTGTTTCCTGGTCAGTGGTATCGCTCCCAAAGCCCACACCTCCCACTACCTCAGTCCAGCCCTTCAGAACCTTCCTTTGGGAACACATTCTGCCTGGGCCTGGACCAAGGGCCAGGGAAATACCATGCAAAGCCATAGCTGGTATCCATCTGCCCTTAGGCCCACACAGGAAAGAGGCAGCCCCCCAGATCCAGGTCCACCAGTAGCCCCGTCCTCACTCTGACACTCTAACTTCACTTCTCCAGGCTTGGTAAGCTCAACCCTGGCATGGGGGCTGGGGAAGATGGAGAGGGGAGGAGGGGAGGAGAGGAAGGGGTGGAGCGTCCTGGTGAGTGCGTCACCACCCCTTCCCACTTTACAGCCCACGAAGCCCAGCCAAGCATGACAAGGGTTAATTGGATACCCTCAGCTGGAATCATAGAATCATAGGCCTGGAACAGACCTTGGAGGTCATCTGTCAGGGGAAGAGGAGAGATTTTAATTACTCAGTTCAGCTGGGTTGGAAGCACCCCCACCCCCAGCCCCAGCCCCAGCCCAGATGGTTTATCAAGAAGGTGAGTCTGGGAAGGGCTGCTAGGCTGGGAGACCGCTGAAGGGTAGGGCCTGACCACTTTGGTCACATTCCTGTCAGTGCCGCTCCCACCCCCAGCGGCGCCTCATTCTGGGATGGGCATAGAACCCTTGGCTGAATAATTGACTAACAGGCAGGACTAATGGTACCAGGAGAGACTGAGTGACAAGACGGGGAACCAGAAGGCAAATGACCAGGGCTCTAGAACTGGCTCTGTTCAAGGTCACACGGCTAGGAAGAAGCGGTGCCACTCTTCACGGGACTGGGGAGGAACCTCCAGAGCAGCCAAGGAGGGAGGGGCCACCGTCTCAGCAACCACTCAGGCAGATCCTGAGCCCCTTCAGGCTTGCTGGTTCCACTGATGCCTCTCAGTCTTCTAAGCTCCGCACACAGTGTGATCTTAAATGAAAACTTCCCCTCATGATTCTCTGGATGAAACTAGGAGGAAAAAAAAAAAAAAAAAAAGACTTAGTTACAGCAAGAAGGCTTCAGGTTAGACACCAGGAAGAACTTCCCGAAGGTGGAACCCCACAGAAGCAATCCGGGCGGACTCTGGAGTCTCCCGCTCTGAACTGGAAGCCCAGTTGGGGGGGGAGGGGGGGATGGAGAAGTAACATCCAGAGGTGGGCAAGGGCCGGCTGAGTGGCTTTTCCACCGTATCCCTAAGCCTAGACCTCAGCATGGGGAAGTGGGGGGAAGTGGGGAAAGTCAATTCACCTCATTTCCACTCTAGTAGTCCGAAGCTAATGCTATCTAGGAATGTCCCCAGTCCAGTGCTGACACCGTTGATTAGCAGGTGCAAGCTCAAGGCCACCACAGCCTCTATCTCCCCAGAGACTGCCCAGGGGGTAGAATCCAGCTGAGGCAAACGGGCCCAGGCCCACCCTCTGTCTTCACTACAGAGAAGCCCAGAAATCAATGCTGGCCCTTTGGCTCAGAGCTGAAGACGGGGCTAGGCTGGAGGATAAAGAAGGGGACAGCAGCCATGACCGTAGACACAGTGCAGGTGGGGGCGGTGGGGGGTGTGGATATGGGAACACCACATGTCTCCATCCCAAGGCAGAGGGGAGTGAGAAAGACAGAGCTCTCTCGGGAACTCTCAATATCGCTTTAAAGGGTGTTCATAGTTACCTTGTTCTCTGCTTTAAAAGTCCTGAGGGTTTAATAACACTTTTAAGTGGCATCTTCTGTGGGGAAATTCCCATTGGCTATAGGCCCAGCCTGTGTCATTTCCATCCCAGCCCCTTTCGTACAGCCAAGCAGTGCATTTATCCCAGCCCAGGAATTAAAAGTCAAGCGTTCTGGAAGTTCCCCTTAATATCGATCCTCCATCCTTCCTGCTGCAGTACCTACGTCACCCTCTTTCTTCCTGCCTTGCCCCAAAATGGAAACGGAGCCTTCTTTGGTCCCTGGATGAACAAAGCTCTCAGATTAGAAAATCTCTTCCTGTTCAGGAGGCCATCCTGGCACCCTGCCACCTGTCACTACCCACCACTACCACCCCCCACACATTCTCTCCTGGGAACTGGCCTAGGCTCTGGGGATTAAAAGAATGGCCTAAGACAAGTCAGGCCAAGGATCTAATTCTGATGACCGCGAGAAGAAGGGAAAGAAGAAGGGAGGGGTGGGACTGGGTGGCCTTCGGGCTAAGTCAGATAATAAACCTAAGTCACCTGCTGTTTGAGCCCAGAGTATAAATCGCTAATCGGTTCGGGACTTGCACATCCACTAATGAATTTCTCTCTATTCCCAGAAGGTCTCTCTGGAGCTACCCCGCAGGCAGGGGTCAACCAGGGAGTTCCTGGGGCCAGGGGCAGCTCTCTGCAGTCCCCACCCTGCTTCTCCCGTCCCCCAGCCCCTTTAGACCCTTTCCAGGGTCGGGGAACTCCAAGAAAGGGGAGAGGGGGTTGCAAGGCTATGCTCCAGGGGCCCTAGATGAGGGCGCCCAACCTCAGTGCTCTCTTTGCCCTGCCCTACCCCAATGGCCAGCAGCTTTCTAAGTTTCTCTGAGAGACTCGTAGGAGCAATAAAATGAGTACCCCAGGCTCTGTCCCGTCTTGCTCTCTTATTTGCCACCTGGCTTTAGGGAAGTAATGCCACCTCTTTGAGCTCTGCTTAATTCCACTGTAAAATGGGGACCCTCACCTCCGCCTCATGGGATTGTCTGAGGAGTGAATAAAATTGTGTAAGAGAAGCCCCTAGCCTAATGCCTGGCACATAACATACGTATGAACAGATTCATGAACGCTAGTTGCCTCTTCTCTAATACCATCCAGAGAGAGGGGCCGGCCGCTCCTAGTCTCTAAGAAGGAATGATCTAAAACTGGCAGCTGAATGAAGTTGGGTAAGAAAGGAGAATCTTCATGACGGGGCCAGTGACCCCAGGCTCAGCTGTGGCTTTTCATGTCGGCAGATCCTGCCGCCACCTGTCTGGACTTCCAAAGGGGCTGTGAGCCCCCAGACGTAAGAGCTAGATGAGGTCCTGTGGCCTAAGGACGATGGGCACAGTTCTTTGGGGAGCTCCTGGGCACCTGGGGGCTGCCTCGGAAAGGTTCCAGGTTGCTGCTCCTGGTGCTAGAGCTCCTCCAGTGTCAGGGCACAGATGGTCACAGCTGGCAGGGCTCTGCCAGCTACTCTGCCCTGGCCCCTCTGTGTCCAATACCCCTTGGTCTTCGCAAACTCAGGCGGTGCACGTGAGGCTGAGCTCCTGATGTGGCAAATACAGATGCTAAAGACACCGTGAGCTGGAGTGCCCAGGGAGCTGGCATGTGGGCAGGGGGCAGGCCAAAGGAGACTAACGGAAGGGCGGTGTGTGTCCTGGGAGGGGCGTCAAAGTGGGCAATCGACGCTTCCCCCTTTGGACCTTGAGCCAGCTCCTCCCTCTTTGTGAGCTCAGCTCCAAGGTTCTTTGCAGGTGTGTCTGGGGGTGCTGCTAGGAGTCAGTGCAGGGGCTGGGGTCCCCACCTAGGTCTCAAGCTATACAATGTATGTGGCTAAAAATAGCTTCCAAACCTTTAGCTTAGAATGACCTCTCAGGGGGCGCCTGGGTGGCTCAGTCGGTTAAGCATCTGCCTTCAGCTCAGGTTGTGATCCGGGGATCCTGGGATCAAGGCCGGCATCAGGCTCCCTGCTCAGTGGGGAGCCTGCTTCTCCCCCTCTCCCTCTGCTGCTCCCCCGGCTTGTGCTTGCTATCTCTCTCTCTCTCCCTGTCAAATAAGTAGATAAAATCTTTAAAAAATATATTAAAAAAAAAAGGAATGACCTCTCGGGGCACCTGGGTGACTCAGTCGGTTAAGCGGTCGGACTTTTGATTTCACCTCAGGTCATGATTTCAGGGTCCTGAGATGGAGCCCCACGTCAGGCTCCACAGGAAGTCTGCTTGAGGATTCTCTCTCTCTCTCTCCCTCTGCCCCTCCCCCTCACTCGTTCTCTCTCTCTCTCTCATAAATAAATAAATAAATAAATAAATAAATAAATAAAATCTTAAAAAAAAATCCAAAAGGAATGACTTCTCATGGTTTCTTTCTACTCTGACGCTGGAAGATTCAATGAGCTTAGGGTCTTGCCAGGAAGTTCCTCTGCTTATCTAACCTATACCCCATGCATCCTCCAGTTCTGCTCATTCATAGTCTCCAGAGAAGCTACAACAGAACTGATCTTCGCCTCCCACTCAGTAACATGGAAGAGATGGGCAGTGTGGACTAATCCTTTCTCCCCTCCCAGCCTCAGTGTCTCCATCTGTACAAAGGGGAAAACTGGATTCAATATCTTCTGAAGGCCCTCCCTTGGTTGAGTTCCTTCTACAACCAAGAAGAGAACCAGATCTCAAGGACTGGCAGATAAGATTCTGTCTCTCTCTTTATAAAACCTAGTTGAGTATTTGGTTCTGAGCCGGAACAAAGTGAGCCCAGTTCTGCCCGATCCCAGCCTCTGGAGGGCTAGCTTCCCCCTCCCTGTGAGTCTCCTAACAAGTGCCAAAATTAAATGTTCACATTCTCCAGGGTGTTGAGGGATGCGACCCAGGCCTACAGAAGGGTTGTCTGTAGCAATGTGGCCCAGCCTTGCTCTACTCTGGCCAGAGGCCCCCAAGCCGGGACCACCTGAGAGCCTGTCTGGACCTCAGACCGGGGGAAAGGGTCTGCTGGAGGAAAAGGCCGAGGACCATAAAGACGAGGCAGTCAGAGGAGGAATGCCCAGCTTCTCCACAGCTGACATTCACCTTTCTCCCCCCTCTATTCAAAGAGATCTCAAGACAGAGCCGAAAGGAGGCACCCGGTCTAGTCCTTTCTACAGATGAAGAAACTGAGGCCATAGAGAGAGGAAGGAACTTGCTCAGGCTTCCTGACCTTCCTACAATAATAACCGCTGGTTGTTGGCAGGGGACTTGCTGTAGCTTAAGTCCCGGCATGCTCAGTGAGGCTGCACAAAAGGGGCCTGAAATAGATTCTCCCGTTATCCCCATTTTACAGATGGGGAAGCCAGGGCTCAGAAACGAACCGGCTGGCCCAAAGCCAGGCAGCCTGGAAGTGACAAAATCTGGATTTGAACTGAGGGTTGTCTGCCACCAAATTTCCACTCTTAGCTATTATGGCTCCAGGGCCTCTCCTGGATGTATTCCCACCTCTGTGGCTGCCAAGCCACGGGCCCGCTGATGCACCAGGCACCAACAGTAGCCTGGCAGGACCTTGAGGCTCTCCAAGTTCAGGCCCCTGCCTTCAGGGTGAAGTAAGGGGTGGTGCCAAGAATACTTAACGAGGTGGAGAAATGCTTCTGGTTCAGTGATATATGGGAAACTCAGGGTACAAAACACAGGGGCCAGAGGGAGGACACGCAGATGACCGGCGTGTATGTGAAAAGCGTTGGGCATCCCTCGTCATCTGGGAAATGCAAATCAATGCCACATGGGTGATCATCTCACACCTGTCAGGATGGCCGTGATCACACCGCCATCGGGAAAGCAAGAACGAAAAAGAACCACTGTTGGTGAGAAGGTGGAGAAACTGGAACCCTCGCGCGCCCGCTGGTGGGGGGCATACAGAGCGGAGCAGCTGCTGTGCGAAATAGGATGGAGGGTCCTCGAAAACTTAACCAGGGAACTACCCTAAGATCCAGCGGTTACACTCCCGGGTATTTAACCCAACGGGATTGAAATCTGGATCTTGAAGAGACATTGGCACCCCGTGTTCATAGCAGCGCTATTCACAATGGCCAAGGGTGGAAACAACGTAAGGGTCCATCAACAGATAGACAGATAAAGAAAACATAATACATGCACACACACAGACACACACATGCACACACACACAATGGAATATTATCCAGCCTTTAAAAAGAAGGAAATCCTGCCGTGTGCAACATCGAGGATGAACCTGAAGGCCATTATGCTCAGTGAGAAAAGCCAGTCACAGAAAGACAAAAACTGCCTCATTCCGCTTGTATGAGGAACCTAAAATAGTCCGTCTTAGAAACAGAAAGTAGAATAGTGGTTGCCAGGGCCTGGAGGAGGGAGAAATGGGGGAGTTGCCTTTCGATGGCTTTAGAGTTTCAGTCATGCGAAGTAGAAAAGTTCTAGAGATCTGCTGTGCAAAGTTGTGCCTATAGTCAACTACACTTACATCTAAAAATTTTTTAAGAAGGTAGATCTCATGGGGCGCCTGGGTGGCTCAGTGGGTCAAAGCCTCTGCCTTCGGCTCAGGTCACGATCTCAGGGTCCTGGGATCGAGCCCCGCATCGGGCTCTCTGCTCAGCGGGGAGCCTGCTTCCCCCTCTCTTTCTGCCTGCCTCTCTGCCTACTTGTGATCTCTCTCTCTCTGTCAAATAAATAAATAAAATCTTTAAAAAAAAAAAGAAGGTAGATCTCATGTAACGTGGGTTTTTTTTTTTTTAGCCACAATTAAAAAACAAAAACAAAAACAAAAATAAAATGACCAGTATGATCACTTGGGTAAAAAGGATGATGTGTGTGTGTGTGTGTGTGTGTGTGTGTGTGTGTGTGTATGTGTGCACGCGCAGAGGAAAAAAATGACTAGAAAGAAGGATACCAAAAAGTGAACAGTGCTTTTCCCTGGTTAGTGGGATTATAGGTAATATTTTCTTGATAACATTCTTCTGCGGTTTTTACAGTTTCTACCGTGAACAGGTATTACATTTATCATTCACCTCTCCTCCCTCAAAATGAAAAAGCCCCAAACAAACAAACCAACCACAATAACTCGGCAGATGCTTTAGAGCCTGACACACAGAGGATCACGGCCATGCCCCCACTCCCTGCGTGACTGTGGACAAGTCAACAGAGGCTCTCTGAGTCTTCAAGACCTCACCTCTGGGATGAGTGTTGTGATACCACATTTCTCTGTCTTTGTTGTAGAGCTGGCTTACCTTTTCTTTTGGTCCCTCCAGGGGGATCAAGAACAAAGGTGGAGAAGCTGGCATCCTTACCCGCAGACAAAACCTCCAAGATGCACGCAAGCACTGGGTGTGGCCCTCGGGCTCAACCAGCTTGTCTTTCTCTTGCCAAATTAAGAATCAGGGGAGGACGGGTACCTGGATGGTTCAGTTGGTTAAGTGTCTGCCTTCGGTTCAGGTCATGATCCCGGGGTCCTAGGATCGAGCCCTGCATCGGGCTGCCTGCTCAGGGGGGAGCCTGCTTCTCCCTCTGCCTATGCCTGCCGCTCCCTCTGCTTGTGCACGCGTGTGCACTCTCTCTCTCTCTCTCTCTGTCAAATAAAATCTTTAAAAAGTATGTGTTTACCTATTAAAGAAGAAGAAGAACAACAAGGGGAGATTACGGCCTTGGTTTATCAATGTGGAAAATGAGAGTGCCGTGAGCAAGCCCGGAGTGGACCAGGGTGAAGCTCCAGGGCTGGGTAAAGCCCTCCTGCCCCAGCAGTGCCTGCCCCCTGGGCCACACAGTGCCCCCCTGAGAGCAAGACCAGCACCTGTGGGCAGGGGAGGGGAGGGCAAGCTTGTAAGAGGTGGAGGGGAGGAGGGAGCATGGAGCGTGTTGGAAAGGGCCCGCGTGGAGCCAGCCCCACTTCTCCCCCAGCCCACCAGCCAGGCCAACCCTCCGTCACCTTTTTCGTCACACTCCAGGTTCCTGGCGCTTGGGGCAGTGGCTAGGAAATGTCTGTGGGCCCCCACTCCCGCAGCCCAGCAGGACAACAGGACTCTGTCAGCCCCTCCCCAGCTGGCCTGCTCCTGGGAACGAACGCAACCCCTGTTATTTCCCTTTATCCTGATAACTGAGCTTTCAGTGGCTAAAGGGGAGGGGGGGCAAGACTATGTCCCACCGTGGTCAGGCCCCCCGGTTGCCTCAGGGCGGCACAGCTATTGGGGTGCCCAAACTCTCCCCAGCAACCCTCAAAACACCGATCAGCAGACTGGCTGAGGCCACTGCAGTGAAACCCACTGCAGGTTCCCCTACCTGAAGGCCAGCGAAGCTCTTCTCCACCCGAGGCAATATTCCTCTGCTCAGCGCCAAGCGGTCCCTCCTCAGAGCCTCCTTACATTCCCAACTCTCAGACACCCAATTGTGTTTCCCCCCAGAGACTGAAAAATCTAACTTCTTAGCCTTCTCTACAGAAAAAATAAATATCCATATGGAGCCTGGAAATTCTCCGCCTCCAGGTTTCTGTATTTTAAGGGATCTCATTTTCTCCTGCTTTTCCTTAGATGAATCCTAGAACATTAGAGCTGGAAGAGATTATTCAATTCAACTCTCCCCAGACACATCCATTATAAGAAAGGCCTACTGGGGCCCAAAAAAGGGAAAGGCCCAGCCTCAGGTTCAAAGCCAGAATCCAGAGTTCCCAAGTGAGGGCCCTTTCTGCATCTCCCCAACGGCAGGGCCCCTTCTAGCATGCTCTCGGTCTCTCTCTGAAGCAGCAGGGGGGCTGGGACAATTCCCAGGGGCTTCTTCTGGCCAAGGAAGTCAGGTAATTTGAGGTACCCACCGCACCATACCTACCTCCTTACTCCAAGGGGCTCACCCTACCCAGCTCAGGTCGGCTCCCCCCAGTCCTGGACTCACACCTCGGTGGCAAGGTAGCAGAAGAAAAACTGGATTGTTTTCTGCCTCTGGTTTCTGGTGGCACTCACGCTCACCCTCTCTCTCGTCAGTGTCTTGAGGGCTCTCTCCTGCTCCCTTTGTGTGCTGTCTCTCAGCCTGTCTGTAATATTTCTCTCTTCTGAATCTTTCTCTGTTCCTCGTCTATCGCTCAGTGTCCCTCTCTTTCTCCCTCTCTCTCTCACTGTTGCCAGTCTCTCCCCATTCTGCCAGTCTCTCTGTCACGGTATCCTTGGCCTCTCCCTAACTCTTACACTGTATCTCTTTCTTCTGTTTTCCCTGTCTGTATCAGTTGCTGGGGATTCCTCTCTCTTGGGGTCTGGATCCGGCAATCCTGCACCCTCTCTGGGTTTCTCTCTCTCTGTCTCTCTCTCTCTCTCTCTCTCCCTCTTGCTCTGTGAGGGCTAAGGAAGGCCATTGCCTGACCCCTCCCTGAAGTGAGCAAGAGGCTTCTGGAACAGGCACGGGCAAGGCCTTCAGGGCACCAGATTCCTGCCGGGGGCCAAGCCCAGTGGGGGCAGGGCAAGGAATGGCAGCATTAGGCCTGGCTCTGCTTGGAAAATGCCTCTCCCCGCTTCCATTCCAGGTCCTTCCTGAGTCCGGCTCTGGGAATCACCATCCCAATTAAACCTTGGGGCTGTTGGAGCTGAGAAATTCTCCTCGCACCCCGTCGGCCCTGTGGGCCTTGGAGTTGCTGCCATCCGTTCCCCACTTGACAACGGGCACATCTGATAGTGTCTTAGCTAACTGTCACTGGAAACTTCCAGAAGGCAGAGCAGGAAATCCTGCCGCCTGCTTTGTTTGTAGACAAGAGCCCTGAGTTCCAACAAGTCAGAGGACCTGGCCCAGGACATACAGCCAGGCGGTGACGAATCTAGAGCAGGGGTAAAAACCACTCAGCAAAGATCCACCAGCCTGCACTGTCCCATTCCAGCTCTACTCCCAGACCCAGGGGCAAAGGAGCAGGCGGGTGCTCTCTCCTGCGAAGGCTCAGTCAATGAACACTAAGGTCTCGCTTTGAGCAAGAACCCGGGGATAAGCAGCCAGATACGAACAAACTCGAATATCTGGCGAGAGTTTTACCCTCTAATACATTGTCGCAATTGCCACCAAAAGGTGGTTATTAAAAATAATAACCAAGGTAAATGGTGATGAACCCTATGCCCACTATCTGCCGAGGAGTAGATGGCAGAGAAAGGATTAGAGCCTACGCATACAACCCCCGATCTAGTGCTCCTTCTGCCATGCCCCCTGGCCTCGGGGGACCCAGACTGCCCAGGCCCTTTGTCACCGGGAAGGTCGGTATCAGCCATGGGGCCTACACCAGGGCCAGTTCAGGCTGCACGCATAGGACCGAACCTCATGTCCTTCCCAGCAGGCGGAAGCCAGGGGCCGGTATAGGAACGTGCTCCTATTCTAGGATCTAGACATAAGGGATTGGCCGTTACACCCTACCCTTAAATCCAGAACCCAGTCCAAACTGGCCCGGTGCTGGCAAAGGAGTTTCTGTGGGAGAACGGTTTAGGGCTCCTTCCTGAGAGCAATACTGGGGAGGAGAGGCCCTTGCCTGGCCCAGAGACCCCCGGTCTTACTTCCTACCCTCATCTCCCAACCTCGGGTTTACAGAAGAGGAGTTACCTGCTTATTGTCTTTCTCTGTCCGCACTGTAATGTTAGCTCCTTGAGGACAGGGACTTGTGCATTTTTGCAGTGCCTACAACACTGGCTGGCACATGGAATGTTCTCGATAAGTAATTGTTGAATCGAATAAATGAATAAATGTTATACCAGGAGTCCCACGAGTGGGGAGGGTTTCACATCCTAAGATTTGCCCCCCTCTTTCTCTTGGACCCATGGGGAGAGGGCGTACCTCCTGCAGAGTTCAGACTCTTCCCATCCAAGAGCACGTGGCCCATATACCTGTAAGACCCTACCTTCTCCTAAGGGCTCTGCCAGATCCAAGAGGAGAGGAACAAGGGGCTTCCATGAGTTCCCATAGGGCACAGCCAGTAGCACATCCTGTCTTAACTCCGAATCGTAGGGGGTATGGCCGAGCCCATTCCACAGTCAAAGGCCTGGGGAGAAGAGTAAAGGAGCAGACCAAAGTCACTCTGGGTCAGTGTGGAGCTAGGCTCAGGAGTCAGGGCTGGAGACTCTCCTGCCAGGTTCTGGGGCAGATCAGGGAATGGAAGGGAAAGGCAGAAAGGATGCTGTCAGGATGACCCCTCCTGGGCACCCACACCAGGCCTACGACCTTTGGCATATTCACCATCACCATCTGTTGCAGACCCATATTACCCTTCTCCCTTCTTTAGGAGCCAGCGTAGGGGCCAAAGTGACTCTTAATAGGGACTCCCATATCTGCTCAGGCCCCAGCCTTGGCCCACTCCTGTCCCGGCCCTAGCCACACATCCCCACCTTTCCACTTCCCTCCTCACATGGAAACTCTATCTCCACTCACACTTGCTCCCTTTATATCTCTCCCCTCCGTTTTATGGGGCGGCTGTGGCAAGAAAGAATGGGGGGGGGGAGCTGTGGCTCAGAGACTGTCCTTTATTAGTTCTCTCTTCCCTGGGAAATAAGGGGCTGCAGCTGGCCGGGGATATGGGTGGGGTGAGTTGGCCTCTGGCTGCTGGGAAGGCCGCACATCTGGGGGTGGGGGTCTGAAAGGGAAGCTGAGATGAATTACCTGTGTGTGCTGGGAGAATCAATTGGGCATGCGGGCATGCCGCCTGCCCCGCTGGAATTAGGGAGCAGGGCTGGGGGCTCCAGCTGGGGACCAGGCAAAGCCCCCATAGAGGGTAGAGGGGGGGCAGGCAGTGGCAGAGCTTTGGAGAGAAAGCCCTCCCTGAAAAAGAAGAAAGCGCTGTTTTCAAACTCGGGGAAATATTGCGATAAATGGAGCCTGTCCTTCTCCAGGGTACAACCTTCTAGCCATACCGCCGGACCCACATGCTACCCTCTCCCCTCTCCGCCCAGCCCGAAGCCACTTCTAGTTGGGCCCTCCCGTCTCTGTTCCTCTGCTCAGCTGGTGTGAGCGCTCCGTGATGCCTCCTGGCCCCGGCCCAACATGCATACACCCCTACACACACACACACACACACACACACACACACACACACACACGTGCATTTCCTCCTTCCTTCTCTGAAACACTCCCGTTCCCTGTCCCCCTCCGAGGCCATCACTGACAACTCTGCCGCTTACCAGCAGTGTGGGACCTCAGTTTTCCTCATCTGGAAAATGGAGGTAGTCACTCCCAAACGGGATGTTTTGGGTATTTGAAATCATTAACAGGGAATACCTGGCCTTTGGCTCTTGCCCACACGGCAGGCGGTGGAGTGAAATGGGAAAAGCCTGAGCAGAATGGAGTTCAAATACAGGTTCTGCAACTTGCTAGCTCAGTGAGACTAGATAGGTCACTTCCTATCTCCCTGAGCATCAGTTCATCTATAAACGGCAGTGATGATACCCACCTTGCAACATGGCCAAGGGAGTCTACAAGGAACGCGTTTGGAAGAGCGAATCGTTTTGCAGGCTGTGAAATGTGCAGCCAGGAGGTAAAACCCTGTCGTGATGATTCCCCCCTCCCTGCCTTCCCGCTCCGGGTCCTTGGAGGCCCTCTGCAGGAATGTGCCCCCTCAGCTCCCGAGGCGTCAGGAGAGCTAGGAGGCGACTAGGGGTCAGAAAAACAGGTGGGCTGACTGGGACCTGGGCCTTGGGGGTGGCAGCCTGCCTAGGTGCTGGGGACAGTGGGGAGAGCCCCCTCCTTCCCACGCCTTCCCCTGTTTCTGCAGCCGTTCGGGTCCCTTGCTCTCCAGGAGGCAGCCTCCTCTCTGACATCATCTTCAGTCAATTCCCCTGAGGGCCATCCCCAATTTTCATTTCCTCTCACTAATCCTCACACACAGTCCCTTTGCACAGCCCGGAACAGCCTCTTGTCCCGGAGCTGGCTCCGCGCACCAGATATTTGTTGCAGCTCACAAACCTAGGTTTCTCAGCTGGGAGGGCCCTGCAGAGTTCATCGATTGCAGTCCCCTTCATCCAGGGCTCCATGATCGGGATGGGACCTGGGGGAGGGGAGCCAGGGCCCCTTGCCTCCATCCATCCAGTACCTCTGTGCTAATTAGAAAAGGGCACCCCCTGTTGGCAGACACAGCCTGCACCAGTCTGCCCGAGATTGGTAAACAGAAGGCAGGCGGGATGTCAGTCCCCACTCACACCCTCAGCCAGACCCCCTTGTGCAGTTCACAACCTGTACAACCATTCATGGTGACTCTGGGAGATAGTCTGAGCTTTCTCATGCAGGCTCAGAAAGCCTGCCCTGGGCTCCTATAAACACCTTGCTACGAGAAAAGCCACGCTGGTTATATTAAGTCCTAGAAGAGCTCAAGAGATGGAAAAACAGCAAAGGAAGGTGGTCAGCTCACTCCACAGACGTCCATGTCTGAAGCAAATATGTGGAAGGGAAGGCCATCTCTGGGATCCTGGTAGCTAGAAAGGTGATTCAAGACTGAGGGCAGGCTGGCGCGAGGGGGTCAGAAATGAAGTTCAAAATGAAAACCTGAGTTGTAAGGCCTGGGGCTCTGTTTGGAGACCAGGAGGCAAGGGCTGAGGTTTGGGTTCCATCAGTATGGTTGGGGCTGAGGTCTGATCAAGGACCAGAGAAATTAGTGCTGTAGATCTGAGGAGAGAACCCTTGGTCCTGTGTCAGGTCAGATGACCGTGGGGCAGGGACAGTAGGCGGCGGCCCGCCGGGACTGTATGCAACTGGGGCCTGTACATCCCACCTGGCAGTTCCCATTCCTCTGCCTCCTTCTAGCCCCAGGCCCCCAAGGTTGTCAGTGACCGTTAGAACATTAGAACGCACGTGTTTAGCACTTTTGCAAGCCAGCCCCTCTATCTTCACCCTCGCGGAGCCCTATTCGTCTTTCGAGCCTCCTCGAAATTCAGATGTCACCTCCTCCGCGAAGCCTTCCCTGACCCCCGCCGTTGATATCCTCTCAGCTCCCATGGCTTCTTGGGCTCTGACTGCCACCAGACAGATCTCACTGCCCTGTATCTCTTGCTTTTGTGTGTCACCGCCACCAGATAAGGGCCCCTAAGAGCGGGGCCTCTGTCCAACTTGCCTGAGTCCCCACGGCCTGGCTCTGAGCCTGGTGCTAGGAGGAGCTGAAGAATTGCATATTGTCCGGATGAATGAGGCAAAACGGACACATGTCCACACACACAGCGCCCTGGTTGCCGGGTCTGGGAAAGGTGGTGAACTTAACCACTGGGCCAGGGGATAAAGATCCATGACTGTTCTCATTGCAGAGCTCCAGGCCATGTCTGGATGAGGAGGAAGGCATGGCAGCAGGGGCAGGGACATGATGGGATGGGCCAGTGGCCTGCAGGAGCTAACTCCTGCTCATCCTGGGCCCAGCCTTCAGACCGTTCCTCCCGTAGTCTGGCTCCAAGCTCTGGACACACTCCAGGAAGCTGAGGCGGAGGATATCCAAGTGACATCTGAACTTACCCTTCTGGCAGGCACCACGCCAATGTCCTATCTTGCTTCGGATGCCGGAACAGACCCAGCTTCCCCTTCTTCTCTGATCATCTCAGGGGAGGGGGGCTCCGTCTCTCCCCAGTGCTCGAGTTCCTAATGGGGCCCTGCCTGGAGGCCCAAGCCTTGCTCCATGTTATCCCTCCCACTCCTCTCCCACCAAGCTGGGCCGGGGCCGGGCATACCAAGCAAGGGGGACTTAGGGCAGGGGGCCTGGCCCCTTGGATTCTTGACGCAGTGTTGCTATAAGCCCATCCGACAACTGCGGTCGAGTATCTGGCCCTTGCTGATCCAGGAATGGATAGCAGTGCCCGGAAGGGCCAGAAGAGGACTGATGAGGGGGCAGAAGCACGGCCCTCACTACCCAGAGCATCTGGAGGGATTTTAAGGAAGGGCTCGGGACTTGGCAGGGTCCCACCAGCAGGACACAGGCAAGCAGCGTCCGGCGCCCGCCGTCCACCTGCCACCCGCCTGCCGGCCTGAGCCTGCGCCTGCCTGGCCACAGGCTGAGGAAGCATAATCATGCTGGGCTATTTCAGACCCATTATCTCAGCTCAGCTCCTGCTTCCTGAGCAGGCCCCGAATTAGCCTGGCGCTTTGTTCTCAAGTGCATTTGTCAGATCGCTTGGCCTGTACCTCGGGAAAGAGGGAGAGGAGGGAGGGGAGGGCAGGGGCAGGGAGGGGGCGGAGAGGGAGCCAGAGGAGGAACTCGACGCTAATTAAGTCTCATTAAAAAAAAAAAGAAGACGACAATGAGGAATAAGGAGAAGAAGAAAGAGAAACGGAGTGGAGGGGGGAGGGAAAGCCTTGCTGAGGAAGCAGAACAGCCGCTGGGAGACACACACACAGAAACACACAGGCACACACACGCCCACAAAAAGACACGAAAACACACACAGCTCTCCATCTTGGTAGCCCGCGCCCCTCTTCCCGGCGCCTGCGTGCGCGGCCCGACCCCTGGCCCAGCCTGGACAGGTCCCACATCGGCACAGAAACCGGGGCCGTCTTTCCAGTGCCCAGGGCCGCCGGGCGTGAGGACGAAGCACAGCCCAGCTCCAGTCCCGGCTCTGCAATTCAAGAGCTCTGTGACCTCAGGCTGGTCTCCTCTACAGGACCTCGCTTTCCTTACCGGTTACAGGAGGAGAATCCTCAGGCCCACTTCCCCAGGCTGGTGGGAAAAAACAGGGGCCCTCCGTTCAAAGAGCGCAGCAGGGTGCCTGGGCACAGAGAGGCTCCTCTGCTCGGGGCCATCTCCACCCACAGAGAAGCCTCCCCCTCTGGTCAGAGCCCACCCCAGGTCAGACCTAGCTGAGCTGTCCTTCGAGCCAGGGGTAGCTCTACACTGGGACTGGGGGCCTGCTGGGCTCCCTCCCTTTCTGCCGCCCTTGGCCTGTGCCCCCACACTCCCGGCCCAGGCTGCTTTCATGAAACATTGCTTGGGCAACAGACAAAGCTGCCCAGGGCGGGGAGGCCTCTGCAGTTCCACAAAGGTCCCAAATATCCCTAATGAACTAACTCTAGCTTGCTCGCTCTCTCTCATTCTCTCTCTCTCTCTCTCTCAGAATTCTTGGTTTCTTAGTAACTCACATCTCCCAAGGCAGGAGCCCAGCTCATTGCCAAGGTTGCCTTTCACACCACTTCAGCCCAGCCCTGGATGGAGGACAAGACCAAGGTTTGGAATGTCTACTACTCCGTCCCTCACTGGCTGACCTCAGCCTTCCCGAGGTCCTGCGAGGAGTAACCTACACTACCCCTCTACCCCTGGCCCCCCTGCCTGTCCCAGGGCAGGGGTCGCCACCTCCAGGCAGGACGGTCCTTCCCTCCGTCCAGAAAGAGCGGGCCTTCACCAGATCCTGACGGGTCTTTCGAAGTTTGTGAGTTCCATCCATGACTTTGGGGCTGGCATTTGCGCCGCTGTTTGAGTGCAGAGCGTGGATCTGATGATGTTTCGAAAGCACTCTTAGCCCAAAGCACTCATAAAAGCAGCTTAGTGACAAGAACGTTCATTTGGCAATCAGACAGTCCCGGGTTCAAATCCCCACCCTGCAAATCGGACGTGAGACCTTGAGCGAATTGCCTCTCTCGTCTAAGCCCCAGTTTCTTCCTCTACAAATGGGGTTAGCGAACACAGCTACCCCCTAGGGTGCCTATGAGGATGACGTGAGATCTTGTGTGTGCAAAGTGCTTAGGACTACATCTGGCACATACTAGATGATCAAGATGTTGGCCCGCTAAATCTTTTTTTTTTTTTACTCGATATATAATTGATATGTAACATTGTATTCGTTTTAGGTGTTCAACAATAATGATTTATACACACATCTATTGTGAAATGATGACCACACTAAGTGTAGTTGGCATCAAGATAAGAACCCAGTGGGCTATTATTATCATTATCCCTCCTGCCTCCATCTCCCCACACCTCCCCCACCCCATCTGGTCCAGCCCGAACCTGAATCCCCTCAGAACAGCCCAGGTGCTCCGGTGCCTTGCAGGGCAGAGGGTAAGGGAGAAAGTCCCTGCTGGGAGGGAGTGGGGCCAGGACTTCAGAAATTCATGTCACCACAGGGCTCCTCCCTGTTCACTCTGGCAGGCCTGGGGGTGTTGGGTTCACAGGCGCTCTAGATGGCCTGGGTGCTGAAGTCAGGGCCTGGGACTTCGGCGCAGGGAGTAGTCAGCTCTAGGAGCGGGAAGGGTGTGGCTGGGGTCTAGAGGCCTGGATGCCAGTCCCAGTTTTGCCAGGGAACCTGTGGGCCCTTGGTTGAGTCCGTGTCCTTATATGGGTGTCAGCTGGGCCCCTCTCCCCCAGCAGTGGGGCTGCAGGGGCTCCAGGCTGCAAAAGTGGGGGTTGCTGCGGAGGCCCCGCCTGGCCCAGTGAGGTCGGCTGACGTGCCTCAAATCCGTTGCCCTCCCCCGCACTCCTTCACTCCCCTCTCTGGTAGAGCTTTTCCTTGCAGCCTCTTCTCTTCTGCAGTGCGCCCTTTGAGCCTTTCCGCCCCGCATTCCTGTGCGAGCCTTCAAGCAGTCCCAGACTGAGCCGGGCCTCCGATGAGATGCGCTGTGAGCTGAGTTCCCATTGTCCGCAAATCGCAAATCGGGACCAGCTGTGAGCAGCCTGAGAGCCCCGGGCTCGTGGCCACCCCCACCCCCACTGCACTTACAGAAGAAGGGAGCAGGGTGAGCCCACTGCCTGCCTGCCTGGGGCTCCCCCCACCCCAACGCACACAGCATGATCAGCTCCCTAGCCAGGAACAATCAAGCATTATGAATAAAGATGTGCAGCTGGACAGAGAATTTCTCCACACCCACCTGGCCCACCCGGCAGCTCACAGCCTTCCTCCCCCGACCAGGCCCTCTCCACCTCAGGGGTACCCCGCTCTGGCACGCAGGCACGCAGAGGCCAGTTTCTAGGAGCACAGGACTTCCCCGGCCTGGCACCATCCTCAAAAGGGCATCCCGCCCCTCTGGAAAGAGGCTGCTTGACCTTATCATGTCATAACTTGGGTGGGCTTTTGTAAAGGCATGCTGTGACCTCAGCCATCGAGATTGGTGGGGGGAAAGGAAGCCAGAGCCTGAGAAGCTGAGGCCAGGAAACTGATTCTGGAGCAGGAAGCTTGGTCCATTGGATTATGGACCCCGACTTTGGCCAGGCTCAGTGTTGGGGCAGGTCCAGTGACAAGAGGCCGGGGGGTAGGTGACTATTTGTTGGTATCAGACTGGTAGAATTCTAGGTACTCTGCACTGACGACAGCAGCATTCTAGCCACGGCCTGAGCATCCGTGAACTAGCCTCCGAGGCTTCGGGTAAGGAGGGGGCATTGGGCAGAGCATCAACCCCATGAGAAAGAACTATGCTTTTTCATCAACAAGTCATACGGTTTGGACCTGTGTATGGCTGCAGGGGGCAAAGAAGTCACAATGGACACAAATGTGGCCTAGGATTCTCTCCTAGCCCCTGGTGCTTTCTACAGCCTACATAATAAGAGAACTTCCAGGTACCTTTCCCAATATACCACCCCTGTCCCCCCAACCCAACGTTTTGCCTCTTCTGTCGACCCTGTGACCACACCCTCTCCTGGTCCTTTGCACCACCTCATTGGTTCCTCTGTTCACGCCCACTCTATCCAACCTCTAAGTGCTGAAATCCCTGAGACCCATTCTGGGCTCTCTCCTCTCCTCTCTTCGTTCCCTCCCCTAAGTGACTACATCCATTCCCATCTATATGCTGGTAACTCCCAAATGTCTATGTCCATCCCAAACCTCTTTGACCTGCAGCCTCATGTAACCAACTACTTACTTAGAATCTTCCCTTGATTGCTTAAAGAAAAACCCAAATTCAATATGTCCAAAGAAAGAGGCTGAATCCACCCCGAAACCTGCTTCTCCCCAGGTTTTCCATCTCAGTAAATGGCATCATTGACCAGTTGCTCAGGCCCAAACCGCAGGAGTTATCTTTGATTCTTTCCTTTCCCTTGCTCCCCACATCTGACCTATCAATAGATTCTGTTCTACCTCGAGCTTATCTTGTCCATCCATGTCTCTCCACCTGTCAGCCTTAAAGCCTTAGCTTAAATAGGGCCTCCTTTAAAAGGCCTTCCTTGAACACCGTATCTAAAATAAGTCCCCCTATTGCTCTCTCTCACGACCATCTATTTACTCCCTTCATTTCTCTTTATGTATTTGTTTGTTTCTTCGCTGTCTGTTTCCCTCACTGGAATGTAAGTGTCGTGAGGGCAGATGCCTTGGCTGTCCTATTTACCAGGTGTCCCCCCGAGTCTGACACAGTGATGGTCACAAAGAATTTAATAACTGCTGAATGAATGGATAAAGGAGACAAAACAGAATGTGGGGCTGGGGGCAAAAGGGGGACAAACTGGAGAGATACTGAGGAAGCATTCATGATAAGACTTGGTGTTGGGTTGGATGTGGGGAGAAGAAGAAATGAGGCAAGGGTGACTCCCAGGCTTCTGGCTTTATTAAACTGAATGGATAGTTGTGCCATTTATGAAACTGAACGATATGGGAAGGGGCCAGCTTGGGGGTGGGGCAAATATGACTTCAGCTTGATGCATTGAGTTCAGGGTCCCTGTCTGACATAACATGCCCAGAAAGTACATTGGGACCTGAGTTTGGGACTGAATGAATGATCAGGGCTAGCGATAAATAATGGGACAGGATCAGAATGGCCGAAAGCAGGAGAGTAGACATGACAGCTCTGAGGGCATCGAGAGAAGACCAGAGACAAAAGCTAGAGCAAAACTGACCCATGCATGGCATGAGAAGAGAGTAAAGGAGCTACAATAGGCAAGAGACCTGGAGCCATCCAGTGTCTCCAAGGCCAAGGGAAGAGAGAAAGTCAGGTACAAAGGGACATATGGCAGACGTGAGGGTGGAAAAAGGCCCCTCGCTTTGGCAATAAGGAAACCACCGGTGACCATTAAAAGAGCAATTTCAGGGGAGAGGGAGAGAGGACACGATGCAGTAGACTGAGGAGAGAGTGGGAGGTGAGGAAGCAGCGACAGTGAGAGTAGACAATGCTTCCAAGAAGTTTGGCTGAGAAATGAAGGCAAGAGAGAGGATGATAGCTTAAGAGGGAGGAAGGGTCAAGGGAGGGTTTCTTTGAAGGATGGGGGAGAGCTGAAAATCCTTGAAGGCTGAGGAGGAAACAGCACTCAAAAGAGGGGGAGAGATGGAGATATAAGAGAAAGGGAATAATTGATGGAGCTAGAGGTTAGGTATGGAGAGGAGGATAGATATGTCTTCCTAGGAGACAAAAGGGAGAGGGAGGGAGAGGGAAGAAGGAAAAGGGGAGGGAAGGAGGGAGGTTAAGGAAAAAGAGAGACTGGGAGGGACAGAGGGAATACAGAGAAATTCTGAGATGGACAGCCTTTATCTTAGCAAAATTGGAAGCCAAGTATTAGGAGGAGTATAGTCGTGAGGCTGGAATGTAAGAAAAGTGGAAGATGGGAATAACAGCCTCCATGGGATGAGTCAAAAATTGTGGAACAGCCACACCAGCAAGGGTCTCCTGTTGAGGCTGGCAAACTCACAAGTGCTATGATCTAAGTGGCCAGGGCAAGGGACAGGAGAAGGCAGAAATAGCAGAGCTTGAGTGGCTTCAAGTCATGAAGGTCATGGCTGACACCAGGGTCCAGAGGAGACAAAGCAGGGAGGTGAGGGGGGCTCGAGGAGGACTAAGGGCTGGGAGAATGGCTAGGGGATGAGGATGAGAGACTAAAGTGCTTGGGAGAGGAGGGACCAATTCCTTTTTCTCGTTTATCCAGCAAATGGTTACTTTGCTCAGTACCGAATGCTGGAACCAAAAACAGGTTTGGGAAGAATAAAGCAGCCAGTCACCCGAGGGATGGGGGTAGAGGAGCTGAAGATAGGAAATTTTGGAGCTGGAGCCCAACCCAAGTAGTGACAAGGCTTCAGATGTGGCCACGCCAGTGGGAAACTTCAATAGAGAGGATATGCAGATGATACCATGGAGGAAGATGGTCGGGGTCCAGGCTGAGACTACGTCCATGAGGGTGCTAAAGCCAGCAGGGAAGACAGCAGGGGCTGGGCTAGAAAGAAAGGCTTGGGACTTGGTGCTCTGGGAACTGAAGACCA
The DNA here is from genome assembly GCA_028534135.1 of Potos flavus. Lineage (NCBI taxonomy): Eukaryota > Metazoa > Chordata > Mammalia > Carnivora > Procyonidae > Potos > Potos flavus. Next base: position 57,620,164 of record CM052901.1, read on the forward strand.
GCCAATATTCTGGTGGGCAGTGGGGCTGAGCAAGGGGAGAGGGGTTTCTGGTCGATAGCGTGGCTCCCTGTGGAAGAGGGAGAACTGGAATTAGGCACAGGAGCCTTGGGCCATGAACAGCAATTACACACTTGGACTACACCAGTCTCCCGACTGCTCCTAGAAGCCGAGCTGGGCAAAGGTAAAAGCAGGGCTTCTTTTGGAGACAGTCGCTAACAGCAGATACCGGGTTTCAGTTCTGATCTGAGGGTAAAGGGAGAATGTGTTTGGAGAAAATCTAGAGCCTGGCAGCTTTGTTTCCAATAGAGCAGACTGTCACAGAGAACGCTCAGGGCTGTGATAGGGTGAAGTCAGGCTTGGGTACGAAGGATGGGGGACTGGGGCTCCCAGCAGAGCCAAATGTAGGAAGCAAGAGAGCGAGCCCGCCTGGGTCCCTGAAGCTGACCAGCACGAAGCATGTCGAGTCTCCCAAGTTCTCCTGGAGGTTCCTCAGCTGGTCCAGTCACTCCATTTCATTTGTCAAGAAGTGGGCACCATAGCTCCATACCGGCTCAGGACGGTGTAAGCAGGCCCGTGTGAGTTCTGTCCCATTGCTTTTCTCTCCGAACCTCTTCAGTTTCCTCACCAGAAAAATCTGCGTCGGTAAGGAAGCTTTCCTCACAAGGCGGTCGTGATGATTAACCAAGAGAATGCTCTGAGGAGTCTTTGTAAACCGTCGGTCACTACAGAGATGTCAGCTGGGAGAATCTCATTACCCCTGGGAGGAGGGCCGTGGACCCATCAGCTCGTCTGCCTGGCCAGTGACCCACCTTCCCATTTGTCAGTACAGGAAGCTGGCGTCCTAGAACTTGTGCCAAGCCGGGGACCTGCTGCTCCTGGCAGATAGTAGCCCAGTGGAAAAAGGGGGTAGGGAACCAGAATGCTGAGGAGAGGGAAGCATGGGGGGATCCGTGAGGACACATTCATCTGGCTGTTATCCAGCCCTGCCCCCCCACCCCCCGGGGACTCCAGACCTGTTTGATTCCTATTTCTTGCCTTTTGGGTGGTTGGGCGCCGCAGGTTGGCCAACTGGATGCTGGGCAGGAAGCCCCCAAAGCCAGGCGGAGCTGAGGGTGATTGCTACAGGGGACCCTCGGGGGCCTGGAGAATGAGGTGGGAGAAGCCCTAGACGGAGCAGGGGAGTGGCCTGCAGTCCCGGGCTGATCCTGCCTGAGACGGAGGGGGTGTGAGCAAAACAGCTGAGCTGGAGATTGGGGAAATCAAACATAAACCACCTCAATAAACCTGTCAAGGCCAACAAACTCCCTCTTTTGTTCCCATTGCCTGACCTGTACTTGGCTTCTAAAGGGACAGCAAATTAAGTCTGGCTTTCAGGCGAGGCCTCTGGCGCCACTCTGCCCGAGTTGGAATCTCAGCTCTACCCGTTATTAGCTGTGAGACCTTGGGCAGGTAAGTTAGCCTCCCCAGGCCTCAATCTCCTCATCTATGAAATGGGGGTATTGTGGGATTAAATGGCTTGCTATTGGTAATGCAGTTAGAATGGGGTCCTGCATACGGTCAGCACTCGGTGTTTCTAGAGCACTAAAGTTTGGGCAACAGAAGTTGTATGGACAAGGCGTGAAACTTGGGTTCGGACAGATCTGGGTGTAAACCCTTCGTTTCTCACTTGACCTCGCTGAGCCTCAGATTCCTCGTCTTTAAATGGGGTGGTGGACTAACTCTTAGCCCACAGGATGGTCTGTAGATTAGGTGAAGAAATGTCTGTGACCGCGTCTGGCTATCCCCAGCACATAGTCAGGGCTGTGGAAATGACAGCCTTCTGAAATCTCCCTAACACCAAGCATCATTTCCCAGAGACTACCCCAGATGCCTGAATAATCAACAGGACAGAGCAGGACCCCCACTTCAGATGCTCAGGCCTGCCTGGTACTCATCTTTGTCAGGGCAAGGGAAATCCAAGGCCCTGACACTTCTCTGTGAGAGCTTCCCGCCTTATGTACGTAGAGTGATAGTGCTTCTTAAACTCTAGAGTCTACCAGAATCACCTGGAAAGCTTGTGGAAACACAGATTGCCAGGTCCCACCCCCTAGAGTTTCTGATTCAGTGGGACAGCGGTGGGGCCTGAGAATCGGAATTCCTGGGGAAGTGGTGTGACTGTGGCGGGTCTGGGGTGGGGCCTGGGATTCTGGATTTCTGAGAAGCTCCCAGATGCTGCTGCTGCCCAACCCACCACACTTGGGGTAGTGCGGCTTGGAGGAGTGGTCACCAGCCCCTCCCAACCCACAGGCTGGCAATTTAGCAGAGGTAAAAGGATAGGGAGAGGGAAGTGCAGGGCTCCAGAATGAAATGCTCAGCAAAAAGGCAGCATCCGAGAGGAGGTGTGGTTGTAGTCCTTTGCCGGCGGAGTGAGGACCACAGGAGGGCAAGAGTACTGGATTCCAGGAATGGCAGGCAGCCCGCGTGCGCTCAAGGCACGAACAGCAGCGTGCATGTGTCCACGCATACACGTGAGAGGGAAAGCCAAAAACTTTGAAAGAATTTGATATATTTTTTCAAGCATCAAAGTGGTATCTTGGGAAAAATTGAAACTTTGTTGGACTTCCTTACACGTATTTTATGGGTTAGTATTGTTTTTAATTTTAATTATATATGGGCCAGCGGGGGGCAGGGGCTGTGCGGGCTGTTTAGAGCTTAAGACCTCTAAAGGTCTTAAAACCCAACCCTAGTGGCCACTGAAGTCTCTGTCCCAGAGCTTTGGGGCCTGAGATTGTGGCCAAGGGTATGTTCGGCAGGTTCTCCCCTGCTCCCCCCCAGGATCCGCAGATGAGATTCGGTTTTCTCAGGTGGGATACAAGATGCTATGCGGATATAAAGAGGGTCTGAGGGCCTGGAGCGGCGTCGGTGTCACGGGATGGCGGAAGAAAGGAAGGGGATGTGTTTTCCACAAGCTCCCATCAGCACACATACACACCGGCAGGCGGCGCTCATTCGCCCACGCTGTGCGGAGTGACCCCGGCATCCCCTCCCTGCCCCCCTGCCCCCCGCCAAAGGCAAAGAGGCCCAGGATTCAAAGTCGCACAAATCTGCCTGGGAAGCCCAGCTCCTTCTCTTCTTAGCTATGTGACCCCAGGACAAGTGACTTTACCCTCGGTTTCCTCATCTGCAACATGGGAATCAGAACTACACGAGGGACTACAGATGAGCTGCTTAGAATAATGCCCGGCCCTAGTGTGCCCCCAGAAACAGTGTTTGCTGCAATGGTCTAGTTAGCCGTCATCAGGAGAGACAGAGATGAGTGCGGGCAGTGGGAAACATCTGTGCAAGGAGACAAAGGGGCACGTGTGAGAGTTGCGTTGTATTCGAGATGTGTCTGAAGGAGCCCGCCAAGGTTCCTCAGGGCCAGCGTCCCAGCGCCCGGTCCTGACGCGTCATGCAGAGGCCAATGAGACTATCAGACGAAGCCCAGAGTGAGTCGTCCTGAGTGGCCTGGAGACCCCAGTGATGGAACGTCAAAGCTTGGGGACAGGGGGCCTCTTTTTATCTCTCTCTCTTTTTTTTTTTTTTTTTTTTTTTTACTTTTTTTTCAGTTGGAAGCCATCCCTTGTTAAAACAGAGCAGCAATGGGCATCCGTGGTTTGGCGTTCCCTCTCCAAACTGCTGCCAGCGTCAGGTCCCTGCTGCTGGAAGCAAAATGGCTGCCCACTCCTTGGTGGCCCTTGGTGAGCATCAGCCTCTCGGCTGCCAGAGGGGAAGCTGAGGCTAGGGGCTCCTCTGGACCTATATCGGACCCACAAGAAGGACCTTGGGGGAAGAGGAGGAGGAGGAGGACCTGGGTCCCATGGGAGGAGGCGAGCAGGTAGAGCCGGGCTGGCTCCCACCGTGACAGAGGGCCTGGGACCCGGGGCACCAGGAACACAGAGCTCAGAGAAGCCAGAGAAAAGATTGGGGAACAGTGCCACGGGGAAGAGAGAGGCGATTCTAAGGCTCTGAGAAGAACGAGAGGTTCGTGTGTGGCCTGAAAGAGAGGGGAAAACAAAAACGGAAGCAGGCGTATTTTTAAAGAACAAGGAAGAAGAGGCTCATAAACCCATGTGAAAACAGGGAACAACAGAGGCCTATAAGAATAGTATCTGACACACTCGTCAACACCAAAATGCTAGTATAGATCCAAAATGCCTGAGGCCTTCCTTTTCCGAAAGACCACATCTGTATTTCAATGTCCTTGGGAGTCCCGAATCAGCTGAACCTTTTCCCATTGCCCACGAGGGCGGCTCTGTTGGCTGCGAGGATGCTCTCAGAGTGTGACACGAAGTGGCCCCTCATCTCTGCCTCCTTGCCACCCGTGCCGGCCTACACAGGCCGGTGCGTCCCCCTCAATGTCACCAGGATTCTCTTTTACCCCTTTCTTCGGGCTTTGGAAGATTTACTCTCCCACGCACAGAATTGGTGGAGCAACGGTTCACTTGTCTTCCTGGTTTTATTGTATAGACATCCTGGGCTGCCAATCGAAGCTTCGGGCCAGCATGAAATTGGCCAAGACCAATCGGTCATTGGCATGACAGTCCAAACCCGGGACAGGCTTTCTGAAGCAGTGTGGCTGACTTTCAGAGGGCTCTCCAGCCGGTCTCTTCACAGACACTGGCTTGGGATGGGAACCACAGAGCTTGCCCCAACCCTTCGTGTCCCGGAAAGGGCCAGTGACTGATGCAAGGGCACACACGGATTGCCAAGAAGAAAAGCCAGGTCTCCGGCCTTCCGGCTCTGTCCCCTAGCCGTGTCACTGGATTGCCTCAAACTTTCCCAAACCTTCCTTCAAGTGTGCACGCAGTGCCTATTAAATCAGTCTTCTTGGCCTGGCCAAAGCCCTTCCCCCAAGCCCTACATCCTGCATCATAGACCCCCTCCCCTCCAGCTTCGGGGGCCTAATCCCAAGTGTCCTTTTCACATCCGCACCCCGCCCCCCTCCCCTAGCCTGTTCTCCAAAGGAATGGGCCTCCCCCAGCCTTCCCATCTCCTGCTTCCCACCCTCCTCACCCCCAGCCCTATAGAGTGTCATAAATTCTAACGAAACCCCATCAGGGGAAGAAAAGAAGCAAAAAGTGCCTAATTGGCAGGGGCCTCGAAGCTCTTGGTCCCTGTGGTGGGATTGATAAGGTTCCTGGGAAGCGGTAGGGGTTTGGAAAGAGAAGGGGGAGGCTGGGGGCCTGCCTGCCAAATGTAGCCAATTAATGTCAAGGCTGCCTTTCATGCCAGCCAATTAAGTCCCACATACTTGTCACCAGCCCTGGGAAGGGGGGCAGGGAGGGCGGGGCACAGGGTTTCAAGGGAACAACTAATTTCCCTGCAGCCAGGATAATGCAGCCTTCAAACCGGGGAGAGGGTTCAGGGGGAGCTGGAAGGTGGCTGGGGGTCGCCAGGGGCAGGCAGCAGGGGAGGGGGGCAAGGTGCAGAACAGAGGGGCTCTGTGGGGACTTTGTTCGGAGCCCTGGGAGAGATGGAAGGTGGGATTGGCTTCAGAGGCCAATAGCTGCTGCGAACTGGGAAGGGAACTCACTTTCTCACTTCGTGCCCGGCACCAGCAAGAGCCAGGCACTTGCCAAAGTTACGTCAGTCGGTCTTCACAATAACTCCCGGCCAGGTCCGAGAGGTTCAGGAACCTGCTCAAGATCACACAGCTCTAGCTGGCCAGAGTAAGGAGCTATTAACCAGGCAAGGTCCCACGGCAAATGTACCTTCCGACCTTGGCGAAGCGAGGCCAGTGGCTTAAGCATCCAGGAGCCCTTGCCGCGTCCGTCCCTCCCCACCTCTGTCAACCGTGCAGAGCAGCCTAATGGAGGACGGCACGGCCCAGGCTTTTGGACGGCAGGTGAGGGTAGAAGATAGGGAAAGACTTTTCAAGGCAGGGAGAAGCAGATTGGGAGGGGGACGGGGGACAGTGTCTCAGTGCTGGTATATTCTTGTGAAGCTGGGGGGTGCCCACTCTTAGCCCTCCAAGGAGGCAACTGGCTACAGACAGAAGAGACATTTCCAAGCACTCAGAGGTACTAAGGGGATCTTGGCGGCCCTCCCCTCGGAAGGCTGAATGCTTAGGGAAGTCATGCTGGCTTGGGGGAGAATTCCCAGGACTCCTGAAGGAGGGTCCTGGAAGAGGCTGGGGTGGCCAAGGGGTCGAGGGCTTCGGGGCCCCGAAAAGAGGCCCCGCAGAGGCCCCCGGGAGCAAACAAGGCAAGCACTTACCCTCGGAAGCCCGTCTCTTCCCAGGCTCACCGTGGGGAGAAAGTGAATGAGTGACACGGATCTGAGGACCAAACATGGCTCCCCCTCCTGGGAGCTCCGTGATCTCAGCGGAGTCCTGGCCTCTCTCTAAGTCTCGGTTACCGTATCGGTGAAATGGGGATAAGCAGGGTACCTACCTCCAGGGTGGTGGCGAGGCTCACGGATGAGCCCGGATGGGAAAGGGTTTGTTGGGAGGGCTTCCGAGCCGGCGGTTCGGGTAGGGGTGGATGTGCCCAGGAGCCTGCCCACACAGTGGCACCAGCTGCCCCCTCTGCCCTGGGTGCGGGCAGAGGGGTCCACAATGTGTGCATTGTCATGCAGATGTTTTGCCCGCCCGCCCCCAGTGGGCCCACTAATGACCCTGAGAGCTGGTTGGAGGCTGGGGCAGGCTAATTACATGGCCCCAAGCCCGCCAAGACCCAATAATTACACAGCAACTTGTACAGAGAGGGTGGCTAATTGTGTGACAAGCTGTGAGGGGAGGGCCAGGGCACCCCCCCAAGCTAATGAGCTTTCCCCCAGAGTCCACGGGGCAGGGCCAGGGCAGGGGATGTGGTGGGCAGGCCCTTCCCATTCCCAGCCCCCCATGGCGCCCAGCTCCTGGGAGGGTGGCAGGGTGTGCGGGAGGGAGGGGAGCAGTGATTAAGAGCCAGAACTCGCCTCAGACCTGTCTCCTCTTGCCAAGTCCTGCTCAAAGCTGCACCTGGCCGGGTACTATGAGCCTGGCTGTCTCATGAAAAATCTCCCCCCACCCCTCCCTCATCCCAGGGTGGCTCATGCTCGTCGACATTTGCCTTCCTGTCCCCCAGCCCCGACTGCCTAGCAGACTGGCCATCACAAGGAGTAAAAGACAGATCTGGGAAATCCTTGACCATCAGAGCTGGCAGAATCTGCCAGAACACTCCATTCTAGCTCCTGCTGCTTCTCACAGGGGCGGGAAACCAGGTCAGGGCCAGAGTCCCAGCAAATCGGCAGGTTGCTATACTTCTCTGAGCCTCAGTTTCTCCACCTGTAAAATGACAAGGTTACAAAGATAAAATGAGCTGATTCCAGAGAAACCTAGAACCCGGTGCCTCGCACAATGGGACCATATCTAGTTTTCCACTCACGCAGGTTCCTGAGGCCTGACATCCCCCCGAGGCCAAGCACCACAGAACAGCCTGAGGCCCTCTAGCCATCTCCACCTCCTTTCCAGGCCCAGTCCCCACCCCAGTCCGCCAGAGGCCACCCCACCTGCCTGCCCCACCCTGGCCACTGGTTCCTCTCTGGAGACCTCACTTTCCCTGAGATGGGAGCACAACTGGAGGGGGCAGGGGTGTGAGGGCGATAGATTAATTATCTCATCTGTCTTCCCTTCATACATGGCATCCTGTGGAGGTTAGGCCTCAAGATGGAGAGAGGCCTGGCCGCCCCCTTCCTCAAAAAGCCTGTTTCTCACATGACCTCCTCCTTTCTAGCTTGCCCCTCAGCTCTTGACGTTTTTGGAGTCCCCCAAAAAAGCAAGCAGGAGGCAGAGGCATTGAAGTGGCTGCTGACAAGTTGGAATAGCTTTACAAATTACTCCTAATAAACTACTGGGGGCTAGAGGAAGGGAGGCCAGAAGCCAGTCTGTTCCCAAAGCAGTCCGTCCGTCCGTGCCCTGGTGGGCCTGGCCACTCCCAGAGCAGCCATAGGCTTTTCAGGCCTACAGAGTGTAGATCCAGCCCTGTCCCCCTCCCACCCCAGTCCTAGCCCTGGGATCCGAGATTCCCCAGGCCTCAGAACCATGGGGACTCCCCCAGGTCAGAGGCTCTCATCTTCACTGAACCCGGGGCGCTCTGCCCAGCTCTGCCCGGCATGGAAGGAGAAATGGCAAGGCCAAGGGCTCCCACCCCCGGGCTATGTGGTCCAGGAGCTTGGGCTGGAGGCTCCCTACTTACTCGGTACCTGGCTGTTCTATCAGCATCTGTGAGGGCAGGATTCTCCCTGTGGGCCCAGCTCTGGCCACCGACTGAGACAAATCGTCTCTCCTCTTGGCCTTGCTTGCTTTGGGAGGAAAGTGTTGACCATCTCTACCAGCAGTAAGGAACACTTGCAACATGCTTTCTCGTGCATCTTGTTTAATTCTCCCATCAGTGTCTCAAGGGAGGTGTTACTGGCCCCTTTTACAAAGGAGAAAACTGAGGCTCAGAGAGGTTATACAGCTTTCTCAAGATCACACAGCTAAGAAGTGGTGGGGCTGAGCTCTGAACTCATTTTTATCTCAACTGCAAATAATATGCCCTTCAAATCGGCTCATCTAGTGGGCCCAGACCCGGCTAGACTGGATAGAAGGGGGTCTCCACAGCGGGTGCTCAAGACGCCAAGCTTCAGAGTGGGTTCTGCCCACAGGGTGTGGGCTCCATCCTGGAGAGCCCCAGAATGGGGATGCTCTTGAGGGTGAGCTGGGCACTGCTGGGACAGACCAAGCACTGAGGCCTGTAATCTGATTAAGCCATTAGAGCCGCTACCCCAAGCACGCGATGCCAGGCCGCCAAGTCCTCCAATTAATCCCCAGATTAATCCGTTCCCCCTCCGTGTCCCCTCTCCTGCACCTCTTCCTCCCCCACCAGCCCCAAGAAGTTCCTTTGGGCCTGGAGGTGGAGGGACGCCAGGCTCTGGGGCTCGCAGAGCTGTGGCAGGGACACCAGACAGAGCCCTCCCCCCCGCCCCCCGCAAGTTGCCATCACATTGTCCCTCAGAGAAAGGTGTACCGTCTGCTCTGGCCACCTCACCTTGGGTCTGTCTTCCTCCTTAACCCACCACAGACCTCTACCCCTTCAAGACCTGCATTCATTCGTTCAACAAGTGATTGAGCACTTTGTGTGTGCAGGCCCCGATCTTGGGGGTCTAGTGGTGAAGACAGTCAAGGTCTCAGCGAGTTCCCGGTACAGGGCAGAAGAAACACAAACGCGCAGGTACTAACACTTCTGTGTGCTCCATGCGGCAGCAGGGGGCCCACCAGCTGTTGTGGAAGGAGGTCCGAGAAAACGAAGACAGCACTCCGGGCAGAGGAAATGTGCGAAAGCGCGGTGAGGTAGTGTGAAAGCGCACAGCCCGTTCGAGGAAGGTGGTTTGGTTGGGGTGGGGATGGACAGAGGCAGAGGCTGGTGGAAGATGAGGCTGGGAGGGGGTTGTGGCTGGTGGCGAAGACTTTGCATGTGTATATGGAAGTGTGAGCCGCGCGTTAGTGTCCGTGCGTGCCCGTCGCTATAGGTGTGAGTTGAGCGCACATCTCCCCTTATGTGCGTATGCAATGGCGGCCACTTATGTGATGGGCATCTGTATCCCAAGTGTGTGCTTCTGTGTGTGCATACCTGTGGGTGGGAGGGCCCAAAGCCACCTCCTCCAGAAAGTCCCCCGGGGTTCTCCTGAGCCATCTCCAAAAGCCCTCTTTCTCCCTGCCCCTCTCTGCTCCCAGCAGACATCAGGGCTGGGGACAGGCTCTTCCTCAGCTGGCGTGCCCATGTATGTGTTTGGTGTCCTCAGCCACACTGCCAGCACCCCGAGGACAGGGACTGCAGATGCCATTTCTCCTGTAAATGCCTTGCCCACCAAGTGCCACGGACCAAGCTTCCCACACAGCATCCCTAGCTAGACATGGCTCTCCAGATATGCCCAATTCCCGATGGGCAAGAACTTCTGGACCTGGACTCATATTCTCTTCTTAGACAGGGCTCTTCACTCTGCCCTGACTAAGCTGAGCCAGGGACACAAGCACAGGAGGCTGCCAATGATGGGGTCTTCGACCCACGTGTCCCCCACCATCCTGGCTGAGCCTCCTCTCTGTCTCACCAAGATGACCGCAGAGGCTCCTCATTGCTCTCTGTCTTCTCCCTTGACCCTGCCAAGGAATAAGAGCTACAAACTGGTCGGGGGGATCTGTTAAAACAAGGTCAGGTCCAGCCACTCCTTTGCTGCAAACCCTGCGGTAGCTCCTACCTCACTCAGAGGAAAAGCCATTGCCCTTTGCAGGGATATGTGCCTCCCCTGCCCCGCCATTACTTCTCGGACTTCCTCTTCTAACTTTCGCCCTTGCTCGCTGCCCTCCAGCCCCACAGGCCTTTCTGGTGTTTCTCCAGCTATCAGACACTCTCCTGCCTCAGGGCCTTTGTATCTGCTACTCTTTCTGCCTGGAGGGCTCTTCTCCCACATATACACAAGGCTCACCCCCTTCCCTTCATTATTTACTCATACGCGTCCTGTAGCCCTCTCAATGGGACCCACCAGGACCACTTCATTCAGAATTGCAGATCACTGCCCACCCCACCCTGGAATTCCCTGTTTTCTGTAATCCGGTCCTTTTTCTCTCCATAGTACTTAATCACATTCTGGCACACTGTAGGATTCCCTCATATATTATGTTTGTTGTTTGTCTCTCCTCACTAGAAAGTAAGCTCCCTGAGATCTTTGTCAGCTCTAATCACTGATGTATCCCAGCTCCTAAAACATCTTCTGGCATCTTATAGGCACCCAATGAATATGCGTACTGGAAGGGAAGAATGTATCCTGGGAAGGAAACCCTAAAGGCCAAGTTCTTCCTAAAGCTTGTTTTAGGATCTAGGAGTTCCAGGCTTCATTTCCAATGTTACCCAACCGCCTCTCCTACCAAGATGCCTTTAGCTTCCTTGCAGCCCCAAATGGGATTAGAGTGACTGTGCACGCAAGCGAACCTGTGCGTGTGTGTGCACATGTGCACATGTACACACACACATACACACAGACACACACACTGCCCCAATGTGGGCACTGGGGTCGGGTTCTTTGGTTCCACCCCTGGCCCACCAAACTCCAGAGAACCCCCAGGCCCTGCCCTTCCCCTCCTAAATTTCTCTCACCTGCTGCTCCTTTCCTCCCAATAGCTCCCTTTTCCTGTCCGGGCCCCTTAACCTCTGTCTCTGTGCCCTTGAGCTCTTCCCTCTCCCTTCTCTGACCCTCTTCCCTATGTCCCCAGACCTTGTTCCCCTCTCCTTCCTGGTCCCACCAACAGTCCCTGCCTCCCTCCCCTTGGCGTCCCCAGATCTTGATCCTTCCCCTCACCGGCTGGCCAGCTGCCATCCCTCTGCTCTCAAGGTCTCTCCTGCCCCTCTTCCTCTCAGTGACCCCATTTGCCCCTGCCCCTCTCTTCTTGGTGCCCTCAGGTCCTGCCCCTCTCCCCACAATGCAGTCCCTTCTCCAACTGTTGGCAAATGCCCAGGCTTTGGCTCTCACAGCCTCTATGTGTTTCTGCATGGCCTTTGTGCCACCTGCGGGCCCAGCGTCCCCAAGGGCTCTCCACACAGCCACTCACTAATTAGGTCAATTATGAGGTCAATTATCTAATCCTCTCCATTCCAGCTCTGCATTGCTCCACACACTCCCGTCCTCAGGCACTTCCAGAGGCCCCAGGCAGCAGATGCTCTGGCCCTTGCTACCTCCCATGCAGATGTCCCAAGCCTGGCCTCTAGGCTGAGAAACTTCTGCTCATCACAGGAGACTTTGGACGAGGCAGAAGGCACTGGATGGCGGCTAGAAAGACAGGGATTCCCCAAAGCGATATGCGGGGAGCACATCCCTGAGCAACACTGATGTCACCTTCCCGGTGATGAGACATCACTGGAGTAAATCCTCAGAGTCTGGACTTGTGTGTGTCTGTGTGTATGTCGGTGTTGGCTACCAGAGGGTAAATTCTTGAAGACAAGGGGCGGGACAAGAAGACCTCCAAGGACTGGCCTTCTTAATCTTTTTTCTGAAGTCATGTGCCTCTCGAGCATCTTGATGAGAAGCCTGGACCGTGGAACACATGCCCACAACCTGTTTGCAATTCATTTCAAAGAACTGGTCCCCAGATCCCCGGAAGTTGCCTCGAGATCCTGGTTGCCAACTGGGATCCAGAAACTTTGCTCCAATGGCTCTTCCCTGCGTGGTACCACCCCTCTTGGGAAAGATTACCCCTTTAGGATAAACTCAAGAAATCCTCAGCCTTCCCTATCCGTCCCCAGAGCTTTCATTTTCACTTCACGAGGGTCTCACCTGCCTACCCAGTTACCTGACAACCAGTGCCAGGAAAGCCTCGTGTCACTGGAGCCACTGGGGCAGCAAGAACGGTCCCAGGGGCCCTGATATCCATGACCGGTCTCTGCCAGGCAGAGGGGTTGGGCCAGCAGGCCAGCTCCAAAGTGAACAATGGCTCACAGGCAGTTTGACCCAATAGGAGAGCCAAAGAGAAGCGGACCAAAAAATAGGTGGGGAGAAGCGAGGAAGTGAAAAAAAGAAATAGGGAGCCCAGAGAGGGAAGGAGAAGGGGGCAGGAGGCGAGAAAGCTACCAAAAAGAACGAAAGCAAAGAAAGTGCTCAGAGAGGACATTGCTTACATTGCCCAGGAAAAACGAAGAACTTCACCAAGTCTAATCTCTTCTATTGCGCAGATGAGGAGACTGAGGCCCCAGAAAGAGAAAGAGACTTGCCCGAGACCCCACGGCCTGTCCTTGGCAGGGTTCTAAACGGCCAAGCCCAGACAGACTATCACACCCCACCTCAGCTAGTGGGCCTTGGGAAGGGAGAGGGCCAAGAGGAATAGAGTTGACAGTCTCCAAATCTTCGTCTCACTGACCACAGCGATATTCCTGACAATAATCATTATAATCGAGACGCTTTAAAAACAACATAAAGTCCAACAATTGTGGACTGAGTATATATGTTCTAGTTTACCCATAGTGTTGAATTCTTTGTAACAAAAAGAACCTAGAGAATAAATTTAGTGCCAGAAAGTGTTTACAATCTACCTTAAAGGTCACTTTAGAAAAGCCAAACCAGTAAATACATACAGGGGGAAAAAGACCAGGAGGAAATACGCCAAAACATTAACACTTGTTAACTCTGGCAGGAATGTTGCAAATTATTGCCGTCTTATTTTTGCTTGTCTACATTTGCCCTATATCTTTAAATAAGCATGTATTGCTTTTGTAATAAGAAAAAGCAATAAGAAAGTTACCTGTAAAATATTTTTTAAAAAGCCTCATCTCAAACCCAGACTTCTCTCCTGACCTCCAGGCTACAAAACCCCCTGTTGCTTTCCACGGGGCCATGGGCTTCTCCCCCCTCTTAGAGCCGCAGCAACTTTAATTCCACAGTCTTGCCCCCATGCCCTTCCCAGCTTCCCCACAGCCATGCAGCCACGGCCAGCTCAGGCTACTGCAGCCTCCGGCCTGTCCCCCTCCACCCTACCTTCCTCATCTCACGCTGTGATCTGGACAACCTTTGTTAACAGGTTCACGCAATCGCGTCTCCCCCACCTGTAAGACAAGCCCGTGGTTCCCAAGTGCCTATAGGAAAAGAGCTGTGGGCTGTCAGCCTCTTTGAAAACGTCATTTCTCAGGGTGCCCTCCTCCAAGGAAGAGGAACACACACACATACACACACGTGCACACATGCAAGCACGCGTGCGCGCACACACACACACATTTCCCACCTTTGCTCCTATCATCCCACCCTTACTTGGCGGAAGTAAGTAACCCACACCACCCTCCCTCCACACGTTCCCTTTATTCACTTTCAATCCATTCCTTTTGTCTGCCTTTATTTGGGCACCAGGGTCGTCTTCCCCCTGGCCAACCAGAGGCTGCTTCTTGTTGGTCCGCAGTAGACTCCGATAGAGCCCAGCCTCCTGACAGCAGCCAACCTCAGCCCACGGAGCCCTCGCGCCCCACACACCTGTACCTCCTGCAATGTACACATTCTTTCTATTCGGACAGACCTCTCCCGAGCCCTATCCTTTAGGAGTTAAAAACTCGGGGTGCACACTTGCAAACGAGAACACCGCCCTCACACACGAGGATATACCCACACTACAGCAAACGCGCCCTACCGTGTACCCGGGTGAGAAGCGTTGGGTAAAGTAGCGAAGACCCTGAAAGCCATCTATCTACACGGTCTGCCTCCAGCTAGCTGTGTGGCCTGGTGGCAAGTTATGTCCCTTCTCTCTGAGCCTCCAATTCTTCAACTGTAAAATCGGGGTAATGATAGCGTGTACCCCCTGAGGCTGCTGCGCAGATGAGATTAAGTTAATAAATGTCGAGCGCTCAGAACAGTGCCTATCATAGTGTTATGTGTTTGTTATTATTGCATGTCATAAAAAGGTACACCTATATACACACAATTCAGAACCTTTCTGCAAGAGTGATAGAGATGTGTGCGTGTGTGTGCGTGTGCGTGCGCACACGTGACCTGATGAATAAGTGATTACCTAAGTGGTATGATTTAGAGGGGACTACCCACACCTCCACCCATAATCAACACCATTGCCTGAAATTCCACCAATATAGCATATATCATTTGAGTCTTGAAGGCCAGTCCTTTTCAACAATCCCCTATTAAAATGCACATACCCCTTGGGGGGTGTTAAGCCTTATCAACTAACACCTTAGTTGTCAACTAACACCTTAGTTATCAGGTAACACCTTAGATATCAGTTAACACCTTAGTTGACAGCTAACACCTTAGTTGACAGCTAACACCTTAGTTGACAGCCAGCTGAGAGCAAGACCCTACAGTACTGGCGTTTGGAAGAAGGAGGACAGAAATAGGAGAAATAGAGGGGCTTTGATATGGTCGAGAGCAAGGCACCCAGGCCAAACCCCACCGATTTCCCAGTGCTACCAATCTCCACCTGCCCCGCGGAGTCCTTCCTTCCAGCTGATGTCACCAGGTGCAGGGGGGGGTGAGGCAGAAGTAAAGGGAGATCATACGCCAGACATTCCTTACAGCAGCTGTCGGGTGTTGGCATAGCCGGCCCGAGCCTTCCTGTGGAGGTGGGTGGAGGTTCAGAGTTGGAATCTCTGCATCTTACTGCCTCTCCTGTAATTCCCACCCCTACTCTACCTACCAACCCCCAGTCCGGGGCTAGGCTCAGGAAGCTGGAGGGAGGGAGTCCAGGTAGATGGTCTCAGTGACTTCCCCCGCCCCCCCAATTCCCACCACCCATGACTGCCACTCTGCAAGTCTAGGGCTGGTCCCTGGGCCCTAAAGGGCCAGTTTCCTCCCATTGACCTTAGAGGTCAGCATTGCCAGCTCCTGCTCAGAACCATCCGTGTCTCTGGCATTTATCATTCCATCCAAAGCCATTCCTGTTTCCTGCCTAGACCACTCCTGTGTGTAATGAAAGCCATAAGCTCATTAAGTTGGGGTGAGGAAGGACTTCCTTTGATTTGTCCTCAATTTACCTCCCTCAAGCTTCAAAGAGCCCTCCCACATCCACAGAGCTGAAGTTTCCGTGGCCAAAGTAGAGGCCCCTGTGCTTACAACGCTCATGGTCGGAGCGTGTAAGCTCAATTCATCTCTATGAAAGTTGGACACCCAGGATTCTTGGGATGTCAGCGCTAGAAGGATGGTCAGAGATCGAGTCCCCTCTACACTCTCTTCAACTCCCACCCACTATTCAGATAAAGAGACTGAAGCCCAGAGAGGTTATTAACACCATATATACAGACATACATACATTCATAGAGCGGACAAAGCTCTTTAGCACGTGTTTCCACATGGAGTACTTGGAATAATCCCCGAAGTAAGGGATACTTACTCTGCCCAGCTGAGAGAAGACGAGACTGAGGGTCAGAACTGCTTAAGAACTGGTCCAAGATCTCAGAGCAAAGTTGCGGCCGAGGAGGACTCTAACCCAAGCCTTCTCTCAAAAGCACGTTCAGGCTTTGGAGCCGGAGACCTGGGATTGAATCCCAGTTACACCACCTCCTAGTGGGCAGCCTAGAACTTTCAGTGAGCTCCCTAAGGCTCAGCTTCCTGCTCTGAAAGCTGGGGGTGACCACTACCGCTCTCACGGTGCTGTCAGGATGAAGGCAGCTGAAGCGTTGTGAAGTGCTTATTCATTCGGTCCACGAATATCTGGTGAGCATCTACTATGTGCCAGGCACGGTTCTAGGCCACGGGGATCCGGCAGTAAATAAGCACAGATGACAGCCTTCATGGAACTTATGGTTTGGCGCAGTGGAGAAGCATGTATATAAGTAAGCGAACGAGACTACTTCAACAAGTGATGAGTGCAGGGAAGGAAATGAAAGAGGGTGTGAGATTGAGCGTGCCTGGGGTGACAGGCAATGTTTGAGCTGAGACCTACATGAGGACAGTGTTAGACGGGGGAAGAGCAAGTTCAAAGGCCCCAGGTAAAAACTCTGATCACTTCCACGTTTATACCTCTTGCCCTGACCGTTCCCCTGAGCTCCAGACAACTGCCCCCATAAAACCCCCCACTTGGATGTCTAATAGGATCTTGAAGCTAACACAGCCAAGGCAGAGTTCTTGAGTTTCCCCCACACCTTCCTTCCCCCCATGTTCCCCGGCTCCACAGATGGTATCACCATCGAGCCAGTTGCTCCAGCCCCAGACCCTTGAATCTTTTCTTTTTCTCACCTCCTACATCCATTCCATCAGCCAGTCTAGCCACCCTACCTGCAGAATATATCCGAATCCATCCACTCTTCAGCACCTCCCCTCTCACCAGCCTGACTCAAGCCACCATCCTTGCTTACCCCAGTGGACCTCCTCTCACCTCCACAGTCTATTCTCAACACAGAGACCAGAGTGGGTCTTTTACAAATGCAAATTAGATCAAGTGACTCTCATGCTCACAACCCCCCATTGGCCTCTCATTTGCCTTGGAACAAAGCCCCAAGTCCTCCCCATGGCTTACAGGGCCCTGCCTGCTCTGGCCCTCGCCTGGCTCTCCCACTCAGTCCTCACCATTCTTCCCCTTACTCGCTCACCTCCAATGCCACCAACCTCCTCCTTGCTGAGCCCTGCAACATGACAAAGCTCTTAGAAGGTAGTGAGCACTCAAAAGACATTAGGCGGTGGGTAAGAAAGAAGGAGAAGAAAGGTGGATGGGGCAGGGAGGAAAGAAGGGGAGGAGAAACACTGGAAACTCAGACATAGCAGTTCACTGACATCACAGGCTCTGGCCTCAAGGAGCTCAGAGATGGTCTCCTCTTCAGCACTCGTCTTTCCTTCCTGAGGCGAGGGGACTCCCCTTCCCGGTCCAGCCTCACATGCCCACTCTTTCTCTGTCATGGGGAGACAGTTGAGGCCACAGGAATAGATGAGTTTCCCAAGGTAAGATATTGGAAGAAGAGAAGAAATCCAAGGGAAAGCATGCAGAATCCTGAGGAGGACTAGGAGAGAGAAAGGAGGATTGGGAGAGCACAGTTCCAAAGAAAGCCCGGAAGGGGCAACAGCAAGGAGAGGCTGGGTGTCATCAAGGCCAAGTTGGGAGGAGATGACTTTGAGTCCTACAGACATCAATGGTGTTTGTGGCGAGAGTAGAGTGGAAGGCCGTCCAGGCCAGGAGACAGTGCACGTAGATGCTTGGCTATGACCAGGTAGACAAGCAGGAGCGTGGGAGCTCAAGGGGGTATATAGCATGGAGGAGAGAATATTTTCAAATGGGAAAAACTGGAATGTATTTGCAGGTTGAGGGCAGGGAAGCAGCAGAGGGGAGAAAATGACCGGAGCGTGATCCCCTAAGGGTTGGACTAGTCAGACTTTGGAGGAGAAGGGCCACTCCTTCACTCCTTCCTTTGAGGAGGGTAGGGGTGAGGAATGGAGGAGGGCCATTGAGAAGAGGGAAGAGGGGAAAGAGGATCCAAGCCCGTGACCATTGGCCTCCTGCTTTGTTTCCCTGTTCTGCTATGACTTCCCCATCAAGTACAACGCCAGTGGCTGTTCTTCAACTCTGGCCTTCACATTTAAGAGATGACTTGGTGGGGGGCAGAGAAGAGCAATGAAATGGGGTATTGCAACCACCCCTTGGATCTGCACTGGGGCCTATGGGAACTTACCAACATTGGGCTCATGTCAACAGGACAAGTGGAGCTCATACCTGGTATGGCCTCTCTCCCTGGCTCTCTTGCCAGATTTCCTCAAGACCCAGACCGGCTCCCTCAACTACCAATTCCCGTGCCTATTACCTTAACTCCCACTCCTGCCTCCGTGTGCGGGGGGACCCAAGCATGGCGGGACTGGGAACACTGTCAGCGATGCTGCCACCAGTCCCGGCCTGATGGCCTCATGCTGCTCTCGGCCCACAGGCTGTGTGTCAGGACTTCTGGACACACGAGCACCCACAGTTAATGCCTCCAAAGATCTCCTGACGAAGGTAGTTTTATTACGCCCTCTTTACAGTTGAGGAAACGAAGAGATGCCGAGATGCCATCAACTGCCTGAGGCCACCCAGAGCCACTGGCCAAGGGAAAAATTGCCCCGGAATTGTCAGTGCTGGATCTTACAGCATCTGTCCAAAGTCAAGAACAGTCACTGAAGCAGGAAAGGCCCTCTGAGCCCATCACAGGGCAACCAGTCTGAGTATAAATGAGAAAACAAAGGATCTGGCAGGGATAGTGGCAGAGGCACATGGGGAACGTCAGGTTCTCTGTCTCCGGGCTCCCTGGCTTGTCAAGCTACCAAAGCGAACTGCTGCTACAAGGGTCAGCCACCTGCCTCTCAAGGCCGTGAAGGAGGCAACAAGTATGAAGTCATGGAAAAGTATGGGTAAGGATGCACTAGATTCCACGGTCCTGGGGGGCAGGGACCTATCTGCCTGATCAATGTTCTGATGAGATCCTGGCACAAGAGGCAAGGTTCAGAAGGTAAGTGTTGAGTGGATGGATGGAAGAATGGCTAGGTTGACACATGTTTGGAGCAAAGCCTGAAGAAGGCCCAGGCAGGAGACCCAACATGCGTCCTAAATTCTCTCCCAGATCCAGGACCTCACTCCTTACCCCAGCCACCTGGAGGCTGGGCCCTGGGGACTTGACTCCTGCTGGGGCAGAGAAGAATGGAGAAGAAACTGCCAACATTGTCCTGGGTCTCTCATTGAAAGCTGGACCCCCTAAAGCCGTAGAGGCACCGCCGATGAGCCTCTCATTCTCCTCTCCAACCCTCACTGCAGGAATGTCCCCTGAAGCCCCCCTTGACCATGCTGATAAAGCAGAAGCCCCTGCTCATTGTATAAACACACATGCGCACACTCTCCTGCCCTCCTGAGTTGGGGAGACTAAGGGAGCAAACTCCTCCTCAGCTCCCAGGGCCCGCAGGGGACAGCTTTGTGGCTGCGGCTGGCCCATCTGTCCTGCCTGTCTTCCAGGCCCCAGAGGCTGCTCAGTTCCCTGGGGCCTGCCCTCCTTTCCATGCTTCCCATTGCCCTCTTACCTGCCTTCGCTGTTGAACTTGCCCTCCGGCATGGGCTTGGGGAAGGGCTTGTTTTTGTTCCAAAGTAGGGAGCAGTAGGAACAAGGATTGTCACCCAGGGGCACCATCCCACATCCTCGCTTACACACACACACACACACACACACACACACCGGTTTGGACACTCACTCACGCACATGCCACTATTACACACACGCACAGAGCCATGTGCCAGAGATAGACCCGATTACACCGACGTACACATCTGTCCTGCCAGGGCCAGTGTGTGAGGCCTCTCTCCTGGGAGGACCTGTCTTTGATGAGATGGGACTGATAAGAAAATGTGGAGGCTAAGCCGGACAGTGAATGCAATTGTGTCTCTTTTATTTGGAAAAGGTTCTAGGGTCCAAAGAACACGAGCCAGGGATTGGACCTCATTCTCCTAGGCGCCCCCCCCATGCCCCAACCTCTCTGTTGTACTTCTTCCCACAGCTCAGCCCTCTGCCCAGTGCCCACCAGCTTGGTGGTCTGGCCTGGCCCTGCCCTGCCCAGTCCTCTGGGTGCCAAATATGCAGCCGGGGCTCAAGTAACAGGCCTCGTCTCGCCCAACCCGGGAAACTGCTCAGTGGTGGGAGAGGGCCCCCCAGGGCCAGAGGTTATCTAGTGCTCCCACTCCTCTGAGGTCCTCTGAGGCCTTCCCCAAAGAGAAAGCAGGAGGCTTCCTCAGCGGGGAAGCCATATTTCCCAGGATCGACAGGCCTGGCATGGATCCTGCTAAGAGGAAGTGAGAAAAGAAGAGGGCACCGGGGCCATCCGAGCTGCGGGGAAGGGGGAGGCGGCCCTTCCTGGCTCCTGCTCGGCCGAGCCCCCATGAGGGATTTCCCCAAGCCCCTCACTGCCCGCTGTCCCCACCCCCGTTTGTCTCCCCCATCCTGCCTCTCCTCTCTGCACCATCCTTCTCCTGATCCCCTCATGAAAAATGGATAGAGCTTTTATTAAACTGTTTTCTCTTCAAAGGAGCTTTCAATTTTTAATGCTTTGCCGGGGTTGGGGAGACAGACTGGCCCAGACAGACTGTTAGGGAGGGGGCAAAAGAGGTCTTCCCTGGACTGGGGGAGGGGGCGGGGAGGAGGGGGGCTCTAGGCCTGCCTGAGGATCAAGGGAGCTGGAGGCAAGAGAAGAGATGCCTGCCTAGACAGGCCGTTAGTCTTTGGGGTGGAAACACTTTCC
Source organism: Potos flavus (assembly GCA_028534135.1). Classification (NCBI taxonomy): domain Eukaryota; kingdom Metazoa; phylum Chordata; class Mammalia; order Carnivora; family Procyonidae; genus Potos; species Potos flavus. The sequence goes on from CM052901.1 coordinate 57,640,861, forward strand.
TGTCTTCCATGTTGTGGTCCTATCCCAACCGGGTCTCAATGTACTATGTGTCCCCTTATATTAATCACTTCAGTCCCCCGGTGACAGAGACCTGAGCACCCTACCTCCTTCCTTGGCTCTCTTGGCAGATGAAGCCACTGTGGAGTTTTGAGAGGAGCCCAATTATTAGCTGAAAGAGTAAGGCTCCGGTAGGACCAGATGGCACAGGACAGGGACCCACAGTCCCAATCCCAAAGTACCCGTCATGGTTTTTGGTACTTGGTTTGCATCTGCATTTTGAATACGTGCGTTCAGCGTCTTTTTTGTGGGATTTATGTTTGTTAATTACAAAAGGATTACATGGTAATGTGGGAAATTTAGAAAACCCAGAAAAACCCATTTAAAAAAGGAAGAAATCTCCTTTGAATCCGTACTAGCTAAAGGGTTGATGTGACCTCAAATTGTCCACATGCATCTCTTCTCTGAATTCTGAAGCCAGAGGATCTACTTCAAGACAGATATTGCAGTGCAAGTGTGTAGAAAAAGGAGGCATGAGGCCCAGCTGAATGTAGTTCAAGCATGGACCCAGTGGGGCTCGAGGCAACTCCAGGGAGAACGAGATGAGGACCTTTGTTCCAACCCATCTCGTCTGGCTCCAAGTGAAATGATGGGGAAATAAAAAAGCTGGTTCTAAACGATAAACTAGAGAAAAAAAAAATCATACTCCCTTAGTGATTGTTTCTCCAGTTATTGGTCATTTGGACATACCGTGCGATGCTTCAGCAAATTGTTTGATGCTTTTAAGCATTTTTAGTGCATTGTTCACTTTGAAGGGAGGAGCTCGTTCTTTACTTGTGGGGGATTATTTCTAATTCACTGAAACGCCCCTTCTTCCTGGTCAGGTGTGCTGAAGGGTATTTGTTTCATTTTGGTGAAAGGATCAACACGTGCAGGGCCTGCGGGGCGACGCTCTGAGCCTGGACTCCACTCTGCCGATACCCAGGAGTAGGGGCCCAAATCAGTTTCTGAGGGAGAGCCAAGGTTGGGAGCACCAAGGCTCAGATGGTGTGGACCAACACTGAGGCAGCGGTTCGTGGGCCGCCCCGATCTACATCTACACTACACGCCCCGATCCTTTCACAGCCTTCCGATGCTTCCCTCACCTCACACCCCACCCAGTGTGCTGTGTGCGTGGACGGTATGCCTGCATTTTCCTTGCCAATACTTTCAAGCACCATTACACCAACAAAGCTCAGCCTAAATCTGTCCCTGTCCCAGAAACCATACAGCGCTTCAGTCCTGACAGCAAGCGGCATTCCCAATGGGAAGAAATGATTACCATGGCGCAGTTGAAAAGATGCTAAGCCAAAGCCACCTAAGTTGAGAAGGGGTGTATGTTGAAACCGGTGTGAGCGTAGGTTAAAGATAAAGAACGTGAGCATCACTGGCAAAAAAAAAAAAAAAAATTCAATTTGCAAAACTTAAAGGCAAAATCACTTGAAAAGCAGACTGTGTTGCATTGAAAGGTTGTATATTCATCCTAGCTTACACAAACTTATGGAAGCTGGGACTAGCAGATGGAAACATTTCAGCTTCAACTTATTTGCTTTTGGGGCGATTTATTTAGAAGCAGAGGTAAGATTTCAAAGTTCGTGCAAATATTGTGGAATGACCAGAGCAGGAAGAATGAGTTGAAAATGAATCCCCAAGTTATTCTCCCCTGAAAAATAAAAAGTGAAAAATCCAGAAAACAGGCAGACACGCTCCAAGTGCAAAAAAAACAAAAACAAAAACAAAACAAAACAAAACAAAACAAAAACCTTCCCCATAGTGCCTGAAAATTATTATTACATGGAAAACCTTTAGCTAGACAGATTTATTTTCAACCAATTTATAATCCTAACGAATTTGCGGTCGCCACTGATTTTTCACTAGTTTCCGACATGTTACCAGATTTGCAAAGATCTCACTGTCTCAGGTCTCCGATGGGGCAGCATAAGGCTGGTGAGCAGACACTACATCAGGAAGCAGACAGAATACTTCCTAGATTCATACCCTGGGGTCCAACCGTTGCCCCTCTCCAAGCCACACATCTCTCTTCTGTGAAATGGGGAATAATAACCCATCCAGGCCCATTTCCAGGGCTAGTACCACAAGGATCACACGAGACAGGAAAATGTTAAGAAAATGTGCCCAGGAATGGGTCCGCCTGGCTCTGTCACCTAGAAGCAGTTTACTTAACCTTCCCAGATCTCATTTTCCCCATCTACGAAATGGGGCCACACCTTCTTCAATGACATCTAGACATCTTACAGGTAAAGTACCTGGCGTATCGTAAATGTTCAATAAATGTCTGTTAGCAAGACAGATGGGAGAGTCCACTTTGAAGAGCTGCGAGGTATTGCCATGACCTTTGCACCTGCCTCCCCAGAGGGTGCCGGGGCCAGGAGAGAGCAGGGGCTACCCTTGGCCCGTCCGTGTGTGTGTCTCACAGAATGGAGACACCATAGTCACCGTGGCTTGAAAATTTGAGTCCATCCTTCTCCCCTATTTACCCTCTGGCTGGCCAGATCTCTTAAAGAGATCCAAATGACTCCATGCAAGTCCCACGAACAGAAGGAGGACCAGACGAATCTTAATGGAACTCTCTGAGGAGCGCCTTTCTGCCACCCTGCCAGCCCCTGCCACGGCCTGAGTCACGATCCCTACAAGTGCGACAGGAAGAGCTCTGGGCCACATAGCGGGGGCCCAGCCCTCCAGTCTCAGCCCTGCTCCTGGCTTCCCGGAAGACTTCAACAAGTGCTCAGCCCTCTCTAGGCCTCAGTGTCCTCGACTGAAACATGAAGGGGCTGAACCAAATCAGTGCTTCTCAACCGTGGAGCGGAATCCACAGCTCTTCCCTTTATAGGACGAACATTCCAGCAGAACCAGCCCCTGAAATGATATCTTTGAACAACTACAACTCCCACCCCCAGATCTGCATGTCCCTCATTTGAGAAATGTCTTCAGAATTGAACAGAGGCTATGAAATGTCTTCCAGTGTGAATTATAGCTGTTGTTGTAAGTGTAAGAAAAATCATGTTTAGATTACCAACAAAATAAGAACATAAGAGTTCAATTCTCAAAGAACTCGTGACCCCTGAGAATGGACCCCCCCCCCAAGAAATCGCACAAATCCCAGGCTGAGAATCACTGGGTCAAATGTTTGCCAACATGCTCTGGACTCATGCCTGCTTTTATGGTCTCTTGGCTGTGTATATACCTTAATTCCATGGACCCAGACATGCCCCCACTCTCTATCTCTTCTTGTTACCCCAGCCCCTCTGGCAGACTAGATAGGCTTCTCACTTTCCTGCCAGGGCCCCCACAGCAGCCATGTGGTCAGAATGGGAGATGGGCCTGGGCAGAAATCAGCTCGAGGCCCCACCTTTCACCCTCCACTGGGGCTGGGCCAACTCCAGTGGAGCTCCCGTATACAGAGGAAGAAATGGAGAGGGGACTCTGAGCGCAAACTTTTCCGCTGCCCCCAGATCCACTTTTAGGTACCCCCTGGAAAATAGCCACTGGGCCCCTGGAGCCCCTTTTACTTCTGTGGACACTGCTCTCCTTCCTGGGCAGGTGAAGTCACCTGGGGAAGAGGGGAACTTGTTCTACAGGTGCTGCTGACAAGAGGAAGAGGGGGTGGGGCAGGGTGGGCAGAAAGCCAAGGTCGGCCATCTCTCTGCTCTCTTTCCTCTGGGAGGCTGCTGTGGGCAGGAAGAGCCCTGGACCAACATGGGCGGCAAGGGTAGGAGGATCTAAGACAGGCAGTGGGCGAACCGAGAAGACTGCCATGCTTGGCATCCATCAAGGACTAGCTGCCCTATGACCTCACCTCCCTGGAAGTCAGTTTACTCATCTGGGAAGCGGGCGGGATCCCCGCTGTTAAGAGGATCAGAGGAGGTTATAGGTGAGAAGGCCCTTGGTAAACTGTGAAGTGCTGGGCCCTGGGCACGTGTGGACATGTACATGGAAGCGTGCATCCTAGCAGGCGTTGGGCCCCTCCCGCCTGTATCTAATGCTTACACTTGAGCGGCATCAGAATCACCCGGAGGGCTTCTTAAAACACAGATTGCTGGGCCCCGCCCCAAGTCTCTGATTCGGTAGGGCTGGGCTAGGGCCCAGGAATTTGCATTTCCTCTTTTTTTTTTTTAAGATTTTATTTATTTATTTGTTTATTTATTTTTAAAGCTTTTATTTATTTATTTGTCAGAGAGAGAGAGGGAAAGAGCACAAGCAGGGGGAGGGACAGAGGGAGAGGGAGAAGCAGGCTCCCCGCTGAGCAGGTAGCCCAATGTGGGATTGGATCCCAGGACCCTGACATCATGACCTGAGCTGAAGGCAGACGCTTAACCAACTGAGCCGTTGGCGTTCCAGATTTTATTTATTCATTTGAGAGAGAGAGAGAGCAGGAGGGAGAGGGAGAGGGAGAATTCGAAGTAGACTCCATGCTGAGCACAGACCCCAATGCGGGGCTTGATCCCACGATCACGAGATCAGGACCTGAGCTAAAACCAAGAGTCGGATGCTTAACTGACTGAGTCACCCAAGCGCCCCAGGAATTAACATTTCTGACAAGTTCCCAGGTATTGCTGGTGCTGCCAGTCCTGGCACCACAGTTGGGAGAACCACATGCAAATGGTTTTATATCCGCCATGGTATCTGGGCACGTTCTTGCTACTGTGTAACAGGGATAAGGGGACGTGGACATGAGGTCACAGCCATTTTGAACCACAGGCACCCAACCCCCAGTCTCAGATAGCTCGCCCTGTGCCCCAGACAGCCCCTGTGCGGAGCATGAGAGAGCAACTGGGAGTTAGCCAAGAACCCCTCCCAACTCACAACCAACTACACACAACCATCATGTGTGAACACATACATGTGCACACACACACATACAAAATCATCATGCACACACACTCATCTCACACCTGCATAACCTAGTGGCCAAGTACAAAAACGCATGAACAAACCTGCCAAAATTGTACAGCTCCCCCGCCTCTCTTTTTTAAATTTATTAAATTTATTTATTTTGGTGCAGGAGAGAGAGAATAAGTGGGGTGGGGGGCAGAAGAAGAAGCAGACTCCCCACTGAGCAGGGAGCCCGATGCGGGGCTCGATCCCAGGACCCTGGGACCATGACCCGAGCCGAAGGCAGACGCTTCACCAACTGAGTCACCCAGGAGCCTCCAGGTCCCCCACTTTCAGCGTGTAACCTTGGACAAGTCACTTAACTGCTCTGAGCTTTGGCTTCCTCACCAATAAAAATAGGGTTAACATTACTTCATAGGGTTATTGGGTCAGTGAGATCATGAATGGAAATCTCTTGGAAGAATGCTAAATGTTAGCTATCCTTCTAATTTTTAGCAGTGGGCCCCAGGTCCCCAAAGGAAGCCTCAGTAGAAAAAAAAAAAAAAAAAGCTGCGGCAGGCCCAAACTATTAACAAATTCACTCAGGTCAAAGGAGCCTCCCAGCTCAACCACGACCCGCTTGGAAGGCAGAAGATCTAGAGCCCAGTTCCAGGTGTTTCTGACTTCCTCACCAGGTATGTGCCCGTGGGTCAGTCCCTTGCTGTCCGAGGGCTCGGCAACCCCATCTATCCCATAGGGGCTGAGCTGGATTGTTCGCAGGGCTTTCTTCCAGCTTTACCACATGGTGGGTTCATGGCCAGTGGTGCATGGCGGAGGCAACAGCCACAATGCCACAGGCCCAGCCTGTGGCCCAGTTTCATCCTCACTGGAGCTGAGAGTTGTTCATGCTCCCTTGAGCAAGAGGCTGTCAGCAAGTCTCCCACGGCCTTCCCTTCCACTGGCTCCTTGGGCGCAAAGAGGCCCGGAAAGGGATGCCAGAGAGAAGATTCGTCGTAATCCCTTTATGTCTGGGCCCTGCCTGTCAGATTAGAAAGCATCGTTGCGTTCATGTTCTTACCGCAGGCTCAGGAGGCGAGGCACACCGGAGAAACGGAGGCTCGGAGGGGCGGTTTCCTGCCCAAGGTCTAGAACCTGAACTCAGGCCCGTCAGATCCCAAGTCCATTGGCCTGGGCTGTGAAAGTCCGTAGGAATCCGACAAGGAAAGGGTCCTTCATATGGCTTCTGCTTTCTTCACGTTTTTGGCTTAAATGTCACCTTCTTGAAAAGGTCTCAAAGCCAGCCCCGACCTCACAGTGTCAGTTCTCCATATTGTGCTCTATTTTGCCTTTTTCTGCAGCTCTCCTCCCCTTCTCATGTCATATAGAAATCATTTGTTTATTGCATCTATTCCTCATTGTGTGTCTCCAAGGGCAAGGAGCTTTGTCCGTGTCGTTTACTGCCGTGTCTCCAATGCTGACCTCGGTGCCTGGTGCTTAGTAGGTGCTCAATAGATATTTGTTGAGGCGGTGACACACCAATGACAGCAGGCTCTGAACTGGGTGGCGGAAACCGCCTCTTACCTGGTCTCCTTGCCGGCGCACTCCACGTGGCTCTGACGATGCGGATGACTTCTCCAAACCAGGTCCCTGCCCTGCCTTTGACATTTCCAGGATTCCCCATCTGCCGGATGATGAACTCCAAATGCCTTGGCCCTTCAGGAATTGGCCTCCTTACCCGTCCAGCTCCATCTTTTAGGCCACCCAACACATCCCCTGCCTTTCAACCGAAACAGATTATTTGCAGCTTCTCTAACGTGCCCTGGTCTCCCCCTGCCTTTGTGCTTCTGCCCATGTGATTCCGCCTGTCCTCCGGCAGCCTAGCAAACCCGTAATCGTCCTCTACTTGTTGCTCAACTCCCCCTCTTGGAAGCATTTCCCAATGAGATGATGACTTAAAGCGTTTCCTGATCCTCGCTGACCTTCTGCTCCCCACCCCTGGCTGCCTCTGTTTTTCCCAAACACCCTGAAGAGGCCCGGGTTCCAGCATCTGCACTGTGATCTCTAGTTCTCATGCATGTCTCACTCAGTGAGTCAGGAGCCCCTCGAGGGTGGGGACACATCGTGTCTTAGTTATCTCTGTGTCCCCCGTGCCCAGCCACGTAGTAATTGCATGATGGATGAATGCATGAATGACTAGGGGTCCACAAAGGCATTAATGAACAACCGCAAGTATCTCAATTTTCAAAAGCCCTATGGGAGAACGAATGTTTCTTTATGGTAGGATTGTTCAAGCTAAGACATCAAGTTCTTTCGCCTCGGGCTAGAAGTATGTCACCCTGAAGAGGCGACTCTGGTTATCTTATGGAAAAACCAATCGTATCTTCCATCTCACTGTCCGTCTGCCATCTATGCCTATCATATCTGCGTCTATCTATTTATCTAAACTGTCATCTGTATACACGTATCCCCTAGATACCTACCTTCCATTTATCAGAGGCACATTGCAGAGTGAGGGTATAGGTCTGAAGTCAGATGGCACAGGTCCCTACCCAGATCTACAAAGCCGTATGACCTGGCGTGGGCAACTTAGTCTTTCAGAATCTCAATTCTCTTGTCTGTAAAAGTTGAATAATAATAACAGCCCCTGGGCCACCTGGGTGGCTCAGTCTGTTAAGCATCTGCCTTCGGCTCAGGTCATGATCTCAGGGTCCTGGGATCAAGCCCCGCATCAGGCTCCCTGCTCAGCGGGGAGTCTGCTTGTCCCTCTGCCCCTCACCCCGCTCATGCTCTCTCTCTCTCCTCTCTCTCTCTCTTGCTCTATCAACTAAATAAATAAAAATCTTAAAAAAATAAAAATAAAAGGAAAAATATCAATAGCCCCTTTCTCATATGGTTATTGTGTGATTAAATAGGCTAATTCTTGGTGAGTACTCGTCACTAAATCATGGTGCCTCTTAACAATGGTCATTTATATCACAAGTTAGTCATTAAAGGATTTGGGACAACTGAGCAAATTCTATAAAATATAAAATGATAAAATATGTACTTGAGAGAAATCGAGATAAGGAAAAACAAGGTCAGGAAATAAAGCCAGAAGTAAGAGTCACACACACACACACACACACACACACACACACGGCCATCTCTAAAGTTCTATACAGATACTGGAGCCCACTCCTCGGGTAGCCTCATAAAAGAGGGAAACATCATCAATTATAAGCTTCATGACATCTGTACTATAAAGATAAAGCAAATATTCCAGAGACGCATGGCTTTCCCCAGTCAGAGAAGAAATCACATCCTTTCCTTGGCCCTTCACAAAGAGGACCCCGGGAGAAATGACCATATAATGTCTTCAACAGCCTTGCAGCCAGTGAATTCCAGGCTGATTTTCTCACAATGTTCCCTCTAGCCACCTACCACAAGGACCCAAAGCAATTTTCCCACGATAACAATAAATAATGCCAGCCACCATTTACTACGTGCCAGGGGTTGAATCCCCCCCAGATAAACTCAGGAGGTGAGCAATGTTATTATGCCCATTTTACAGAGGAGGAAACTGAGAGTCAGGTGAAATCATTTGTTCAAGGGCACACAGGCAGGAGGTGGGAGTGCTAGATGCCAACCCGGACCAGTCTGTCCCCAGAACCCAGATTCGTAATCACTATACCCTCCTGCCTCCAGAAGGGCCAGGGTGCTGTGTTCCAAATACCCAGCCTTCTGATGAGCTGCCTTAAGCTAAGGCTAATATGAGACTCCAGGAGATAGGCTGGACACTCTGCTCTGCGGATTGTCCGCCATATAAATATTGGTTCTCCCAACTGAGCTGTTGATAAGGCTGGGGCCTCAGGGGCTTCAAGGCTGAGTTATCTGGAGCAAGATCCTGGAGTGTCGCAATTGTGAGTCCTTGATGCAGGGCAGAGCCCCACGCTTGGCTGGGGAGCTAGACAGAGGGGAGGGCTTACACAGATCAAAAGGGCCTAGGAGCGATGCTCACAGAGAGGCCTGGAGGGGTACCCATGTGCGAGGGCAGTGTTCTCCTGAAAACAGCTCTGAATCCCCTCCAACGCGCAAAGTTCTCTGCCATTGAGCCAGGCCTGTAGCCATTTCTGTCTGGAATGCTTTCAAAGCAGGCGTTACCAATTGCCACTGTGGCTATTTAAAAACTCAATAAAACACCCCTAGAACATCTAATTTGGGCAATGTAGCTTCCTGGTGAACCCTCCAAGATGAATTAGTTGCAAATTGCACCCCCAGGTAACTAAATGATTCGACCCGCTGTATGAAATTGTTGGAGAGAAACCAGCTGAACGCTGGCAGCTGTCTGCCAATGCCGATGATCTGGGTTTTCGGGTAGTTGATCTTAAGGTCTGCTTTCTGATAATAATTGGGCAGTCGGATCAATTGTCTGTTGCAGTCAGTCCTACAGCATGACAATAAAGCCATATCAACAGCAGAGCGAAAAATACTGATCTTTCTATTCTCATTTGCAGAGGGCCCAGCCCTGGCCTCGGCTTTGCCCAGAACTCACATAGACTCATTCAAACTCAAGTTCAGAAGAAGCGGGGTGTGTGGAGAAGGCAAAATCCATACACCTCTCAAAGGCAGTATCTGATTTCCCAGGAGACCTGCCTGCCCCAACCCTGCTTTATATTTCGTAAATGCAGAGGGTTTGGTAGACAAGATCTTTCAAAGCTGCGGGTATGGAGGGCAGGGAGACGAGAAGCGTGGGGAGGAAGAAATCCAAAGGACAGCCCTAGGTGGTGAAATGGTTAAGGACCACTGGCACTGAGCACCCTATATAGCTTCGGGAGGGTGGTCCCACCTGAAGTGTCCCTCTAAGTCTCCCCTGCCCCCCCCAGGTGCCCCCCAAACCCTGTCTTTCCAGGTGCTGGCTTTGAATCATTTACTTTGGAGATGGGTTCAGAATAAATACGTGGAAAGACAGGGTTTGTGTTCATGTATGCACGGATTCTTTTTGGCAAGAGGGTCATTCCAAGCTGAAGAAACTGCCTAAGCCAGGGCTGGGAAACAGGTAAGTGCCCTTGATGTTCTGGAAGCAGTCACTTTGAACCACTCAGCTACTTTCCCTCCCTAGGAACAGTCTATGACTCCCCAGTACCTACAGGATAAAGTCTCAATTCTTCAAGCTGCCACTCAATGCTCTCCTACCCCTCCTTCTCCTCACCCCACAAATCACCTACAGGTACTGGGGAGTGATAGACTGTTTCTAGGGAGGGAAGATAGCTGAGTGGTTAAGAGGCCAAACTCTGGAGTCAAATTGTGTGGATTCAAATGCTTGATCAGCAGGTTAGTGGCTGTGTGAGGTGTGGCAAGTTGCACAACATTGCCGTGCCTCAGTATACCCATCTGTGAAACGAGAATGATAGCAGTGATTCCGTGTAAATGGTCGTGGAGATTAAAGAAACTGACACACAGGAAGCACTTAGAACAGTGCCTGGCACACAGTAACCCCTCACTTGGCGTTAGCCTTTTTCATTATTAGCAGAGGAGATGACAGTACTGAGTGCTTTCTCTTCCTCCAGGCATGGAGCTAAGTGGAGGAGGAAGCTGAGGCCTAGAGAAAGCAGGCACGTAACCTGGATCTGGAGTTTAAGAAGGTCAGCCCGGCTTCAGTGTGTAGCAGGTGAATTACAGGGGCAAGTGGAAGGAAAGTGGGACCAGGAGGGAGGCGGAGGCAGGGGCTCAAGTGAGAGGCTGTGGGGCAACACGAGCCGTCGCAGGAAGACAGCATAGGGATGAGGGAGCCCTGGGCCTCTGCTCCCCAGGCCGGGATCAAGATCCCACAAGACCTGTGTGGACCTCCATTAATCTTGAGGTCATTGTGTCCCAGAAGCCTCATGGCTTCCTGTAAAGCCCCATGGGTCTCAGACCTCACCAAAGGTCAAAACACAAGGACAGAGCAGCCCCACGTTTTAGCCCTTTGGCCGGGACCATCCCAACCATGAAATGGAGGGAGTAGGAAGAGCCGTTGGAGCCCGGGCTGCCGATGGAGTCAAGCCTTAGTCAGTCTCCTCACCCAGGGCCCTCAGTTTACCCAACTGTGAATCAGGGAGGTGGTTCCTTTCTGAATAGCGTTGTGTAAAGGAGCACACAGAAGAGGTAATAGCAAGGTGAGGGGCAGAGGAAAGTGCCAGGTGAGGTGATGGGAGGCACACTCCATGGCCCTGCCCTTCCTTCGAAGAATCAAGCTGCTATCTGGCCATTGGGCGCTCACAGAGCCTGTGTGGACCCCGCCACTGAGGGGAAGGCAGAACAGGGGCCTGCCCCTTCTCCTCGCTACTAAGAATCCTGGTGGGAAAGGAGGAAGCAGCTGCCAGAGGGGCATACCGCCTAGGGGAGAGCGGGCGGAAAGCAAATCCTTTCTGGCCCTCAGTGGCGACCACAAGCCCCTTCTCCTGTGCTCCTACCCCACTCCAAGCAGAGACTGCTTTCTGCCCAGGCTCCTTGGTGAAGACTGAAAAAACACAAGCAGCTATGCCCTTGTCTGGGTGTGTGTGTGGTGGGGTTAGGTCAGAGGATGGTGGCATCTGGAGATCTCTCAGGTCGGTGGATGGGAAACCTCTCTCTCGGAGCCCTCCACAGGACGGCAAATGGAAGGCGCTTTCATCTGCATGGTAGAAGACCTGGGGCCAAGTCCCATATTCACCACCTCCCCGCGTGAATGAAGCCGAGTCTTTTTTCCTGTCTGGCCTGTGGAATTCAACTGCGAGGTCTCAGCTCATTCTTTCCTAAAAGTCCAACTCGAAGCCAATGGAAGCCTGGGGGGCTGTCGTCCCCGGGCACTGACTCTGTGTCATGTCAGCGGGTCCCATCTTAATCCAAGCATCCAGAGACTGCAACCGTCCTCAGCAGATCGGGAAAGGGGAGGTGGGGTGCAGGGAGAAGAGGAGCCGTGGAAGAGGAAAGCTCTGAGTTTGAAATCTCAGCTCTGTCATGCACAGCCTGTGTGATGCGGGCAAGTCCAGAGGCTTCTCAGAGACACCGTGCCCCTGGCCACAAGCAGGGATAACGTGACCTCCTTGTAGGAGATGGTAATGAGGGTTTGATGACACGAGACCTTCAGAGCACCCAGAATCACTCAGAAATTGCCCTCCCCGCTCAGCCCGCCACACCCCAGCATAAGATGCTCCCTGGCCAAAGAGTCAGCCTAGCAAAGCAGGGGTCGATAATGACCAGGGGGCCGGCCCAAGACCGAGAAGGTGACTTCTGCCTCCACAGAGGGCAGAGGGCAAGGCAGGGAACTTGGACGGGGGTGGAGAGGGGCAGAAAAGGGCTGGGGAAGGGGAGGTGGAAGAAGAGGGGAGTCTCTGAATGGGAAGGAAGGGAAAGGGGGGCAGGATAAAGGAAGTTTATTATTCTTCCTGCAGACCAATCATGGGGCTCCTGGAGTGTCGAATTCCAGCTCCTGCAGCCAGATGTGACCTGTTCCTGTTATCATGGAATATTAATCAGAGGGGCCCTTGGGTAATTGGGGAGTTTTGATTAGAGAAATAGCCCTTACAATAATAAGCAGGCAGGAGCCTAGGGAAACCCACCCCCCACTCCTGGTTGCCCACCTCTTAAGCTCCATGCTTCTGAGGCTCAGAAACCTGGACTGAGGGGTTGGGGAGAGTGGAGAGGGGGATGGTACCAAAGCTGGCATGGGGACCAGGGTCAGACCTAGGGGGTGTTGGTGCAGGGATAGATGGCTACAAATGGGGCTAGAAACTGGGAGTTCCAAGAGCCTGGCTTCACTCACCTCCCCATCAATCATCACATTAGCTGTTCCAGGGCCTTCCCCCTTGCCGGGCCCCTCCCAGCCAGCCCTCTGCCTGCACCACCGCCTCGGGCTCTGGCCCTGGTAGGACCCCAGCTCTGTTGCAGGCTGCACATGGCCCCTGGGCTCTGTATATTTAGACGGTTAATGAATCTTCCTGTTTGGCTGGGCCAGGCTAGAGCCTGAGATGGAGAGAATGAGGGCCAGAATGGGGAGGAGACTGCCCCAGCCTTGGAGACTCTCCGATCATAGGCTCCCAGACCCAAAGCATGGAAAGAGCCCAGGGAGTTCGGCTCAAGGAATCCAAAATTTGCTCCCAACCCTCACCCCCAGATCCCCAGGGTACCACAATCTAAGGACAGAAGACCCAAGTTCTAGGCCTAACCCTTGACGCGCCCCCTGCTTGGGCCTCAGTTGCCTCTTCTCCACATTGAGGGCTCTGGACTAAATTTCTTCTCTCATCAAACTCCCTCAGCACCTACTCTGTGCCAAGCTCTGTCCTGGGCCCTGTAGATTCAGAGAGAAAAAGAAACATAGCACAGTCTTCACCCTCGAAGACATCATGGTGTAATGACAGAGGGAGTCATGGAACTATCTCGCACTGAGATAGTAATCATCAAAATAAAATGAATTGAGTGACGATGGCCTGCCGGGCCCTGTGCTGAGGGCTTGACATGGCATCTCTGTAACAACCCAACACTATTAGTGGTATCAACAGTCCCATTTTATAGATGAGAAAACGGAACGACTGAGGGGCGAGGAACTCAGTAATCGTGATCCAACGTGTTAGAGCCCAGGGACACCCACAGAACTCAGAAAAAGAACTGGGAAGGTTTCTTAATGGAGAAACAGCTAATATATGCTATCTCAAAACATTTGTATAACTACTGGAGGGGTGTGTGTGTGTGTGTGTGTGTGTGTGTGTAGATGATGAAAACTTACCAGAGAAGGTGGATTTTGAGGTTTCTCCAATTTTTTTGATTTTAGAAAAACCCTAAGACTATGTACAATTGCAACAAAAATCCTTTCTGCAGGCCCTTAATCCACAGTGGAATTGCTAGGTCAGAGGGCTTGCACCTTTTGGGGGGCTTTTGATATTTATATTATTATCCAAGTGACTTCTAGAACAACTGCACTGGCTTACACTTCACCAGCCTCATAAGTGTAGAAAGAAGCCATCTAGTGTAGCGGCTTTCCATTCAAGGGTACCCAGGAGCTCTCGTGACCCTTCTGAGGATGGGAACAAGAGAGTCTCTGGATCTCAGGTTTTGGTTAACGGGCTTCTCCTGAACAGGGCAACACATGCTTCTTGATTTCCCAGAAGCACTGCAGACCACTACCAGAGCACTCCTGCTTTGGAGCTGGACCTCTGGCTGCTGGAGGCTGGCGGGGGGATGGGCATAGAGTCCGAGGGGGGCGGTGGGGAAGACACTCGCTTATTTATTCATTCAACAGCTCTTTGCTGAGTGCCAGGTTCACTGGCCCAAAGGAACCCACGTTCTTTTTTTTTTTTTTAAGATTTTATTTATTTATTTGAGAGAGAGAGAGCACAAGTAGGGGAGAGGGAGAATCAGGCTCCCCGCTGAGCAGCGAGCCTGACGTGGGACTCGATCCCAGGGCCCTGGGATCATGACCTGAGCCGAAGGCAGCTGCCTAACCCACTGAGCCACCCAGGCGCCCCAGGAACCCATATCCTGATGGGAAGTGGTGGATCTTTACATCAAAGTTCAGTGGGGGCTTTTTGACCAAGCAGTTTTGCTTACATCATTCCTTTCCCAACAGATGAAGAAGAAATCCAGGCCCCGAGAGAGAAATTATTCAAGTATTAGTGGCAGATTCAGGCCTCAGACGCAGGCCTCCTGACCCTGAGTCCAAGCTCCTGGGGCGGGGGTGAGGGGGACACAACAGACGAGATATTTCTTCCTCTGGGCCTGGAGGAGCTGGCAGCCTACCACCTCCGGACTCCCACCGGAACCGTAGTGACCCGGGCTGAGGCTGAGGCCAGAGATTCTCTGGCTGCTGAGCCCCCGATTCCAGTGGCTGCCCAGAGACCAGCCCGGAGCAGGCTTGGCAGCCTCCAGCGGGGTCAGAAGCACCGAAGGCTGCTCCGGGACTCAAAGGCTGGTAAGTGGCATGCACTGAGCACTTCCCAGGGCTCTGTTCCCAGGGCTCGTTAGGCGTGCAGTCACGGACTCCTCGCTGCAATCTCACAAAGATGGCTGCTACTCTCAGCCCCGTCTTCTGGAGGCAAAACCAAAGGCACGGAGGGGTTTCAGCAACCTGCTAGAGAACTAAGAGCCAGAAAGCCGTAGAGCTCGGGTGCCAACTCTGGCAGCCTGACTCCGGGGTCTGGACTCTTACTGACCACCAGCAACCAGCCTCTGAGGCCACGTGGCTGAACGCAAGGGACACAGGCCACTGGGCCCAGCTTTGCCCTCTCCTCTGGCCACCACTACCCCCTTGCACCAGCAGCGTGGCCAAGGACCTGAGCATTTGGACTCTGGAGTCAGACCTCTTGAGTTCCGATCCTTGCTCTGCAACTTCCTAGCTATGATCTCACAGACAGGGTACTTTCCCTTTCTGAGCCTCTGCTTCTGTATCTGGAGCTCAGGGCTAATCACAGCCCTACCTCGGACAAGGCCCTCTCTAGAACCTCATCGAGACCTGAGGTGTCCCGGGTCCAGCAGAGTGCCTGGCCCATAATAAGGCCTCAGTCGATGTCCCCTTTTACTGTAGGGTAATATAGTAGGACATTGGAGCTCCAGATTGGCTGGACAGTAAGGTAAGTAGGTAGAGGGGCAGGGACAGGGCCCTGGGATGACTGCCCCAGCCCATCCAAGCCCCTTTAACTGGACAAACCTTTCAAAAGGATATTGACACTACCCCTGGACTAAACTCCGTTCTGGGCCTCACTCTAGGTGAGATACAGGGGTGAACCAGACAGGGTTTCTGGCCTCCAGAAGCTCACAGTCTAGTGGGGAAACAGACACAGGCCACATAGCGCAAGCAGAAGCACCGTGAGAGCTGAGAAGAGAACCCTACCTTCGCCTGCATTTGCGGATGAGAAGCGTCCCTGAAGGATTAACAGGGGCTTCCCAGGCCAAGGCCAAGTGGATGGGCATTTCTGGCTGAAGGAAGAGCATCCAGAAAGGCTCGAGACTTAAGAGTGCCTGTCTTGGTCAGGAACCAGCGAGTAGGTTTGTGTCGTTGGGATATAAGGTGAGTATGGCACGGAAGGATGAAAGGTTTGAAGCTTACAAAACGGGCATGGGGTCAGATCACCCGGGGCCCCGATACCCGTGCTCAGGAGTTGATGGATGATAGACATATTTGAAAGGTAGACAGAGATTGACAGTATCAGGATTGAGTTTGGGAAAGATCATTTTGGCTGCTGTTTTGCAAGAGAGGGGGACGGGCTGGAAGCGGGGAGACAAAGTGGGAGGCTATTGCCATAGTCCAGGCAGGAGGTGAAGGCAGCTTGAACCAGAGTGGTGGTGTTAGGGGTGGTCAGCAATGGGCAGAGTCAAGAGCTGTTTCAGAGGCAGAAACTACAGGATTAACCCGGAAGTTTCTAGCTTAGGCCCATCTGCGGCAAGACCATGGCCGAGGTGGGAGCAGACACCTGTGTTCTGTAAACTGGTCTCTTTTTCCCCTTTGCTGTTTGTGTGGGTTTCCTTGTAAAGTTCATTGCAGACAATTCTGATCTTGTTTCAGCTGAACTGAAAGAAAGGGAGATTTTTCCATCCCGCGGCTGGGACCTGGGTTTCCGAACCTCCTAGGGCCCAGGTTTTACTGGTGGCCGCTCCAGCGCAGCAATCACACACAGAGCTAGGAAGATCTGGTGAGGCTAGGGCCCAGGAGAAGGTTTGGCGTGGCTTGGCAGGCCTGCTAGGGTGGGCGGGGTGGGGAGGGGGAGCCGAAGTGGGGGAGGGAATGTAGGTGGGAGGGTAGCAAGAGCAGTTTGGCCTGGATCAGGGGATGGGGGTGGGTGGGGTGTTGTATAGAGCGAGAAATGAGCAAATCCTGCGTGTAGGCTGTTTCAAAGGAGAATGGCTCCCTTCCCAGGGCAAAGCCCCTAGGTCATAGGTACCTCTGGCCTTTTCTTCTTTGGATTTGACCCTCCCAGGCCCCACTGGGAGGTGCCTCAGGTTGAGTGTCTGTGCTAGAGGAAGGGATCCCGAGTCCACAGTAAACAACCCGTGGCGGGAGTACTGGGAGGCTGTGTGGTGGTTCAAAGAGGCAATGGGCTGGAAGTCAGACGACCTGGGTGAAGGCCAGTCCTGGTGAACTTTCTGTGTGACTGTGGGCTGTTCCTCCTTCCCCTCCCTGGGCCTCAGTTTTCCCATCCATCCACCAAGGGGGCTGGACTAGAAGGTCTCTAAATGCCCTAACAACTTGAAAGATTCCATTCTCTTCTCTGAATCTGCCCAGGGGGAGGCTTTGGGGGCTGGGGCACCGGCAAGGGCTGAGAATTCCATAGCAATTTGCATGTGAAAGCGTGTTACTGCCACGGCTCTTAGTGTGTGTGTGTTGGGGGGGGGGGGCTGAAGACAGGGCAAGGACAGCTAACTGTCAGGCTGGCCTGAGAGGCCCAGGCTGGCCGGCTGGCTGGGGGAGGGAGGGAGGAAGGTCCTGGAGGTGGACACTGGAGACCTGCCCCACCTCACTTGTCTCCCCAGGAAGGGCGAACCGCCTTCCCTTTAAGGCCCCATGCAACCGAGATGCCCAGTTCTGGGGCCAGTCTCTACAGTTGCCCCCCAATCTATCCTACCCAGTGACTTCAGAGCTGTGTGAGGTGCCACAGGAGGGGGTGGGTGACCAGGGAACGGGGCACACTCAGTGCATTTTCTAGGTCTGCTGCAACCAGGCCTAAACCTCCCAGGGCCATGTTTCCCTCAGGGTTTATAGATAATGTGTAGTTTTGGTAATTGCCTTGTGTTAACTTACAGAGTTTGTCAGTATAAATATTGTGTATGTAGAGATTCGTCGGGTTCACTCACAGGCACAAAATTCTGGGGATTCTGAGAGAACAAAGCAACGATGCGTAAGAAAGAGCAGGCAACCGTGGCCTGTGAGGCAAAGTTGCTGGTTCCAATGCCTGGCTTGGCCAGTCCTAGGGTAATAAGTCCCCTCATGTGTCTGGGCCTCAGTTTCCCCCAAGGGGCTTGTTCTGGAAAGGAGCTCTCGGGGAAGTCCTAGCTCTACCATTTCCTGGCCTCTGACCTCTCAGATTCTACTGAACAGGGAAATCTGGCTCGCCCCCCTGAGAGCAAAGGCTCTGCCCAGTAGAATCCAGCCGGCATGAAATCCCCCTGATGCGGGGTGGGTTCCAGGATCTCCTTGGCTTCTCCTGCTGATCTGGAAGCTAGGGAGCCACTTGGAGCCTCTCCCTAGGGCCCTGGAGGAAAGGGGCAGGTCCTCTCTCCGAAGCTAGTTCCTCAAGTGCTGCCTCTAGGGAGGCTGGGAGAGCCAAGCCCATGGAGCCACAGGGGTAGCAAGGGCTGTGGACACACATCTCTTCTACTTTGGCTTTGGAAATGTTGATCATGGGTCTATTTCGCCCAGCCCCCAGCCCAGGAACCTGGGACTGGGGCTAGGAGAGGCGGCCTGGAGACTGGAGCCTCAGGGTAACTTCTGATGAGGATGTTCAGGAACTTTGCAAAAGGCCAGCCTTGGTCAGTGATGATGGGAACAGCCGGGGGCTTGGGGTCTCCAGGAAGCCCGGCCAAACTGCCCATTCCCTGCCTCGTCAGAAAAGCAACAGGTACCATTTATTGGTGCTGACGACGTGCCCGGCATTGGACATTTTATGGGGGGAAGAATGGGTGAATGAATGCATGAAAGGCTAACTTTAAAACCCAAGTTTCTGATCTGTGTACCTTCTATTTCTGCCTCTCCCGTTCCCACGGCCCATCACCACGGGCCCTTAAAGGCCTTTCTAGAATGTAAGATCCCTGCTACTTGTCTATTCTGTTCATCACTGTACCCCAATGCCCAGACCACCAGCTGGTGTATAGTAGGTGCTCAGTAAATATTTTCCGACCAGATGAAGAAATCTTGTTCTACTCCTCATTACCCAGACAGGGAAACAGAGGCCCAAAGAAACAGGGACCTGCTTGCCTCTGCTCAAAAAGAGTCACGTGGGATCTGGCACAGGCCCTCAGTCTCGAGCCCCTCAGGCTGGGCTCTTTCCCCTTTATCAAAGGGCCCTGCAGCCAACTCCTCCCACCCTCCTATATCCCTTCACACATTCCTTTCCCCCCCCACCACCCCCAAGCTTTTCCTCTTTTATTTCTCTTTGCCAGCTGGGTAATTAACCATTGGAAACCGAACCTATAATTACTGTCTCCCCCATGCCCTTAAATTGCTTTCAGTTTGGGATCCGTGACCCCTGTCCTGGGTGGAGGTTGGTCTCCCCCTCAGCAGCCTCCCAAAGGGGGAGCCAACCCAACAAGCACCAGCTGGGGCTCCAGCCCCCCAGATCTAATGGCCAGCTGTACAGGAGACCAGCAGCAGATGGGCAAGGAGGGTCCCCAGGCCAGCTAGGGCTGACTCAGCTGGGGTGTCAGTGGTGACTGTGACGTGCCTGGGCAGGACAGGAGGCTAGGCAGGCAAGGCTAGATTTCTGAGAGCGACTGATGCCATGTGGCCAAAGGGCCGCTTGCTCAGCTGGGGCAAACCCAGGATGGTCCCAGTGGGGCCCGGGTCTCTCCCTTGGGTTCTTCGGCCCACCCTCGGGTCCCTGCCTAGACTGCGCCAGGCCATCCACATCCTCAGGGAGGCCTCCTGTGAGCGTAAAACGGACCAGTGCAATAAATCACAGGAGCCCTGGTTTTCCAGCTAGCGCAAGCCCTGTCCCTTCGAGGGAAACTGAGGCCTGGTTAGCACCTGCCCAGCTTGCCTCATTGGTGATCTGGGCTCAGCCTACAGAGGAAGCCAGGAAGCCCCACCCTCACCTGGAAAGCATCGTCTTTCCCTGACTCACCAGGAGCTTAGGCCCAGCTGGGACAGGAAGGAGAGCTGAGGGTGCGGCTGGTCTGGGCCCTACCACCGGAGGCTCACACCTCCTGCCTCCACCTAGCTCAGCTTGGTCTCTCTCTGACCCACACAGCCTGGAAAGGAAGGTGGGGGAGGGCTCCTATTCTTCAACATCCCTAAGGAAGCATGCTTGCTGGGTCTCACCCCAGACAGGGTAAGGGACGTGGGGGTGGGGAGGAGGAGAATCACCTTCGAGGAACTTCTATTTGCTCACGGCATAGAAAAAGGCCTGGGCTCCAACCCCGGTGCTCTGGATCACTTGATGGGTGTTCCCGGACAAGTCACTGCCCCTGATAGGGTCTCAGTTTCCTCATCTCAGATATGAGGCAAAGAATTCCCCACCGTCCACCCTCATAGGAAGGTTTACGAGACTCCGTGACATAACGTGTGTAAGGTAAGTGTTTGAGACAAGTGGCAGGCATGGTCCACAAGTGGCAGGTGAAGGACACTCTGCCACAAGGAGCTACTGAGCACCACTGTGTGGCCAGCACTGCTCAGGCACCCAGCCCAAACCAGCACCAGCCATGGCCCCCAGGCCAGGGCAAGTGAAAAGAGTCAGTCACAGATCCGGGCTGCTTGGAGAGACGGCCCCACACTATCCCCAGCTCTCTCCCACAGATTTGCCTTCACACCCCCACAGCTACTCCCAAGGGGCCCCCAGGAACTCGACCCCCCACCGGCAGGGCGAGGGCAGCTGATATCATGGGCTGGGCGGAGGACCACCCAAGGACACTGAGTTGCAGAAGTGCATGAAGGGCTCACCCAAGCCGGGTCAAGCTCCACCCCAGTTAGAGACGTCAACCTGACCTGAACCAAGCCCTGGTTAAAGACCCCCCAACCCAGGCTGGGGGCCCCACTCTGGGCAGGCAGTCAAGTAGCAGAGGCCCCATCTGATCCAGGCACTTCCTTTGGTTAATGAGAAACCAAATAAACAGCCTCTGCCCCAGCTGGCTCCAGGAGCACCCCAGCCGGGCCCAGCCCTGCTCCAGCCCAGCCTCCCTTCCCTTCACCCTACAGGTCCCGTGGCTCTCCTCCCCCTTCCTTCTCCCTGCGCTTCCCACTTCCCTCATAGCCCTGCCTGCTCCTTGGCTGGTTCTCCAAGGCCTTCCTGCTCTGGATCACTAACTAGCCCTCCCCTTCCTTCCTCCTTCTTCTTTCCTCTAGTGGCTTCTTACCCATTTCTAGCTACTGGGATCGCACTCGCCTCCTCTCCTGACATCTGCCTTGGCCAGCTCTACAGGGAGCTCCCCACCCCCAGACTGGAGCAGGAAGGCCCCAGGCCCTTGCCAGTCTACCTCTCTGTTGTGGGATTGAGGCCAGACCCTATTCAGGGCCCCCGCCACCCTCCTGGACCATCAGCCTGTGGGAGGGAGACTGGGTGCTCGTAGCTGCTCACGGCTGCCTAGCTCTAGGGCTTCGCCTGCCAGCCAGAAGCCCCCGAGTATGCCACGGTGAGGACTCTGGGATGGCCCACCTCTGAAGACAAGAGAGGAAGAGTCTTCCAGAAGTGAAGCTAAGAAGTGAACTGGGCGGCCTGAAGCAACCCCAGTCCCCAGTGGGCCACAGCTGAGGCCCAGCTCTTGGAAAATTATTTCTATCCACCTTTAGGTGTCTTGAGGCAGGGCGGGGCCGGGCCTGCCAGCAGGTCCCAGATGGAGCTCCAGCCGCATGGTGGCAGTGCCAGAGGACACACCCAGGTCGCCATGGGAACGCCCCTCCCCCATCAACTCTCTCTAGCAGAGCCTAATGACAGCCTGGGCGGATGCTCATGGCCTGTGCCACGGAGCTGACGGGATGGACAGGGAGAAAGGGTCACAGGCTCCAGCAGAATGAGAGGGCAGAGGAACTTGGGGTGGGGGTTGGGGGAGAACAGGACAGGCATAGGTCCCCTGAAACAGCGTGCTCCACTAGGAAAGCCACCCTCTTCCCATACCTGCCCAGATCTTCAGTGATTTGGGCACAGGAAATTTCTCTCTCTCTCCCTCTCTCAATCTCTCTCTCTCTCTCTCTCTCACACACACACACACACGCACGCACATACTCACACCTCATTCCCCAATATCATGACAGCATTTTACACCCATTTCTCCATGTGGTTCATTTTTTTTTTTTTAGTTCTCATTTTTTTCTAAGAAAAAAGCAACAAGAAAATAATTCAGAGTTTATACAAAACATCTTTACATTATTTCTTCCAAAAAGACTAGTATTTACACAAATGGCAACAGAAACAAAAACAAAAAACCCTTCCGACTGCCACCTGGAAGGGGCTGGCTGTTTCGCTCCCTCTCCCACCTGGCACTGGGGTGGGCAGCTGGCCAGGAGGCAGTGTGGAGGTGGGTGGTGGTAGGCCCAGCTCCTTCCATGGCCACTCGGGGAATGCCTGCAAAGCGCACTCCAGTGGCAGTCTGTTAGCAGCCGCGCTGGCAAGGAGCCGGGGTCAAAGTGCACGGCGTGCCGGCCCAGCCCCAGGCAGCCTCTTCCTCTTTCCAGGCCCTGGCCCAAGATTGGAGAGGCCAGCGGAAGCTGGGTTGAGGGGGCACCCGCCTGTGCTAGAGCCCAGAAAAGGAGCAGGCCACCTGGCCTTATACCCGCTTAGGTCTCTGCCCTGGGCCTCTGTTTCCCCACCAGGCCAAAGGATGCCAAAGGTGAAGAGAGAACAGGGCGGGGAGGGGGAGGGGGAACTCCCAGCTCTGCAGGGCAAATAGCCACCTGGGCACCTCACCTCCCTCCACCCCCATGAGGTCATCTGCCTGCAGCAGCTCTCCTGTTCCCCAGGCAACAGCCAATTAAGACGTTAATTACCGTGAGAGTGAGGGAGGCAGGAGATGCCCAAGAATCCCACAAGGAAGAGATTTTTTTTTTTTTTTTTTTTGGTGGAAGGGTGGCAGCCACTACCCCATTGCCAAGATCAGCTTTGTAGAAGGAGGGTCAGGAGGGCAGGGTGAGACGCTTTGCCCAGCGGCACTCTCATCTTCCCTCCAGGGCAAGAAGAGCTCCAGCCGTGCCACCCCTCCCCCAAATACCAAGGAGTTTATAAAAGAGATGCCATCCTGTGCTTCCTGGCTGGCCACATCCTGCCCCTGTTCCCTCAAACTGGGCTGGGCCAGGCTCAGAAAGCCCAAGGAGAGGCTGCCTTTTACATTTTTCCATTTTTCTTTAAAAAACAGATGAAAATGAGTTGACAGCTAAAAAATGAACACAAAAACATTAAAAACAGTGATGATAGCGGACAAACAGTCCTGGGGAAGGGGGGAAAGGGGGTGCGGGGGGCAGGGCCAGGGAGGGCATCTTCCTGCCTGCTGTCCATCAGCGTCCAACCCTGCCCTCCAAGAAGGGGTGCCCCTGCAGAGCCCAGAGGCCTGGCCAGAGGGGAAAGGCACAAGAGCGTGGGGGCTGGGGGCACAAGCACCCCCCTCCGAAGCCCAGGGGGTAGGGCAAAAGGGGGATTATAAAAGCCAAGAAACTACAAAACTAAATACAAAGGTGGGCACAGCTGGTCAGGGGAGGGAGCGTGGGGGAGAAAGGAGAGGTGCAGTCCTGGTCGACTGTCCCTCAGGGGTCCGAGGCCGCGCTGGGCCCTCAGACCTTGTAGTAGATGTTCGCTGGGCTCTGGGGTGGCATCTCCTGGACGATGTAGACGGGGTGCCCGTAGTCCCCACTCACCTTCTCGTAGTGGGGGCAGTAGTTGTTCTCTGTAGTCCGTAAGGGGATGATGATGTCGCTGGGCTCGGTGCCCGCCGTGCCGCTGCCCCCCTTGGGACTGGCCAGGGTACTGAGGGAGAGGGCGGGCGCCCGCTGCTGGGTGTGCTTCCGGTGCCGTTTGCGCAGCTTGAGTAACAGAACTGTCAGGAAGATGATGATGAGCAGGAAGATGACACAGCCGGCGCCGACGGCCGCGAACAACGCCACCTTGGAGTTGAAGAAGCTGTCGGGGTCCCCACTACCACCTCCGCTTGCCCCGGGGCCGCTTTTCTCTTCCTGGTTCACAGTCTCTGAGGAAGGAGGAGGGAGGGGTGACGTGGTTGGCCACAGGTCCCAGGCACACGCTGCCCATTCCCGGCTGGGCCTCCTCCCGCCTCCCTTCAGAGACAGGGCCTCAAAGGGCGGCCAAGCAATGGCTTCTGCCCTTCCGGGAGACACTAATACCACTCACCGTGCTTGCCATCAGAATCACCCAGGGAGCCCCGGCCGCTGGGGGCCTGCGTGGCCATCTTGATAGTGTTGTCTGCCTCCTTGCTGGGCCGGCTGGTGGTCAGCTGCTCAGGCGTCACAGCATTGGGGTCTGGGGGTGGGGAGAGGACGAGTGAGCCGGGGACCTCAATCATCTAGCACAAGCCAACAGTGACCTGTAAGTCAGACCTCAGATACTCTGACCCTATTGCCCCTCCCCCACTCCCGAACGCACCCATACCCAGCCAGGGACATCTGTTGCAAAGGCTCAACTGGGGAGCCCTCACGCCGGGCACTCACCTTGCCCAACCTTCATGACGATCTTCATGGTGCGTGTACGGCACACGCCTCCCTCCCGGTTTTCCAGTCCCTCCAGGCTCCCATTGGATGTAGCTGTAGCAAGGGCCAGAGAAGTCAGGGGGAAAGAAAGGCCTGCCCACACTACCTAGAAATCCTAGTGCTGTCTTAGCCCGTAAGAACAGAACTGGGAATTGGGGGGAGGGGGTGGCAAGCAGCTCCCATCTACCTGCGAACCTTTCCGCCTATCTCCCTCGCACTGGGAACAGAGTAGCAGGCCCCAGGCCCAGCCCACATCAGAGACTAGCACTTCCCCCAAGGGTGCTGCTCCTTGATCATGACCAGGCCTTAGCCTTTCTTTCTCAGTGGACACTAAGGCATCTTATCTTTGGGCCATGTTGCTCAGAGGCAAAACAATCAGAACTGGAATCATGGGGGAGGCTCCTATACAGACTGGAAGGAACCCAGTCAGGTGAACTGGGCTGGAGTCTCAATATTATCCCTAGCTCCCCGAATGACATGGGGCAAGAAGCTCCTTCACCTCTTGGGGCCAGTTTCCCACGAAGAGAAAGGCTCAACAGCCAGCTGATCCCAAAGGGTTCTGCCAACTCTGTCATTCCCGAGATTAGACCTTAGGCAGGCCAAGAAAATGAGACCTTAGGTGGGCACCGCGAATTGGGAGTCTTCCCCCACCCAAATCCTAGAGCCAAGGGGAGCTGGCGGCCGCCCCCTTTGTGAATGTTAGGGCCAAAAGTCCCAGGCCAGGTTGGAAGGAGAGCACGCCGGTCTTCAGAGGGGTCCGGACCAGGACAGGCCATGTGCTGTCTCACTGTCCTACTTAGAAACTCCTGCTGCTACCGCATAAGAGAGAACCCTATGATGGGAAGGGACTCACAGGTAATGTAGTAATCATGGTGCTTCTTGAACTCCAGGCCCATGTAGTTGGGGCTGAACTCCTGGAACTTAATGGTGAAGCGGATCTCCTGCTCTGGCCGATTGCAGGTGACCAGCACGTTGGGGTCAAGCACGGTGCTGCAAGCAGCCGCCTGCTCGGGCCGCACCAGGTACAGCTTGTAGTACTCATAGGGCCGCCCTGCTTCCGCTCGTGGGCAGATGATGTCCAGCTTGTCTCCAATCTTTGGGTAGATCACCAGGCCCTTCCCACTCAGGAACCTGCCCAGAAGGGAAGACACGGTCAGCCTCAGGGTCGGGGGTCCCAGGCCCTCCCCCGAATCGGGGGTGCACACGATGAGGGCCAGGCTGAGCCTGCTAGGTGGAGATGGCAAGGAGAGGCAACCCATCCTTCCTGCATCCTCAGGCTGGGAGTGAGGAGAGATGATCACACTGCCAGCAGGGTGTGGAAGGGGTGGCCCATGGGCAAGGCTGCCAGGCTTTGACTGCTCGGCAGGGTGGGGCACGGCCTAGCTGGGGGAGCCCTTTGTCCTAATGTGGCATTTCCGCAGAGGGCTGACGTGGCCAGTGGTGTCAGGCTTGGGCTGCCTGGAGGTGGCAGCCCTGTTCTCCTCCCGCTCCCATCACACTCACATTCCTTCAGAGCCACTGCTACCATCTCCCCAGCACACGTGTGTGTGTGTGTGTGTGTGCGCACACACACATACACGCACACACACAAGCCCACACATGCCTTAGCCACCACCCCTGCGGCTCCCAGACTACAAGTGGGGGAGCTCAACCTGTCTGAGACCCAAGCCTTCTCTCCCATCCTTGCTAATCTTGGGCATGATGGGGAGAGAGGAACAGGCATCGCCTGGAATCAAGGGGTAATGGGCAGTCTCTGGCCAGGTGCGACTCCACACAGCTCTCCCACTCCCCACACCCACAGCCCAGTGTCTTAGAGGGGAGACCCATCCAATCCCCATAATGCGAGGACCTGAGTCCCCAAACCTAACCAGTCTCAGTCCTGAAAAAGAACAGAGGGAGGGGAGAAGGGACCCAAACACGGACAACAGATCATGTAAGAGAGGGCCTCAAGAACCTCACACATCTGTGTTCTAATCCCCCCACCTCCACATCTGCCCGTTCCAGACCCTGAGGGAGCAGGCCAAGTGCCTTCTGAGCCAGGTTCATCTTCTAATCTTGAAGGCCGGGCCCAGGGAGTAGCAGAGGAAGGGCAGCTGCCCAAGCGCATCTCTTCCTATCACTCTGTCCTTACCTAAGCCCACAGTCAAACAGTGGTGCTATCTTGGCCATTTCTGAGCCTGGGCAGGCTGGAGCCAGGAGCAAGGCAATAGCATGGAGGAAGGAGAAAGCAGACAGACCTTGGAACCAGACAGACACGGCCCTTCCTAGCTCTGCGACCTTGGATGAGCTGTCTGATCTCCCAGAGTTTCAGCTTCCTCACTTATAAACTGGCAGTGGTCAGAGCTCTACCCCCCGACCTGCGATTGTGGAGGGGGTGCAAGCAGAGTGCCTGGCGCATAGTAGGCACTCCATGTGTTTGACTCCTGCTTAGAAACAGCCTAGTCTGCCAAGAGGCAAGATACTAACACCAAGTGCCTACGATGCCCGTCTTGGGGTTTTTTGGCGGGGGTGGGGGCGGGGGCTGGCTAGGAAGAGAAGCTATGGCCCCATCCTTGAGGATTTTACTGTCTGCCGTGGGTCAGAAAAGTAAAAAGGATCCATGCCTTAGCAACAGACAGTACCAGGCTATCTGTGGGAGGATGGTGGTTTAAACCGCAAGGGCTGGAGGCAGCAAGAGGAAGGAGACAATTCATCTGACAGGAGATGGTTCCTCAGAAGGAGCAGAATGCAAGTGGGGCCTGGCGGGGGTTGGGGGGGGAGGAGAAGGAAAATAACACAGAAGCAAGAAGTTAACACAGAGCAAGAGTGAACAGGAGTGGCTGGAACACAACCCCCAGGCCAGTGGATGGCCCCACAATAGGTAGAGAGAAGCAGAAGAAGGGGTGGAAAAGCTCAGCTGGGGCCGGTCTGAAAGGCCTCAAGCATCACAACAAGCAGAGGGGGTTTCATCCCACTGGGGACAGACCTTCTAGCAAGGACAATGGAGGGTTGAAAGCAGCGCTTCAAGGGAACAGAGCTGACAGCAGGAGAGCATGGCTCCACTTCCTGGGGGCCCGTTGCTCACTGGGGACCACAAGGTACAAGGGCCTGCTGGGAGCTCTGGGCCCTCACTCACGGGAGGCAAATGATACCCCAGGAGGTGAGTCTAGATCAAGCAGATGAAGAAAGGCAGCCCTCCCTCCGTGTTAAACGAGGCTTCAACAAGCTGAGACCTGCCATCTTCCTCTACAGGAGGGTAAAAACCACAACAAGAAGGTCTTTCCCTTAGTACCTAGCTTTACTGCACGCCAGAGGGCCAGAAAGGAGGCAGGCATGGGAGGAAGGCCCCTGCAAACACTGGAGAGGGAACAGCCTCACCCCATGCCCCCATAATTCCCAAGGCCGTTTTCACTTCCCCAGCCTCACACTGGGCCCACCCAGACAGCAGGATCCAATGACTTCTAACTTCTTAGAACCAGTGGAACCTTCAAGACTCACTGAGTTCAGGCCCCTCATGTGAGGGAGGGCGTGATCAGATGACCATTTCTATGGAAGAGAGGTGCTCCAAGCCGAGTGGAGGAGGCTACCCTCAGCTGGGGCGTTAACCCCTAGGGCTCTAAAAGACCTAAAGCCTTGGCTGAATCCTCACAGAGCTGCACTTCGACGAGACCCTCCGTGGAGGTGACGGCAGGTACACAGAGGGCATGCGAAGGGGTACAGGCCAGCTCGCCTCTCGTGCCACTTGGCCCTGGCCTCCTCACAGGGCAGGCTTAGCTGTTCTGAGCACATCTATGGCCGCTCAGACTCCAGAGCTCCGGAACTGAGACACAGGGCTTCCGGCTACTGGGGGCTCTCCCTTGAATCCAGAGCTATCGAGGAAACAGAGGTCTATACAGCGGATGGAGGACGGGGAAGAAAAGAGGACTATTGCCCCTAACACCCCTCAGACGCTCTTCAACCTCAGCGAAGGCTTCATGAATATTCATCAGTTCATTTGCATAGCAGCTGGCAGAGGGAAACTCACCTTCCCCTAAAGTGCAGAAGGGAGAGGAGCCTGATGAGACCTGCCTTCCCTGACCCCGATCCCCCATAATGGTGCCTCCGCAGCATCTTCAACATCAGGAGAACTGCTTCTCGGCCTACCAGAAGCCCAGGAAAGTGGCAAGGGGACATAAGGGGCAGGTGTGTGGCCAGCGAGAGCGAAGCCCGAAGCCAGGTACAACACTAGTCAAAGTATCCGGGGTGGAGGGGGGACCCTGCAGGTCTCCCCTCATACATGTCAGGTTAGGAGTAGGGGCAGGAGAGGAGGAGGAAGAGATTGTCCCCAAGTTAAACTCTTTATCCCCCACTTTTCAAAAACTACTATTCCCCCATTATCAGGCCAAGCTTTCTTGCCTGAGGCCACCCCCAGACAAAGCCCTTTTCTGGAAAATAAGGGGATTGACAAGGCCCAGCAGGAAGCCTGAAGCAGGTCGCCATGGTAACCCCTAAGGCCTTCCCTCCTCAGCTTCTGATAGCCCCAGGACCCCAGTGAGCCACCCCAGGGAGGAAAGGGACTTGGGGGAGGCAGCCAGAGCATTCCAGCTCCTTCTTATGGCCTACCTCTTCCCTTCTACCCTAGCCCAAGTCTCTCCCTCAGCCTTTCTGCTGAGCCGAGAAGTGCCACCATGACTGCTGGTTCCGAATCCGGGGAGGCGAGAAGCCTGAAGGGTCTGGGGCAGTAGCCTGGTCAGAGACTAAATGGCCTCTTGCTTCCTCCGTCCCGCTGAGCCCCTCTCTGCCCAAACACATACAATCTGCGGTGGGGCCAGCTTGCAGCTGTGGGGGTCATGCCCAGAAAGGTGCCCGTGTTCCACCAGGCCCACGCTTCCTTCCCTCAGGCTCTAGGAACCTGTGGTCAGAGAGTGGCCGAAGGGAGCGCCTGGTCCCAGGCCGCGCCGGTCCAAGTTTGGTAGAAGACTCCAGCTGCGGCCTTGATGCGGGGACCTGCACCCACGGAGTGGCAGGATGAGTGGAGGACAGACCCCAAGCCAGAGCTCAAGTCTGCTCTCATCCCGGCAAGGGTGGGGAGCCCCCAAATTAAAGGCTCCTCTTTCATTCCCCCAGCTCCACCCAGCCCCCGAGGCGGCAGGAGCAGGCCTGGCGTGTCCCAGCACTGCCCGCCCAGGCGTGGGTGGGCAGGAACAGCAGCTGGGTCCTGGCACACGCACGGCACTGTCGGAGGCAGGGAAGCCAGGAGAGTCCCAGAGGAAGTCACCCTCCCCACCTACACTGAACTCTGCCCTCCCCTCGGCCCCACCAGGCTCATACTTGGGTCCACTAGCGGGGGGGGGGGGAACTCACACCCCTTTCCTTGTTGTCTGCTTTCTGTGGGATCCCTGAGAGGAAGTGAGGTTCCTGGCCCAAAGAGGAATCCAAGGTGCCGCTCCGAGCTCGGGAGGGAGAGTGCCAGGCAGTGAGCTGACTGCCTCTAGTTCGGGTCACCCGAGCAGGCTGCCCTCAGAGGCAGTCCTAGCCAAATCGAAGGAGGAAGCCAGGGCACTGCTCATCCCACGCAGGCAGGGCCTGAGTCACAACGACAGATGCGTGCACACCTGTGAGGTAAGAGGGGAACCCAGGGGCAGGGAGCCGGCTCCTCTTTCCAAACCCCACCTTGAATTCCTCTCTCTCCTAGATCCCGAGGGAGCAGGATGGCATGGAAAGAATGGCACACGGCAAGCTCTGCCCCCCGTGAGCTGAGTCTAGACAAGTCACTTCCCTCTTCCAGGCACAGGCTTTCTCATCTGGAAACGGGGGGGGGGGGGGGG
>CM052901.1:57670942-57724694 GCA_028534135.1 Potos flavus
GAGGGGCTGCTATTCCAGGGCCAGGAATCCAGGATGTGGCTGGTGAGCACCCCCCCCCCCCACCTCAGCTCGCCTAATAATCACAGAATGGACCCTCCCCCAAACCTGGTGTTCTCATGGCAACAAGCAGCCTCCTGGTTGGCCCACCCTCTTCCACAGTCCCAACCCCAGAAAACAGTAGTGTCCAGGGCCTGCCCATCCCCATCCACCTGAGCTGATGAGGCAGCAGAGAACCTGAGGGGAAATAGGGGACCCTCCATTTAGCCCCCGCCCCAGCCTCAAAGGCCCTTCTTGCTCTGGCCAGGCTGCCTGGGGTGGGGGTGGGGAGGGAGGGGAATGGGAAACTTTAGGAGCTGCTGGGTTCCCATCACTCTCAAGCCCCCACCTGTGGCCAATCAGCCACAGAGTAGAAGAGGTCAGGTCCCTAGCCGCCCCGGAAAGGGGCCCCCTGAGCTGGCCTCCCCAGGACTGTGAGCTGGAACAGCTGTGAGGGGGCTGGGACCAACATTGTGGCTCGTAGCAGGCAAGCCTGGGTTGGGGTCTGCAGCTGCCCCCACCCATGCTGGCTGGAGTCAAGGGTCCTGGACACCAAGCCGAGCCCCCACCCCCACCCCCTTATAGGGAAGGTGTAATGTGATCTCAGGCACATTCCCACTCCCTGGAGGTGGGGGAACCTGAGTGGGGGGCAGGAAGGGGTCAGAATGGGACCGAGAGACTGAACTGCAGCAGCTGGACTTGGCTGAGGACTCAAGTGTGAGGCCTGCCGGCTGCCCCAAGCTCTCCAGGGAAGAGGCTGGGGGGAGGGGGCCGCTCTGGGACCTTCCATCACAGCCCCCAACCCACCCAAGCACATGCATACCCTCTGGTTTCTCCCAACCTGTAGTGGGACTAAATCTGTCTCCCCATCGCCCCGTGCTCATCAGGCAAATCCGACAAGAGGGAAAAGGAGAGGCAGAAGCTCTCGCCACCCAGGGACTTCCACGCTGAAAGACCCAGGCACCAATTCGGGAAAGAGCCTGGAAGTCTTAAGTCGGCCTTTCCTGCTCCCCTCTCCCAGTCAGGGCTGGGGCTGCATGCACCCTGGAACCTGGAAACATACCCCCAGCCCCACCACTTCTTTATTTTGATTTCTTTTTCCCCAAGAAGGAAGCAATTAAGCAAGGTTTATAGGCACTGGGAGATTTGAGTGGGGGGGGGGTGCCAGCTCCTGACAGGGCTGAGGAAAGAGACCAAAAGCAGGGAGGAAGAGGGGAGGGAAGAGAGAAAATGAGCCCGTGAGGGAGAGCACGGGCATGTGCGAGAAACAAAAGGACTTGAGAAAAAGAGGCAGAGAGTGACTAAGAGTGAGAGGGAGTGTGAGAAAGAGGGAGAGCGGGGAGCCTCACTGGAGAGGGGAGGTGAGCGCGGCTCACAGAGGGTGTGAGAGGGCGAACCGACACAGACCTGAGAGGCAGAACTCGGGCAGGAGGCAAAGAGGGAGAGAGAGAGAGAGAGAGACTGTTTATTTGAAAGGCTGTGGCAGCCTGAGGGTTGGGCGCGGTGGCAGAGGCAGCCCCCAGAGCTCTTGTGGAGCTGAGGGCAGCGCCTCCCTCCTGTCCTCCTGCCCCCCCCCCCATGAGCCAACACACACAGACCCTTGGGCGTGGATGGAACTGGGGGGGGTGCAGGGGCACCAGGATCAGTCCCCCACCATTCTCAGGATCTGCTCAATTACAGGACAGAATTTGTGCGGCTCCTACTGAGTCCTACTGAGTCCTACTGAGTCCTCCCCCCTGCACCCAGATGGTTGCCCTCAGCCTGAAGTGGATGGTGGGGTGGGGAGAACTCAAAAACCTGGAAACTGGTCCAGAGCACTAAAGGCTCAAAACACAAAAAGGGAGAAGCTCAGAGAGATCTTGTTTCTCCCAGCCGCCCCCCCCAACTCTGCAGGAGGGCTCCTTCCCAGCTGCGGAGCTGCCTGCTATCTCTGGTTAGAGACCCGAGAGAGCAATTAGGTCACTCCCATGAGCCCCTATAATGGGCTACCCCAGGCGGATTTCAGCTATCCTGGCTGGAGAGAGAGCATTTCCAGCCTCCACCTCCCCTGTAAGTAGGGGGTGGGGGTACCTGGGGCTCTTCACAACCTTTTCCCTTGAGCTAAGCAGCTCGGGGCCCCCAGCCTATCTTGACTCCCTGCTGTTAGGAGAGCGCTGCACCCAGTTTGGCTCCTGGGTGGGGGAGAAATTCTTGTCAATCCCTTTCCTTGTACCTTGTTCCCTTTCCGGAACCCTCTACACTGACCTTGTTTTAGCCATCCCACATACCGGTAAATAGGACCCTACCTTAACCCAAGGAGAATAGAACTAGAGAAGCTGCCTTCTCCCACTCCAGGGCTGAGAGATGCACCGTCCCTGGAACCTAAGAGGCCAAGGCAGGCAGGAGCCCGGGAAGTTAGCTGGGGAGCCTGGGAGAGTGGAGAGAAAGAGATTCCAGATACAAAAATCAGAGAGCACAGAGGCAGGCCAAAGCCCCCCAGTTTCCCACTAAGTAGGGGTATCTGCACATTGCCAGGACCTCCACAAAACAGGAAAAGCAATCTCGACCCTGGATTCCAACCCCAGTCCTGAATGCCAAAAGAGTAAAAGGTCCAGAGGTCACTACACAGCCCCAGAGACTCTTCACTAACAGCCCAGAAACCACTGAGCCACCGCCCTAAAAGGTGTGTGTGTTGTTTGGGGGTGGGGGGGAGATTGTGAAGGGGAAGGAGGAGGAAGAAAAGAAAGGATCTCCTCTACATAGCTACATCCCCAACCCCTTGGGAAAAGCTAAGCATAGCTCCCCAATCTGAGGGACATAGGGCAGGAGGCCACCGGGACCCGCCTGGGCAGAAATCCTTCCACCCCCACCCACCTCCCTCCCTCGCTAGCTCGGACGCCACTCGGCCTGGGCTGGCCCTCGAAGCTCTGCCGCCGGCTCCATTGGACCCCCGACGGGAGCTGGATCGAACCCCTCCTCCCCAACAAATCCCTCTCCCACTCCGCCCCTCTCCACAGGCCGCCTTTGTGAGCCTGGGAGCGGCGCCCGCCCTTCCACGGCCCCGCTAGGGAGAAAAGAGGGGCCAGAAGAGACGGCAAAGCGAAAAGCTAGGGAAGCAAAGAGGGAAGAAAGAGAAATGGAAATGGGAGAAGCCCGAATGCGGATACAGGAGCTGCCACCCGCCCAAAGCGCGGAGTCCCGAGCCGTGGTCCCTTCACAGCTAAACAAACGAGAAACCTGTGTTCCGGCCTCGTCCCCCACCCAGGTCAAGCTCGCCCCTCGAGCGGCTCTCGGAGAAAACCGCCACGTTCCCAGGGGCCCCACAGGGAAATGCGTTCTCTCCCCCACCCAGCTCTCGGGTGCGCCCTCGAGCGCCCGGACTCCCAGCTCCGCCAGGCGCGACCATCCCGACTTGATCCGGGACGTGCGGAGGAGAGGGCGGGGAAGCCAAGGGGTCACAACCCAGCCGAGTGCCCCCCACCCCACCCCGCCGCACCCTGCCCCGCCCGCCCGCAGGAAAACACACTCGAAAACGCCGGAGACAAAATGGGGCGCCGCTCCTCCTCGAAACACCTCCCCACACGCACTCGGGGGCGCGTGGCCTCATCCTGCAGGAGTGCCTCCCACCCCCAGGGACCTGAGCCAATAAGTTACTCACTTGGGGTTGAGGGAGCTCCAGGACACGGGCTCCAGGTTCTTGGCCAGCGGCGTGGCGAGCCGGCACAGTGCCAACACGACCATCGCCACAAGCCACTTGCCGAGCCAACGCTGCCCAGGCCGGGCCATCTTCCCGGGAGCAGGCTGCACTTGGGATCCCCTGGCGCCTCCTCAGCAAACTGGCCTCGCCTTCCCGTGCTGCGCTGCGCTCCGAACCGCTCAGGCGCCCATCCTCCGCAGTCGCCGGCCTTGAAGTGCTCCCCTCCCGCCGGCTTCGGTGTCGCTCTTCTCCGCCCGGCGGGCCAGGAGAACTCACTGGGCAGCCGTCCCCAGCCCGGGCATGGGCCGCGGCCTCCGAGGGCTCGCTCCCCTGGTCTCTCCGCCGCACGAGGCGCGACGGGGGCTCTGCGCCCCCGGATGATCCGGCCCGATTCCGCTGGGCTCCCCGAGACTGTTCGGGACTGCGCGCCCTCTCCCTGACTGGGTCTCCCCACTGAGGACTCGGTGGCCGCCCCGACGCCTCTACTGTCCCGGGATCGACGCCCCTTGGAAGAAGTGGGAGTCTCCCCACAACGTGAGCTCAGTCCGGGGGCTCCCGGCCGGGTCGCCCTGGCACGGTCTCCGTTCCTCCAGGCCACACTGGGACTCTGGGCTGCGCGCCCCCCGACAGCTTCTACTTCAGCAGGGGCCCCGTTCAGTGTACTCAGAAGAGCGGGAAGACGCAGCCGAGCGAGCTAGTCCCATCGGTTTGCGCTTCTGAAGCCTCGGCCGGGTCGCTCCGCAGCCCGGTCGCCAAGTCCTAGCTCCCCGGCGATTGCGCCCGAAGGTCTGCGGCCAGTGCGAGCCTCACACGCCTCCCACTGCTGTCCAGCGCGCATAGACTCCCTCCGCCGCCGCTGAGCTGTCTACTCCCCTGCTCAGGCGAACGCAAGGCCAACCCTACTCCTCTTAGCCAATAGGAAGCTCCGTCTCGGGGTCCTTGTCCCGTGCCACGCCCCCAGAACAGGAAGGGGGCGGGGCTCCTGGGAGCTCTTAAGGACGCCGTGCTCGCGATGCCACCAATCTGAGAGTGCGGCTCGTGCGGTTAGGGGTGGGTCCGGTTTAGTCCCGTTCCCAGAGCGCTCGGCCGGTGGGAAGTTGGCGTTCCTCTAGGGCTGTCGGCCTGCTCTCCTCTCGCGCGCCTAGTTAACACTCTGGCCCACTGACCGGGGCCAGATAGGCCCTGTCGCAAGTATCCCGGGAAAGGACTCCCATTCTCTTTACACAGGAGCCCTGAAGTCCTGCTCTGCGCCCACCTCTGTGGCAAAAGTAGCCTGTTTGCTCCCCGTCCCATCTCACGTAGGGCTCTGGTGGGCCTTCCTCCTTACCTCGCAATGCAGTGTCTGCTTGCACTTGGACCTGGAGTCTTAAACATACAGATCCGGTAGGTGATGGAGACTCAAGAGAGGTCAAGTACCGGATGGAGGTGGGTGGGAGGTGCGTTCTTTGCCCCTGGGGACCAGGCCTTTGGAATCTCAGCCTCTGGGGAGAGCCTTGTGGGACCCGGGAGCCCAAACTTAGAGTCTTGTCCTGTCTGAAAGGGCAGGCAAGGCCCCGGAATAGGCCAGCGGGGATGAGAGGGGGCACCTCGATAAAGAAAGACACCTCCAGGGCAAAGAAGAACAGGCGTAGGCAGACGCCTTTTGAAAAAGCAAAAGCGGGCGTCCTGGCCCCAAGACGCCAGACTCTAGCCCCTCCCGGCCTCGCCATCTGGGTCTTTGTCTCCCAGCCCTGGCCCATTCTCCCCGCCCCTCCTCGCTTCCTTGCTTATAACTTTGGCTCCATCCCATAGCCGAGACCCTCCCGGTCCGGCCCGCTCTCCTGGTCCGACCCCAACAGGCATACCCACGTGCTAATGTCTCCCCCTACTGGTCTTCCATAGCACCACGGAAGCTCGGGACAAATTGGAAGCTCTCGCCCGGGAGCTTGGCACACACAAACCTAACACTTGACTTGAACATGAGACTTGGGACGGGCGTGGTGGCCTTGGCAAGAACCGCGGCCCAGTATGGGGAGGAAGGGAAAGGACTAGGAGGAAGATCTGGGTTTGGGGTTGGCTTTGGAATATAGTCTCCTTGCCGTTTCTTGATGGAGACAATTAGGTGAGCAACATTCCCAAAGGGCTCTACCATTTACTAAACAGGTTCATGTCCTTATCGCGCTCAAGTAGGTGTTTCTCACTGGCTCCT
Source organism: Potos flavus (assembly GCA_028534135.1). NCBI lineage: Eukaryota > Metazoa > Chordata > Mammalia > Carnivora > Procyonidae > Potos > Potos flavus. The sequence continues at coordinate 57,676,843 of CM052901.1, forward strand.
GTGATGATTTCTTTGGCTTTAGAGTGGACCTGGATTTGGGGGGGGGCGAATAAGAAGGGAGAAACTAGACCCCTCCTCCTTTTAGAGACAGGGCCTGGAGGGTGAAAATGATCTGGGTGGACAGGAACCAGGAGAAGCTATGTCGGGTCTCTCAGCTGGACCCCTTATTGGGGTGTGGACAAGGAGACAAGGAGAGAAGAGAACAAGGTGCAAGGGCACACCAATAGTCCAGCTTGGGGACTAGGATCCCTTGAAGTGTGTGCATGGCACCTGAGCATGGAAAGAAGCCTGCTGCTTACTGAGTGCCGACTCCATGACAAGAACCACATTAGATGGGTTTCCTCTCATGGTCCCGTGAGATAAGTTCTACTCCCCCCATTTCACATAAGAGGGAAGATAAGGCTCAGGGAAGAGAAGTATCTCCACTGAGGTCACTGAGCTAATCGGTGGTGGAAGCAAGACATTCCCCCAGGCGTATCTGTCTCCAAAGCCTAAACCAATTCCAAAGCCTGTACCATACTGACTTGCCACGTGTTCAGCCCCTTCTTGCCTACTTGCTTACTTAATTCACTCCTGGTCAAAAGCTGGCTCATGCTTGGAAGGCAGCAGCGTCAGGATGGGTCAGGACTCTACTCTTCGTTCACAGGTTACTAGGCCTGGGAATAGCCATCCATCTGTGTTCCTGGCCACATCTCAAGGTTCCCACCTAGGATCGCCACCACCAACCCCACCACCAGCCTCAGATTGTGCTGCCAACACGCCCCCAGTGTCTCTTGGGAGGCAAGCCCCAAATCAGGTGGGGGAAGGGGGAGATGAGGCTGTGGTGCTAGACTTGGGAACCCTGAGCAACTCCCCGGTGTGTGTTGGCACACCCTAATTCTGGGTGGGGAGGGCAGCAGAGGAACGAGGAGAGGACTCTCTATGTCAAGGCCCGCTTTACACGCTGGTCACCCCTGGTCACAGCACAACCTTTCTGCCTCAGCCTTCCCAGTCCAGCTCTAGGGGCCTCAGTAGTAGGATCGGACCTACTCTCAGCCGCAGCCAGGGTCAGTGACTCCAGGCCCCCGCCGTCTGTGCCACCCTAGAGGGGGCTCAGATGTAAGGATTCGGGCCCCTGAGGTAGGGAGAAATTACTCCCTCCAGGGGAGCCTGAGAAGAAGTTGGGATCCATGCAGCACATGGGCCCTCTCTTATCCAAGCCCTCCCTGTTCCAGTAGCAGTCACACTCCTCCCCAGGCCTCCCAGATCAGCGGCACCACACACACACACACACCCTCAATTTCTGTGGCCCTTGTCCTTGACCTGTCCTTGCCTGCCCTGCACTCTGAGGCAAGAGAGGTGAATTAACTTACCTAAGGCCACACAGCCAGGAAGTAGAAAAGTCACGATTTTAACCTAGGCTACTGAGCTACACAACTTGTGTTGTAATGGATGACTCTCCTGAGTCTACACTGATATCCCAAGGCTCTGGAAAGGAGTGTGTGCCAAGGGGTGGGCCTTGCATACCAAAGGATCAGAGCATAGGCAGCCTACCCCGAGGCCAGGGGCAATGTAAGCTGGGAGAACGCAGTGAGGCTAACCCTCTATTAGATCTGGTCATCCCCAGCCTGCCCTAGGTCTCCTGTCTGTCCCCTCAAAGACCCACAGCCTCTGCACGTACCATCATCACAGACACACACAACCATTCCCTACAGGGAGAGGAGCAGCTGCGTCTCTTGAACACCCACTGTATGCCAGGCACCGTAGCTGGGTACTTTCACCTTTGGTGCTGTATTAGCTGAGTTTAATTCTCACAACATCCCCAAGGTAGACACTGATAGGTCTACTCTAGAGATGAGAAAAACTGAGGCTCCAGGCTCAAACGGTCTGCATCCCGTCCACCCGCCCTCCCCCGCCAACTTCCGCTTGTGAGGCCCTCTCGTGCCCTGCTGGCTCATTCCCACTGTCCATTTCTCTCGGGTTCTTCCCTCTGCCCTCAGGGATCTCCTAGCTGAGATTTGCTGCCATCTGTGTGGGACCCAGGCTGTCCTCCCTCCCCGACAAATACCTGGTTTTTCCCAAATCGCTCTATCTCTGGGTTAGTCTCGGGGCAAACCCAGGGTGGGGCCGGAGCCCTCCCGCTCTCCCCCTTCCCCTCTCCTGCATGCACCACACCCCAGGACTAGGTCAGATCGAGCCCCAGGGAGGTAAACCTTGCAGGTCTAGTTCCACTGCAGCCGTGACAATTTTCAGTGGCTGATGAAGGAGGGGGTGGTCCTGAACGCCCAGGGTTCAGCCAGACTCTCAACCCCCAGTCCCTGTCCCAGCTTCACACCTGGTTTACACACAGGTGTTTGCACTGAGATCGCCTTGATCTTCCAGGTGTCAGCCTGGCCCTTGCTCAGGCTGTGGGGGGAATACTGGGGACAGGAGGAGCCCGTCTTCTGGAGATAGTCCTGCCTGCCCCCTCCCTCCCTCTCTCTTTATCCCCTCCTTATTCCGCTTCACCCTACCCTGGACTTCTGGAAATCTCAGGTCCCATACAGGCAAGTGACCTACCCCGGTCCCTGGAAAGAGCCTGGAACGGGACATCTGAGAGAGCATGGCTCCGTGTGGCAGAGTAGAGGGCACAAGGGTCTGAAGGGCAGCTGGGACCTTGGGTTCCTTAGAAGCCTGGTCTTTGGACATCCCTGCCCTCCTGTGCCTTCTAGCTGTCCCTCCTGTCTTGTGCTCTCTAGCCCAGCAGGGGGCAGTCTAGGAGGGGAATCCCACAGCACTCTGGGCCAGACCTCCTGTTGTTCTCTCACTCCCCCATGAAGCGGAGAGTATGCAAAGCAGGGCTGGGCCATTCGTCACTGTCAAGGTCTCAGGAATTTGGGGGAGGGGAAGCAGTAGCTATCCCCACCTATCACTGACTCCAGCCTAACCCCCCATCTCAGAAGGCCAGCAGGCCTTGGGGAGGATGATGCTAGCTGGAGAAATAGTATCTTTGCCCAGTCCTGCGCCTGGCTCCTTAGAGAACACACTGGACGTGTCAGGCCCCATAAACGCAGGGAATAAAGTTCCCTTGGAGGAACACCCCAAGCAGAGCAAACATCTGGACAACCCAAGGAGCACAGGGAAGGGTAGCTGCTTCCTCATCTCTCCAGCCCTCCTAGATCTGACCTCTCACCAGCCTATGAGCTAACTTCCTACATCCTACCCTGCCATGAGGGCTAAAGGGTCAGGCCCTGGGCTTCCTAGACTGATAAACCCAGGTCTACTGGTAGAGAGGTCATAAGCCCCTGGGGGCATCCTGAGGAGAGATAAGGGACTGAACCCAGCTGGCCAGATACCTACTGGCAGATATATGGCACCAAGGCCCACCAGCCTCCAGCTGCCCTTTAGCCAACGCAGCCAGGATCTGTGACACTGAAACCTCCCCTCCCCACTCACAACTAAGTCCACTTGATTTAGAGACCTTCCATCCTACCTTCAGTCAGGAGGACCCCAGTGTTCCCTCCTGGGCTCAGTGTACCTCCCAGTGAGCACCCAGTTTCCTTCTAAGTCATTAGTCTCCCCACCTAGGCTCTCCCATCCTGCCCCCAGGAGCCCTCCCCAGAAGGCTGCCTAACTTGGGGTTTGGGTAAGACGTCAATTAAGGAACCACCCACTGTCTTCCTTATGGGATGCCGGCTTCTCAGGGGAACATAAATTTCCTTGGCCTGGCTTGCTTTTCATTCACAGACCCTCTCCAGGACACAAAATAGAGCCGACAGCAGCCCCCAACCTCAGGAGGAATTTTCCTCCTTGGACTGGTGTCCTGGGAAGGGGCGGGGAAGTCAGGAGGCTGGGGGCTTCTGAACTAAGAGGCGATTAGGGCTCTAAAAACAAGGGAGGGAGGAGGTGGGATTTCAGTGGTGGGGAAATGAGGCATTAGGTAGGTTGTTGAATCAAAGGGGTAGAGTCCCCGAGGAAATCCTTCCCTCCCTGGTAGCCTCCCTATTCCTCAATCTCTGTCGACCCCCAGTGGCCAGCCCAGTATTTGCACCCCAAAAGCTGACCTAGCACTAAACACTGCGGGCTACTGACAGCCAACAGGAAGTAGGGGACTCTGCCAGCTTTGGGTGCTGGCCTGGGCTGGGCCAAGCCAAGAACATCCTTCCTTCTCCCCCCCATCCTCCCTCCCGATACTATAAATCCAATCTATCCAGACCTACATTAGCATCCACCTCCTCTGGGCAGCCTTACTGGCAGGTCCTGGAAACCTTTCCTTCCTTTGAGCTCCACATCATGACTGTACTCCCTGTGATCGGCACTTGAATTTTCATTGTTCATGTACATCCTCTCTCCCACTACATACTAACCTGGGGCAGAAATCACTGACTGCTTCTCCTTTAGCCTCCGCGTCAAGGTCAAGCATTAAGGATGGGCATACAGGAGATGTGCAATAAATGTTACCAGTGATGATGGTGATGGTGCCGGTGATGGTGACAGCTGCCGTCTGCTGAGTGCCTACTACCTTCCATGTACTTCGTATCTATTTGCTCATTCGAAAGTCCTTTTTATATATAGACCAGGAAACTGATGTCACCGGAAGTCAACTGACCTCAATAACGCCTCACATGTAGTAAGGGGCCGACTCCAAGGCTTGAGGCGGGTTTCTCTGGCTGTAGGTATCACTATCTCCTATGTGCTGTACACTGCCCTTACCCCTGGAAGGGACGTGGGGATGAGTACGACTCTGTCCCCGACAACAAGGCATGACGTGGGCCACGACAAAGACAATATGCTCCACGGAGCATGGAGGAACTGGCTCCACGTGCTTCCAATTTTTCTTTAGTTTGCTCTTTGACAGAGCAGATAGCCAAGCCCAAGATGCAAGTCTTCCAGGTCTCATCACACAAAGAGACTGGGGCCAACCAAAAGACTTCTATGGACAATGAGTGCTTCAAAGAGTCAAGAATCCAGTGCCACAGAGGAAGAGTCCATCAGAGATTGCTATCAGTAGAATACCCAGACCCTTCCGAGAACCAACATGAGTCAGATCAATTCACAAACACCGCTGGACCTTCTCTGGGAGCCTGACAGGAGCTGGAATCTGAGGTTTAAAGAGATGAGAGAGATGTGTGAGTTACTTCCCCTCTCTCCACGCCGTACCCAGTTAGTTAACAGTCCCAGGCCAATAAACACCATTCAGTAGAGCACCCAATGATCTGAACCTTACTCTTGTCCATGACTTCCCTGAGCCATTTTGCCTTTCTCCGGCCTGGTGACCTAAGGGGAAACTGAGTCATCTCACGCCTGCCCTCCCTCCTTCCCCAAGTAAACCATTCACCTGAGACTCTTTCAGTCACTCCATTCTTAGTAGTCCTTGGTGCGAAGATTACCTGCTTGGGCTGAAAGGAAAAGAGCCCATTGTGGGTGTCTCGGGTGGTTCAAGCTCCCCCTCCCTTGCCTGCTTCCACCACTAAGATTCCAACAATGCAAGGCCCTGGCTTAGAGTTGACAACCCTGGAAAGCAGGAAGCTTAGTTTCCCAGGCACATTCTACAAGGAGCAGAGCCTTCAGGTTTCGGGTTGGACTCTCCACAGACAGTTTATTAAGGGATTTTTTTCCCCCAAATTGGATGAGTGATAACACCTGCTTTTGAAAATGTCCAGTCTGGGGCGCCTGGGTGGCTCAGTCAGTTAAGTGTCTGACTTTAGCTCAGGTCATGATCTCAGAGTCCTGGAGTCGAGCCCCGTGTCTGGCTTTGTATTCCAGAGGGGAGTCTGCTTGTCTCTCTCTCTCTCCTTCTGCCTCTCTCCCGTCTTGTGCTCTGTCTCTCTCTCAAATAACTAAATAAAATCTTCTGAAAAATAAAAATGTCCAGTCTGAAATGACCAGGCAGAGGCCTCTGACTCTGAAACCCATTTTTTTCTTTTCTTTCCTTCTTTCTTTCTTTCCTCCTTCCTTCCTTCCTCCCTCCCTCCATCCCTCCCTCCTTTCTTTTCTTTTTTCTTTCCTTTCCTTTCTCTCTCTCTCTCTCTCTCTCTTTCTTTCTTTCTTTCTTTCTTTCTTTCTTTCTTTCTTTCTTTCTTTCTTTCTTTCTTTCTCTCACATGGGTACAAAACAGAACTGCTTCGCATAGGAAATCTCAGCCCTGCTAGCAGGGCCTCCCAGGGCCACTGCTGGGCAGAAGCATAGTGATCTTCCTCTAGGAGCGTACGTGCCCTCACCGGGCAACCCACCCTTCATCAGCAGTGAACAGCCTCACTTCCAGCCTGGCTGATTGCTAAGACTGATGGGTGTGCACGTACCCTGCCACAAAGAATATTTGCACTCCAGGAGCTCATTAGGGAAGTTGGGCTCACACACTGCCACCTAGCACTTAGCAAAATGTGTGCTTCCAGAAATAATGACTCCAGGAGCCTTGTCTTGGAAGCTATCCTTGTCCAGCAAGCTATCCTGACACCCTAAATGATCCCAGGGATGAAATCAGATCCCTGGGGTCAATGGCACTCAGTTGGGGATTGTGGGGGCACACGTCACTGCACACAAGTCAGCAGACCCCCATGGATGGGGCAGGGGTGTCACACAATACTGGGTAGCCTGGTGGCATTCACCGTGAGGGGCTGGGAGCCTATTTCATAGAGTTGTTGTGAGGGTTAAATGGGTAATATATGTGAAGCATTTACACAGCACGCACCATGGATGTGTTAGCTCTTATTAACCGTCTTTTTGTCCTCTTCAAATATTTATTAGCCAATTTGTATTTCTTCTCAGCTTTACATATTCCTCTCCTTTGCCTTTGTGGGTTTTTTTTTTTTAAATTAACTTGTAAGAACAACTTATCCATTAAGAATATTAAGTATTTGTTGGAACTCTTTGAACTTGGAGCTCAAATTATTTTTATTATGTTTTTGCTTTTTGGATTATCCCTTGTAACAGCCTTATTGAGATGTAATTTACATACCATAAAATTCACCCCTTTAAAATGTACAAATCAGCAGGTTTTAGTATATTTGTATAGTTGTGCAAACATCATTATTATCTAATTTCAGAATATTTCATCATGCCCCCACAATACCATATCCATTAGCATCCACTCCCCACTCCCCATTCCTTTCTCCCCCCAGCTCCCAGCAACTATGAATTGACTTTCCGTCTTGGTGGATTTGCCTCTTCTAAACATTTCCTATGAATGGAATCATCCAATACATACATCTTTTGTGACTGGCTCCTTTCACGTAGTGTAGTGTTTCTGAGGTTCATCCACGCTGTAGTATATGTCACTAGCTTTCCTGTTTTTATTGCCACACGATATATCATTGCATGGGTATACCCACAATTTTTAGGCATTCATCAGTTGATGGACATCTGGGTTGTTTCTACTTTTTAGATATTATGAATAATGCTGCTATGAACATGGATGCACAGATTTTTGTGTGGACATATATTTACATTTTTCTTGATTACGTATACCTGGGAATGGGATTGCTGGGTCATGTGGTATTTCTAAATGTAACTTTTTTTAGGAACTGCCATGTCGTTTTCCAAAGCGGCTGTACCATTTTACATTCTCGCCAGCAATGTACGAGGATTTCAATTTCTCCACATCCTCCCCAACATTTATTTCCTTTCTTCTCTTTTTGATTATGGTTATCCTAGTGGGTGTGGAGTGGCATCTCACTGTGGTTTTGGTGTGCATTTCCCTGATAACTGGTAATGCTGAGAACATTTTCATGTGCGTATTGAACATTTGTACGTCTTCTTTGGCGAAATCTCTATTCAGATACTTAACTCATTTTTACTTGGGTTATCTGTCTTTTTAATGTTGAGTCCTAAGTATACTTTATATATTATGGAGACAAGTCCCTTATCAGGTATATGATTTGCAAATATTTTCTCCCATTCTGTGGGTTGTCATTTTGCTTTCTTGATATTTTCCTTAAAGCACATTGTTTTCTTTTGTTGCTTATGCTTCTGGCATCACACTGCATAACCCAAGGTCTCAAAGAATTACTCGTAAGGTACTTCTAAGAGTTTTATAGTTTTAGCTCTTACATCTAGATCTTTGCTCCATTTTGAGTTCATTTTAGTGTCTGGTGTGTGGTAGGGGTCCAACTTCTTCTTCTTCTTCTTTTTTTTTTTGTTGTTGTTTTTTATTTGTTTTTGGCCAAGGTGATATACAGGTATCCTAGCACTTTTGTTGAAAAACTTTTCTGCCCCATTAAATTGTCCTGGCACCCTTGCTGAAAATCAATTGACTATATGTGGGAATATTTACTTGGGGGCTCTCAGTCATATTCCATTGATCTACATGTCTATTCTTATGCCCATATGATACTGTCTTAATTACTATAGCTTTGTAGTACATTTTGAAATTGGAAAGTGTAAATTCTCTAACTTTGTTTCTCTCTTTCAAGACTGTTTTGCCAAAAAAAAAAAAAAAAAAAAAAAAAAGACTGTTTTGCCTTTTCAGGGTCCTTGCCTTCCATATGACTTTTAGGATCTGCCCATCAAATCTGCAAAACAAAGCCAGCTGGGATTTTCATGGGAATCGCACCGAAACTATAGATCAATTAAGGATGAAATTTAAATTATTAAGTTTTCCTTTTCATGAACACAGAGTATGACTTTCCACATATTTATGTCTTCTTTAATTTCTGACAGTAACATTTTGTAGTTTTCAGATTACAAGTCCTGTACTTCTTTTGTTATCTTTATTTCTATTTTATTGTTTTGATATTATCATACACAAGATTGTTTTCTTAATTTTATTTCAGATTGTTCATTGCCAGTATAGAGAAATATACATTTCTGTACATTGATCTTGTATCCTGAAACTTTGTTTAATTCATTTGTTACTTTTATAGGCTGTTAGTATATTTGTTATGTTTTTCTTTACATAAGATTATGTACTGTATAAATAGAGATAAATATTTACTTTTTCTTTCATTATCTGGATACCTTTTGTTTATTTTTCTTGCTATATTGCCCTGGTTAGAACCTCCAGTAAAAAGGTTCAAAAGAAGTGGCAAAAGCAGACATCCTTGTCTTACTCCTTAACTTACGGAAGAAAAACTCGGGCTTTCACCATTAAGTAAGATGTTAGTTGTGAATTTTTGGTAAATGCTCTTTATCTTGTTGAAGAAGTTCCCTTCTCATCTTACTTTGTTGAGTTTGGGGGATTTTATTTATCATGAAAGAATGGCAAATTTTATCAAGTACTTCTGTGTCTATTGAGAAGATCGTTTAGTTTTTGTCCTTAATATGAGTGTTAAATAAACTTTTTATTGCAGGGATAAATTCCATTGATTCATAGTGCTTAGTCATTTTTATTTATATGTTACTGGATATGGTTTGGTCTGTAATTTTCTTATGATGTCTTTGTCTAGCATTAATATCAGTAATATTTACTTCATTGAATAAGTTGAAAAGGATTCTCTCTTTGTATTAGGATTCTCCAAAGAAATAGAACCAATAGTATATATATGAATTGGATTATTCACTTAGGCAATAATGGAGGCTGATGTTCTAGCTTGAAAGCTGGCAGGCAGGAAAATTATTTGGGGCAAAATCAAGTAAGATTGAGGGGGATCAGCCTTTTATTCTGTTCAGGTCTTCAGCTGATTGGATGAGGCCCATCCATATTATGGAAAGCAATCTGCTTTACTCAGTCTGCCGACTTAAATGTTAATCTCATCCAAAAAACACCTTCACAGACAGTCCCAGAATAATGTTTGACCGAATATCTAGCTCCCCCCATGACCCTATAAAGCTGGCACATAAAATTATCTATCACAAGCCCACCCCTTATCAACTTGACTATATCCATCTCCTTAAACCATACTTAGTCTCCAAATAAAGACAGTAACAAGATTATAATACCACCAGTATGATACAATTATCCTGCCTACAACCCAAAGCACACTAACCCCTTTCCCAGATGAGGGAATGAAGTCCTTGAGTGATGTTTACTTTCCCCATGATATCCCCAAAACTTAAATAATATGATGTAAAGTTAACAATACTTAAATACTGATACTCAAATCTTCCTGTGCCTTTCTCTTGTAAGGACACTTGTCACTGAATTTAGAAGGCACCCAGATACTCCAAGATGATCTCCTCATCTCAAACTCATTAACTTAATCATACTTGCAGAGATAGATCCTTTTTTCAAATAAGATATCATTTGTAGTTTACATAACATTAGGGCAGGAGCATATATTTTTGGTGGCTACCATTCAGAGAATGGGGTGAGGACTGAGTGCAGAGAACGTATGAATAGGGGCTGTTGTGTTGTGTTTGTTTCAGTCACCATCAGCACCATCACAAACATTTATTGAGTGATAACTATGTGTCAAGCTCCGTGCTAAGCCCTTTATGTACATTATCTCATTAAAGTGACCCAACCCTCTGAGTTGTTACTATTATTACTCCCATTTGCCAAAGAGGAAGCTGTGGTACAGAGAAGTTAAGCAACTTGACCACACTCACATAGGCAGGACATGGTGTGCCTACTTACTAGCTGCCTGACTTCACATCCAGTATCCCTAACCACAACTCTCGGCTTCCCCCTCACACAGGTCTGGGGACTGGCATTCAATGCACTGACAGTGGTTTTAGAAGCATCCTGGTATGATTTTTGGGAGCCTGAGCTCTGAGGTCAAATAGGCTTAGGTTCCCATTCTGTCTCTGCCCCTTATTACTTGTGTGATCCCCCTGAGCGTCTATTGGCCCTATGATAAACTGGGGAGAAAGCATTTATTCATTCATTAAATGCCTACTATGTGCCAAGAAAATAACACTTACCCAGCAGCAAGCTGTGCAGATTGAATGAGTTCATGTATATAAATATCCCGGCACATACTACAGCTTTAACAAATGATGGCTATTTTTATTACTCTATAGTTACAGCTGAGAGAGAGAGAGAAAGAGGGGGAAATGACCAGGAGGACTTACATTTGGAGTGAGACCAGATGGAGTCCCCCAAACCTAGGCTGATTCAAATGCCAGGAAGGCAATGGTACAAACAGGCAGAGATAACCTAGGACCCTTGGCTAGGCCCTGGAGAAAGAAGACTCTCCCAAGGAGGGGTACAGTTTGACATCTCAGCCTGAATTTACGTGAGGTGAACACACGAGGGCATGTGGTTCTCACAACAGGCTGGCTCAGAGACTCCCAGAGAAGCCCCAGTATCCTGCTCCCTTGTTTCTACCTCTAAGGCAGCAGGCCCAGACCCTGTGACTGAGAAAGAGGCTGATGGAGGGAGGGAGAGGGCCTAGGAGATTAACAGAGCCCTCTCTGGGGCACAAAAGATACCTTATGTCAACCCACTGAAGGGAGTAAAAGGGAAAGTAGAATTGGCTCAGCACATTTGGGGTTGAGGGGGGAGGGAAGAAGTCACAATACAAGGGACTGAAATGAGCTCTTAGCCTCCAGCTAGGCAAGTAAACAACGACACACACACACACACACACACACATATGCATACACACATGCACACGCGCTTGCGCACACACACGCACACACACACACAGAAATTATGAGGGAGTCCCAGATTTGTGGAAGGGAGCATGAGTGAGGCATGAGAATGTCCAGTTGGGAGCATTTTGGGTCATACTAGATCTCAGTCTTCATGTTATAATTATGAAAAATAAAGGCAGCAAAGCTTCATGTCTCTATAGGGTTAGTATGCAGAAAAAGCTAAGCTGATAGCTCTAGTGAGAAAGATCCGATGAAATGAAGCCTGTTCGGAGATTAGAAATCTCAAAGAAGTTCTAGCCTGAACAGGATGGTTTAAACTTCAGAATTTAAGGAGCAAGGAATGGCAGCAAGATGCACCAGCTTTAGAGTCATGCACATTCACTGCACACTTGTGGCCTTGGGCAAGTCTATAAACTTTGCCCCATCTTTCAAAGGGGCATAATAATAATTGTACTACTAGGTAAGAGTCAAGTAAGATACTGGGTGTAGAAGTGTCTGGTGCACAGCAGGTGTCTAGAAAATGCTCGATCTGCAGCTATACATGAGGGAGTCTTGAGAAACAACTTTGGTGTGAAACTTTGGGGACCTTGAGACGGGTTGTCTTACCTGGGAGCAGGTAACTACTGTTGGAAGATAGACTCCATTTGGATTGGACCTTCTCTAGATAATCTTTAGGAACCTCCCATTCCTGAGACAAAGAATTATGGGAGATGCAGAAAGATATCTAGTTCTCGTCAGTCAAGTCTCAGCTAAATTGCCACCTCCTTGGGAAACCTTCTCCAACCATTAAGACTAAATTAGTGCCGCTCCTCCAACCCTAGCCCTTGCCTAAGCAATTATCGTGTTTATTTCTTCATAGCAGTTATCACGGCCTAAAATTACCATTTTCCTTATTGGCTTACTTTCTGGCACACGTGCGCGCGCACACACACACACACACACACACCATAAAATTTGTTGCTATGTTGTATAAGAAATGGACCCTAACATCAGAGAACTTATGATACAGGTATAAGAGTATTGGGGGCTCATGTGTCAAGGCCAGGAGCTCACTTCCAGCCAAGAGGTATGAATTCTGGGAGTTATGGGGTCTTGAGCAAGGCTTTGAAGGATGAATAGCATTTGAAAAAGTGGAAGTAAGTGAAGAGAGAGGAGTCAACAAATGACAATAGCAATAGCAGTTCTGATTTTCTGAACACCACCATGGTAACATGCCTGGTTCTCAGCCCTGCAGTAGAGCAGTGAACAAGCCGGAGGAGATCCTGGCTCTGGAATGGCACCCACATTGCGGTGAGAGGAGACAGGATCCTTTCAGATAGTAATCGATACAATATAGAGGATAATGAAGGGTAATGGGCTGGAAAGAGATGGACATAGAGGTGGGTGGGCTTCCTATAGATGTAGGTAATCAGGGGGTCTTTGAAGAGGCCATGTCTGAGCTAAGATCAGAATGATTAAAAAAAAAAAAAGGCCAGGCACCCAGATTCCAATCCACTGTTCTACACACAAGGCTCATTTCCCTTGCATTCAGCCTCTGCCACCTCTTCTCTTTCTCTGTCCTCTGATCTTTCCCCAGAGGTATACTTTGCTTCCTCCGGCCACTCTCTACTCCTTTTACTGTAAATCACTCCAGCCTTTCAAAGCCTCTTTCAATTTTCCTTTATTTAGTACCAATTCAACAAACCAAAAGGCCCCAAATCAAGCCAGAAAACTCAAGAAGCTTCTTAGAAGGGGAAAAAGACTGGGGGAAGACAATGAATCCTCATGCCTCATTTTTCCCTGTCACATGGTGAACTCAAAATAAAAACGGCAACCTGACGGGGATGCTGTGGGGATTGTCCTACCTAGCACATAGTAGGTGCTCCGGACACATTAATTCTCTTCTCTCCCCCAGTCCTTGATATTCTCAAATGCAAAGTGTCTGTTTTTAGCGTTATGTGTTCATCACAGAATAAATGAAAGCCACTGTGAAGAAGAAAAGAAAAGAATAACAATCACCCTCATAAATTTCCCGTGACTCAAAAGTAACAACCATTTAACCTTTCAGTGTATTTTTTCCAGGATTTTTTCTAGATTTCTTTCTTTAAAAAAAAAAAACAGATTTATTGAGGTATAATTTGACTACCATAAAGTCCACCTCTTTGAAGTGTACACTATCATTTCCTAGCATATTCTCAAAGTTGTGTGATAATCATCACTATCTAATTTTGGAACATTTTGTCACTCCAAAAACAAACTTGTACTCATTAGCGGTCACTCCCATTTACCCCCACATCATGTCCAGCCCTAAATAACCATTACTTTATTTTCTGTCTCTATAGACCTGACTATTCTGAAAATTTTATAAAAATGAAGTCTTTTGTGTCTGGTTTCACTTAGCATGATTTCAAGGTCCATGTCGTAGTATATATCAGTAATTCATTCCTTATGAATTCCTTATTCCAACAAATAACATTTTGTTGTATGGATATACCACATTTTGTTTATACATTCTTCAGTTGATAGACATTTGGGTTATTTCCATTTTTTTACTATTATTAATAATGCTACTATTCAGTTTTTATGTGGACACATATATTCTTTTTTCTTGAATATTGTACATACCTAGAAGTGGACTTGCTGGATCATATGGTAACTGTTTAACATTTTGAGGAACTACCAGACTCTCAATGTTTCTTTCTTCATGTTATGGTGATGCTGTAATACAATCACCTGTACTAGCTTTTTGAGACTTTATTTTTTCCCTTAGTTTCTCAGTAAAACTTATTTTTTCAAGCTTCTTTTTAAAAATGCATTTGAGTCAATAAGGCATGGGATAAACCCTGGGAATACAAACATAAATAAAAGCTGGCCATTGCTGTCAATGAGCCCACAATCTAGTGGGGAAAGCAAACACATCAAGTTCAATTCCATGTGGTCTGTGCTATAGTAGAGAGAGATTAACAAACTGCTGAGAGAGCGCGAATGAAGAGACCAAAACTCTACCCAGGGAGTGGTAGGGAAGGCTTCCTGGGGAAGGTGACATTTGCAGAGTCTGGAAAGATGAGTATGCGTTCATCAGGTTGATGAGGAAGAAGGAGAGGAGGAGATGGAGGAGGAGAAGAATGCCAAGCAGAAGCAACAAAATGTGAAAAAGCATATAAACATGAAAAAAAATGGCACCCAAGATGCTACAAATAGATTGGTGTGGTCAGAGTCCCCGGACAGTTGTGATACTGGTAATGTAGGTCAGGGCCCGATTTTGAAAGGCTTTGAATGACATGTAAAGAATTCATAATTTAACCTGAACCACTGGAGAGCCTTAGAAAGACTTCAGGCCAGAAGTTGGCATGGTTAAAACTGCAGAATATAAAAAGTATGTGTAGGGGTGCCTGGGTGGCTCAGTCGGTTAAGCATCTGCCTTTGGCTCAGATCATAATCTCAGGGTTCTGGGATTGAGCCCCAGGTTGAGCTCTGCTCCCTGCTCAGCAGGGAGTCTGTGTCCCTCACTCTCCCTCTGCCCACCCCACCCCCCCCGCACATGCGCGCGCGCACGCTCTCTCGCTCTCTCTCTTGCAAATAAATAAATAATCTTTTAAAAAAGTAATTTTAAATCAAAATGGTATACATGTATATGGTTAAAAGTCAAGGAGCAGAAGTCTCCAGCAGTCTCTTGCTCCATTTGTCCCATGTCAGACCCTCTCCTCTTTTGTTTCTCCTGGTAATTAGTTCCTTCATTTATTCCTAATAATATATATAAGCTGTTATTTCTTGATCTATCAATTTAAGACACAGCCTCCCTACTTTTTTTTCCCCCAAATACTTTTATTTTATTTTTTCAGCGTTACAAGATTCATTGTTTATGTACCACACCCAGTGCTCCATGCAATACGTGCCCTCCTCAATACCCACCACCAGGGTCGCCCTTCCCCCCACTCCCTCCCCTCCAAAACTCTCAGTCCCTTGTTCTGAGTTCACAGTCTCTCATGGTTCTTTTTTTATCTCTGCAATATACACTGTCTTTGTATATCATACTCCTATCTATGTACTCCCATCTTTCAATGGACACTAAACCATTTTACATTCCCACCAGCAATGTATAAGTATTTCAATCACCCCCTTGCTTTTCTGTGTAAGCTTTAGACAATATACTTGCACCTGTATTTCTTGTTTTATCAACACTAAATATCTCTGACTCTCCATTCTGTGAGATGAGGATACTAGTGGCCCTGCTTTTCCCTAATGCTCTTCTCTCCTTTCTACATCCCATTTTCTGTCATCTGTATTTTTAATTTTACATTGTCAAGATTGATGATATTTGTGTTCTGTTCTATAAGCATAATTAAATCCTCCATGCTTTCTCTATAGGTTGATTCAAAATAAACAGTGGTTGTATTAATTATTGTGACTTGTACATTTTGTTCCTTTTATAGCCAAGTAGTTTAGTGCCCTCATTTCCCTTTCTTATATAGCTTTTTCTGTATTCTGCTGTTGCTGCATGGAGAATTCTGTATATGTCTGTTAGGTCTAGTTGGTTTATAGTGTCGTTTAAGTTCTCTATCTCCTTACTGATCTTTTGTCTGGTTTTTCTATCAATTATTGAAAGTGGGATATTAGAGTCTCCAAAAATTATTTCAAAATCATTTATTCCTCCCTTTAATTCTGTCAATTGTTGCTTCATATATTTGGGGATCTGAGTTCAGTCACATATGCCATTCAGATGGTTTCAACACCACATTACTATCTCAAGGCTATATCCTTGGGGACAGCTTCTAGGAGCAGGAAAGGCAAGCAGAATGCACATTCTAAGGACAGAGGAGTGGGTGAGGAGCTTCTGATTGCCCTGGTCCAGCTCACCAGTCAGCTGGTGGTCATGTCCTCTCCATGACGTCCGCTAACCTTGGATTTGGCAATGGGTTCTCATATATGACACCAAAACACAAGACAAACAATTCAAATAGACAAATTTGAATTCATCAAAATTAAAAACTTTTACGATATAAAGGGCTATCAAAAAGTGAAAAAACAATCCCCCATATGGGAGAAATATTTGCAAATCACAAGGGACTTGCACGTAGTATATATAAATAACTCTTAAAAACTCCATAATAGATGATCCAATTTTTAAAAATGGGCAAAGTATCTGAGTAGACATTTCTCCAAAAAAGATATACAAATGTCCAATAATTATATGAAAAGATTCTCAAAATCATTAGTTAACTGTCAAAAATCACAATGAGATACCACTTCATATCTATTAGGATGGCTACAATAAAAAAGTAAGAGTTGGTGAAGATGTGCAGAAATCAGAACCCTCTTACATTGATGGAGGGAATGTAAAATAGAGCAGCCACTTTGGAAAGCAGTCTGGCAGTTCCTCAAATGGTTAAACATTGAGCTACCATATAACCCAGCTACCCCAATCTTAGGCGTACACTCAAAAAAATAATAAAAACACACATTCACACAAAACTTCTTTATGAAGGATTATAGCAGCATTATTCATAATAACTAAAAGGTGGAAACAACCCAAATATCTATCAACTGATGAATAGATAAATTAAATATGCTATATCTGTATAGCGAAACCGTATTTCACAATAATACAATTCAGACACATGCTACAACACAGCTAAACTTTGAAAACATTACATTAAGTGAAAGGAACCAGTCACACAAAACCTTGTATTATATGATTCCAATTATTTGAAATGTCCATAATAGGCAAGTCCACAGATACTCCTGGTTGTCAAGAGTTGGAGAAAAGGAGGAAGGGGGGATGACTGCTAATACAGGTACAGGATTTCTTTTTGAGGTGATGAAAATGTTCTAAAGTTGACTGTGGTGGCAATTGCACATATACTAAAAACCATTGCGTTGTATACTCAGTAATGGATGAATTGTATAGTATGTGAATTATATCTCAATAAAACAGTTCTTTTTTTTTTTTTTTTTAAGCTCCACTTAGACCATTAAAAAAAGGAAGCTAGGATGCACTCAGACCTTCTCAGTAGTGGAGGTTTCATGTACAGAACAATAAGGAAATAAATATGGGACTTGAAGAGACAGAACCTTAGAATGGTCTGGCCTCATGGAGGCTGGAAATGGATTCTAAGCTACTCCAGAGATCCTAGCAGCAGGAGTTTAAATAATCACTCTTAGCCTTTTTTTGCATCTTTCAGATCTAACTTTCAGTGCTGGCTGCTTGACGATTTTCTCTAGTTCTTGTATCAGAATTCTTTTTGCATAGAATTTTCTGCCAGACCACCTTTAAGGTACCACCAAGTGGACTGCCCTTTGGTCAAATAACCAACTTGATTCAACTAACCATGGCCACCTCTACTCCACCCCACCAGATTCGATTACTTCCTCTTCTCTTCCTTGCTCCCACAGCCTCTGAGTCTCTCTCTATTATAGTCCTGAACCTCTTGGATTCTGTCCAGTAAGTATACACTTCTCCCCCAGAAACCTGGCCCAATTCTTCCCTGCTTCTCTCAGGACATCTGGCACAGTCGGGCACAATATGGGCACTAAGTCAAAATGTATTGAACACTAATGATAATAGCATTTATCAAGTGTTTACAATATGGCAGGCATTGAGACCTTTTCATGCATTAACTTATTTAACCCTCACATCAACCTTATAGGATAAATACTATTATTATTCTGATAATATTGATAAGGAGACTATTACTTTAAAGAAGTTAAGTAGCATGCCCAAGATCATACAGTTAATAAGTGGTAGAGCTAAGAATTAAACACAGCAGCCTAGCCCTTGAGACTGCCAATTACATGAAATCCAGAGGACTAGTAGTGAAGACAGCGAATCAAGCATCAGAGAGTTCTTTGCAGGCTGGAATAATGAGTTGAGATGGAAAAGGTGAAATATTATAGCACCAAATGTAAACTGTAACTAGCCCCACCCCTCACTCCCCCAGTCCAACTGCACAAGTCTAAGAAAGGGAAGGTGGGTCTTAGCAGCAGTGAATTTGGAAGCCCTTTGAACTTGCCCCTTTTCCTTTATTCCCTCTAATCAACCATTTGCCAAGTAAGGCTGCAGTCATTTCCACCCATGCCCTCCTCTCCATTCTCATTCTTTTTACCTTAGTTTAAGACACTAACATCCCGGGGCGCCTGGGCGGCTCAGTGCGTTAAGCCTCTGCCTTCTGCTCAGGTCATGATCTTAGGGTCCTGGGATCGGGCTCTCCTCAGTGGGGAGTCTGCTTCCCCCTCTCTCTCTGCCTGCCTCTCTGCCTACTTGTGATCTCTCTCTCTCTGTCAAATAAATAAATAAAATCTTTAAAAAAAAAAAAAAGACACTAACATCCCTTCCCTAGACCATAGCAAAAGTCTCTTAGATGACCTTTCCTCCAGCCACCCCTTTCTCACACCTAGGGTGAATCTAAACCCCTACCTGGCAGACTTCCTCTTAAAGACTCCCTATCTCTCCCTCTTACTAAAATGTGAGCCCTGGAGGTAGAGGCCAAATCTTGTTTATCTTTCTATTTCTCCCTACCATCACCAAAAAAGAAACACACACACACACACACACACACACACACACACACACACACACACACTGTGCTCAGTGCAGTGCCTGGTATGACAAAGCCTTCTTCTTCTTTTTTTTTTTTTAAATATCCTGGGTCTACCAAAGAGAAATTTCAATTTCTTCACTAAAGATGGTATGCAAGTGAGGAGAAAGGCCTGCATCACCGCCACCCTCACATACTTCTGTGCCCCTAGGCTACCATGAACCTGGGCACCTCTCCATTACCAGCTGATGAGGCAGTATCCTTTCCTTCCTTGCCATGGGCCACCAGCAGCTCTCTCTGGCATATATAGACCCATCTGATCATCAATTAAGTGAAACCACCCAAAGGGTTATCCAAGGTCCAGGTGTATGTGGACAGCTAGAGGAGCTTGCACATCTCTACCTCTCAGCAAAGAGTGAATGAGGGTGGCATCCACCAAGATTTTTATATCTTGCCTTAAGCTTTTCACAACATTTTCATCCTTAAGTATCCTGCAAAGAAGGTAGGGCAGGAGCTTCATATTTCAAGTGGGTAAACTGAGGCTCAGAGAAGGAACAGGAACTTCTCAGGGTCACTGAGGCTGCACATGGAATTCCAACTCCAACACACACACATAGCACCTAGAGCACATTGTGGATTCTTAGTGGTGGAGTCTTACCCATATTCATTCCTGCCATCCTGATAAATGCAGGGACCTGAGATAGCACATACAATCTGCATTGGTTAATCAGACTTGTTAGTCAAACTCCCAGTGTTTCAGTTCCAGCTGAAAGGGAGTAGCCACCAAGAAGCCAATCTGGACTGTGAGGGCTGAGGTGCTATTACTGTGTATATGTGTGGTGAGGCAGGGCAGGGGTAGAGGGTGATGTAGTAGGAAATGAAAAGAGATGAGAATGCAGGCACCATGAAATTCCAGGCTCACACCAATCTCCAGGGTGCTCACTCAGGTCCCTGGCTCCTCCCTGTGACTTTCACTTAGATCTGGTAGGGAGCTCACCTTTCCCTGGTCTTGCCCTTCCCCTGCACAACATCCCCCTTCAGGAGAAGCTTCTCACCTTCCCCAAGCCTTTGGCCTCCCCAGTTATAAATGAAACATACACCTCCCCTAGCAACCTCTTAGTTCCCTTTGATCCTTACTTTTTCTTCTAACATTCTATACATTTTATTTGTTTATTGTTTGTCTTCCTTCACAAATGTGAGCTCCACGAGGGAAGGGCTTTTGTTCGTTTTCGCCTCTCATAGTCACTGTGTGTTCCTCAGTGTCAAGTCACTGTGTTCCTCAGTGTGAAGAACAGTGCCTGGCACATCATGGGTGCTCAGTAAATATTTGTGGGATGGATGGAGTCTCACAGTCCAAATCCTCCACTGTTAGCCATCCAGCCTATAAATAGCACTGTGTGCACATGCTACAAGCCCATGAGATATGGAATGGAGAATGTAATTACAGAGAACTGCTTGGTCCCCTTGAAGGGCTAAAGCTGGTATCTTTCCTTCTCGTTTCCATGTCAGGGCATGCACCTCACACCTACCCGCCCAGCCCCGCAGCCTGGACAGGCTTCCCTTTCTCTCAATTTACCTAGTCCTTCCTAGCAGAAACCTCAGGTTTCAGCCAAACCTCTGCCTGATAACCTCAAACGCTATCCCAGTCCTATCCACTTTCATTAACATCTACATCTACCACCTCTTTCCTGGGTAGTAATTCAATCCAATAAACATTGGCTTAGGGTGCACAAGATACCAGGCTGTTTCCAGAATGTTCACTCAACATACAATTATTAAGCACCTATAAGAAGCCATATGGGGACAAATAAGACTTGGTTCCTGTCTTCAAACTGATCCCAGTTGAGTAAGGGACTCTGAAATATAACTAGATTCATACTAATTAGTGTGATTAATTTTATTACAAAGAGAAACCAGGGATTGAGGGAGCCCAGAAGGGGATAACCCAGACTGGCTTGCTTGCTTGCTTGCTTGCTTTCTTTCTTTCTTTCTTTCTTTTTTTTTTTTTCCTGGCTAGAATTCCTTTTATTATTTTTTTTCTCAAATACTTTTATTTTATTTTTTCAGTGTTACAAGATTCATTGTTTATGTACCACACCCAGTGCTCCATGCAATACGTGCCCTCCTCAATACCCACCACCAGGCTTGCCCATCCCCCCAACCCCCTCCCCTCCAAAACCCTGTCCCTTGCTCTGAGTTCACAGTGTCTCATAGTTCTTCGCCCCTCCGATTTCCTCCAATTCACCCCTCCCTTCCCTCTCACAAATGTCCTCCATGTTTTTCCTTATGCTCCACATGTGAGACCATATGCTAATTGACTCTCTCTCCGCTTGACTTATTTCACTCAACATAATCTCTTCCAGACTGGCTTTCAAAAAAAGAAGTTGGGTAAGCTGAGGCTTAAGAGGATGAGGAGTTTGCCAAGTGATAAAGTAGGAAGGAAGATGTTTCAGGCAGAAGAAGTGTGTGCCAAAGTCTGGAGATGGGCAAGAGTGGTTTGTAAGATAGAAGTGTTGCCATCTACTAGGAAGTGGGAGAGATAAAGCTGGAAAGAAATCCTGTGTCAGACTGTCGGGGGCCTTGTAGGCCATGGTGAGGAGTTTGATTTTACCTAAAGAGCAACAGGGAACCAGTAGAGGGTATTTCGGGGTTGGTGGAGCATGGCTTGGAGAGGCAAGAGAGAACTCAGAGAAAATCAGTTAGGAGGCACTATGGTATTCCAGCTGAGTGGTAAAAGATGATGATGACCTTGTGTAGCAGTGTAGATACGGAGGACAGGACAGACTCAAACTTGAGATGGAAAGAGGAGACAAAAATCAAAAACAAAAACAAAAACAAAATCCAACAACCCTGGACCTGGAGACTGGTTCACTGGAGGATCTGATTCGAGAGAAAAGAGATGCTGAGTTGAGTTGGGGCCACTGAAAGGCATTGTGGCTTTGAGGTGCTGGTGGGACTTCTGAGGGAAGATGTCCAGTAGGCATATAGACTTATAAGTGCTGACATTTTTCTCAAATAGTCAGTCCTGCCCATCTTTGGATTCTCCATTCTCTTCATTATTTTCATCCCTTTGCCTTGTCATTTTTACTAGATCTCAATGTCCATACTTCTCTTCAATCTTCTTTCTGAGGCCATCAGTTTGTCTGCCCACCTCTATCACATTATGTTCATCTCTGTTCCATCCCAACTGAATATCCCTAAGTACATTTGAGTATAACTGCATACTTTCATTTAATACATGATTCTATTTTCCATCAGTCAGTTTCTTCCCCATAGCGAATTTTTAATTGCAGACATGTACATTAACTCTTGACATAGCATCATCTGATCAGAGGCCTTTGAAATAATAAATAGAAATACCCTTAGAATGTGAAACCCAGAGAGGGAAATGAGTTTTCAAGGTCACTTCAAGGTCACAACTACGAGTTCGTAGTTGAAAGGGGACCAGAACCTGATACTTCTGCACCCCAGGCTGGTGCATAAGTGCATACAGTGGGTTCTTCCCAGCACAAAAAAAGGCTGTTTAAGATAGTGAGCAAATGGAGAAGGTGCTGAATTGCCATGAAGACATAAAGAGGAGCTATGAAATTTTCTCTTCCTAAGTCTCAGCAGAGAGTTGCTATTCAATTGACTCTGGCTTTTCTGCTTCAAAATAAGCATTTTACTAGGCTGACACCTGCTTCATATACATTCTCACTAGGTTGAATATCACCTAACAAGTAGTAAGTAAGCTACTGGGACCAGTCCATGGGGAAATAATGGAGACAGGTATTTCTACTCCAATAGTACCCCATTACAGCAGAGATGTAGGTGTCTTATTGGCCAATCCAGAGATCATCCAGGGATGACACACTTGTTCAGACAGTGGCTTCTGAGAGCTAGGAGCCCAATGGTGAACAATAAAGGTAAATTACCTACAAGGACTAGGGTCCACCTCTTCCAGACCTTCCTTAGGGAGAAAGAAAACATCACAATGGGGGTAAAAGATCCTCTGAGGCTTCCAACCCACTTGGTGGCCTCTCTGAGACCTGAAATCTGTACCAGCATCCATCCAACTGACACAGAATGACTGAGGGGCAGGAGACCTAAAATCCAATCTCATCTCCACTACTTAGTAGCTATATGAGCTTAAGCAAGTCACTTAATCTCTCTGAGCTCCAACTGCCAATTCTGTAAAATAGAAGTAAGTGTAGTGAGTGTAGTGTAATGTAAGTGTAGTGAGATGCTTACAGAGGAGTGTGAATATGAAAGAACTCCATAAACTGTAAACCAGTGCACAAATGGGAGGAAGCTATATTGCCAGGAATTCTTCCTATTGTCTGACCAGCAGTCCCACCTCTAGTATGGTCTCCTTTGCTGTAGTGTCAGCCCATGCCCTCTTATGAGTCCTATTCTTCAAAGGTGCATGAGGTAGCTTCCAAAGACTACAATTGCTTTCCCAAATCTTGTGGAGCCCCCACTCTCATTTTACCAAAAAGTAAACACTCAAAGGTACATGATCTCAAACTTGAGACCTCAGAGGTATTGTCACAAGCAAAGGTTGTAGATGAGATCTTGGTGGCCTCCAGGGTAGGAGAGATAAGGACCCTTGCTCAAAATTTGCTTCTTCCCTTCCCCTAGCAGCCCTTCTTCCAATAGCAGATGACAAGCCCCAAGAAACCACCTCAGAAACCTGCATTTTTAACACACCTCAGATGATTTCAATGAAGAGTTTCCCAGACCAGACCACTGCCTTAATTAATCTACATGGACAGGGCCAGTAGCCCTCCTAGGTTCCTTGCAAGGCAATATCTATCCTAAATGATGGCAGTGAGACATTATGAGTGACAGGTGGGAGTGACATTTGGGGTCCAACCTCTCCACTTCTCTCAGATGATACCTCATGAGTGTGACCACAGGGTCCCACAAGGTGCAAATATGCTTTGGTCTTCCCATGTTTGAGCCAAACAAGCTTTATTTGTCCCCAGCCTCCGCTGCAATTCATCCTGGGGGCTCTGAACACCACAGGAAGCACAAATAATGGAGAGACACAAAGTCAATTTTGTGCGTCTAGGAAGAATACACACAGTGGCTTAATTGAGGAAGATAGTAGGAAGCCCCTTTCAAAGAGAATATAAGAGGAAAGGAGATAGAGCAACCAAGGGATTTGGTCAGAGGCCCAGGATGCATGTTCTAGGAAGTGTCTTTGAGGGAAATCCAATAACAGCATGGGGCAGAGGACTGTATGGGGGTGGGGATGATATGATTTCCAAGCAGCTTGAGAGGAAAGTCCCCCAGCTCCTTTCCTCCATGACTAGATCACTGACAGCAGAAACTGGTGCCCTGCCTTTTGTCAGTGTCATAAAACACACACCAGACAAGGAAGCAGGAATCCCAGGTCTGAGTGCCACCCCTAATATAGATGCACCCAGGGTGGGGAGAGGGAAAGTATCTATGAACAGGTTGCAGCTCTGCCTCTGCTACCAGTACTAGGACCTCAAGAAGTGCTGAATAGCACTTGACAAGGATGCTGCACAGAAAGCCCCAACACAAAATAAGGGTGGAACCAGAAAACTGTAAAGTATCTATCATCCCTAATTATCTGTTTCTTTATATCTCTGCTTAATCCAATCAAGATGCAGAAGTTTTTCCAGATGGGAGATCGTAGTAATAAATCTAACATTGATTAGATGCTTTATTATTTGTCCCAGACTGTTCTAAGCCCTTATGTATGACCCAATTAATCCTTAAAGAAGATTGGGATTTTTATGACTCTAATTTTTTTTAAGATTTTATTTATTTATTTGACAGAGAGATAGCACAAGTAAGCAGAGCGGCAGGCAGAGGGAAAGAGAGGCAGGCTCTCTGCTGAGCAAGAAGCCCGATGCGGGGCTCGATCCCAGGACCCTGAAACCATGACCTGAGCCAAAGGCAGCCGCTTAACCAACTGAGCCACCCAGGTGCCCCTTTATGACTCTAATTTTACAGATGAGGAAACTATGGCACAGAGAGGTTAAGTGACTTGCCCATAGTTCCAATTTTGGGCAGTACAGGCCAGGTTATGCTGAACTAATAAATATCACCTAAATACAAATATCACCTAAATAAATAAATATCACCTAAGTCTCACCTAAATCTCAGGGACTTAAAAAGAAAGTTTACTCTCACTCATCTTGTATGTTCATCATGGGTCAACAGGAGGGTTCTAGGACCCAGGCTGGGGGAGCAATCACCATCTTATGACAGTGATACCACCATCTCAACCTGGGCTTCCACCAGCCAAAACTATGGAAGACAAAGGTAGACAGTTGAAGATGTGCCATTAAATGTTTAGATCCAGATGTGACCCCAGTCAGTTCTGTCCTCACTTCTTTGGCCAGAACTAGTCACATGTCCACATCTAATTTCAAGCAAGTAGGGACATATAATCCTCTGTGTACCTAGAAATGCAAAGAGAGCCTGCTATTGATGAATGTCAGTGATGCCTATCACAATCCCACACCTGGCACAGATTCAACCTCTGGCCGCCTTGTTCTCAAGCTTCCACTCTCTGTCACTGAGCTTGACTTGTCTCCTCCTGTGCCCCCCAAGAAGAATGGCTGACACTCCTCCTGTGAGAGAGCTAGCAATTGACATGGTTTGGGGTGGGAGGGGTGGGAGACCCGGGCCTCTCTCTGCCTGTTCAGTGTCTCTCTGTGACTCTTTCCACCAAATCCCTCAGGATTCCAGGGTGTTTTCTACCTGCACCCCTGGAATAATTCCAAGTCCAGTGTCCCCTTCTATTCTCTGAATTTGGAGGGATAGGAGTGCATAGGCTTCTTGTAAACCTCACCACACCCCATCCCTGCCACTAGCTCAGGCTCACATAAATACTTTCTTGTTGAGTTTTGGGTGCTGGGAGATAGAGCAGTGGAGACAGAAAAGCCAGAGGGGAATTGGAAGCCCTCACTCCTGGTGAGAAGAGAACAGTAGCAGAAGTTCAACTTGATGGCTGAAGCTTCTACCACAGCCTACCAAGGTAATGTCAGAAAACTGAGGGAAGGCTTATATAGAGGAATCTGGGGTGACATCATCACAGAATGCAGCATGAGAGATTAAAGTTAGATACTGAAGACTTCCTGATGATAAGTGTAATTGTTTCTGTATGCTTGTCTCCCTACCATTGAGGGAGACAATATTAAACTCATCTCTAGATCCTCAGCACCTAACATAGGCCTGGCACAGAGCAGGCACTCAGAAAATATTTGGGGTGGGGACACTAGAAGCAGATATTTAAGAAGAAGGTGGAGATAGCCAGGCTGGCTTAGACCCCTTCCAGATTAAAGAATGCCCACTAAGCCTTCTTATACCATGCTCGGTTGCTTGGTGAAACGCAAAGCTGGGCTCAGGCCTGGGGAAGCTTGACAAGCTACTATTTCCACAGGAAATGAGTAGCTGGTTTCCTCCACAGGCCAGATTCCTCCTTTCTAGTGGGGCCCACTGTCCCTGACCCTTGGGTACCTGGAAGGGAATTAGGAAAGAACAAATCCTGCAGCGTGGCTCAACCTCTTTGCCTCAGTCATACCGGTCTCCTTCTAATTCTTTAAGCAATCTGATCTATTCCTCCATTTTGAGGCCCTAGCTTAAAGTAGTCCTTCTATCTGGAACATTCTTTCCTTCAGTCTTGATTTGGCAATTCCTACTCATCCTTTAGGTTTCATTTTAGGGCCTTTTCATCATAGGGGACTTCTTTGACACTCCCTTCCCCACCAATCTGAATTGCGCTTCCCTTGCTATATACTCTCAAAGCCTCTGTTTTTTTCAGAGCATTTATTATACTTTGTAATTTGGAATCAGTTGGGGGAATGATTTGCTTTATGTCTGTCTCTCCCGGTATAGTTTCATGAGGTCAGAGATCATGGTTCTCTACTGCATAACCCCAGTATCTAGCAGATACCTGATGCATAGTAGGTTCAATAAATGTCTATTAAATAAATGGGTAAAATTATGAATGAATGAATGAATGAATGAGTAAATGAATGTCTAACTCTAAAGCCTTTACTCTTTCCATTAAACTATGTTTCCTTTGGTGTCTAATACAGCACCTGGCACATAGGTGAAGTTTGATAAAAGTTTCTTCTCTTTGATAAAAGTTTCATCCTTCTTTTCCTCCCTCCACTCCTCCTTCTTTCCTTCTCTCACTAGTTCCTCCCCTGGAAAACTCCTGCCTAGATATACAACTTCTACTGAGAACTTCAGACACTAAGACTCCAGGTGGGCCAGCAGGAGTGAGGAGCATGGCTGGGCCACACCATGTTCTGAGTAAGCATGCATTAGGAGGCAGAAAACATGCTACCTGATCCCCAGTATCTTCCACCTCTTCCCGACAGATGCCAAAACACAGTGGGGGCTGGTTTGATGTCCAAGGCCCACCTGTTACCTAGCAAATAAGCTTACATTGAGGGTGGGGACTCAAGTGCATGGGGCAAGTAAGAAGAATGGCAGGGATACCAAGGGGTCTCTCAGAGACTACTCACTAGCACCAGGGAACATTGTTGACCTGGCTGGGGGACTATGCCCCACTATCTGTCTATGACAGAATCTGTGGGGTCATCTCCAGAAAACAACTGGGCAGAATCTCCAAATTTCAGCTCTTAAAGCAGGAAAAGATATGGAAGTTTACCTGGTTCCATTCTATGCCCATTGCCACTGGCCCCTGATGCCCCATGTTGTAGCATCCCCCCGCAGGTGTTCTCACAGCTTCTGCTTGCACATTTCCAGCCACAGGTAGCTTACTACTCCTGAAGGAGGAATAGCCTGAACCCTCTGTTATATCATTTGGGTATCCCTGTCTACTGGATGTGCTGTCACAGCTCAGATCCCATCTTAAGGGAATGGTATTGGTCCAGGAGAATGGTCTGTCGCTCAGTCTGGGAACATAGAGGTATGGAGGGCCAGAATCCTCTGTCAGACCTCCAAAAGTCCTAGAGACCCTGCTCAGCACCCTCATATACAGTCTGTGCCAGAGACTGGGAGGGCAGCCTGCACAAGCAGCTAACCTGATGGTCAAGGTACTTACAGGCAAAAGAGCTTCTTCTTGAGGGTGGGGACCACACCTCTCTGGTTTACCATTTCTGTCACATGGATATTGCTCAGTAAAGGATAAGGATTGAGCTGTATTCATCTTTGTGACCAGCATAGCTCCTGACCTTGTCCATCAAGTGAATGGGTGATGGGTTCTCCTCACTGAGTATGTTACTTCACTTCTCTGAGCTTCATTTTCCCTATGCTTCAAATGAGCACCATAACCCCTGCCCTATTAGCTCCTAAGGACAGTTGTTGGGAGGCGGAAGGCAATGTCAGTTGGTATACTTTGAAAAGAGTGGGGAGAAATCATGGATATTCTTTGTTTTTGTTTCCTACTTTCATTTCCACCTTGCAGAGGAATATCCACCTCTCCTGACTGGTTCTCCTGTCTCTGCCTCCCCCACGTTTTGTCCACCAGAAGCTCACAGGGGTCCCCTACTTATGAACAAAAGACTCCACAGGTTAGGCCACCACCTCACAGGCACCCTTCAGACATTCTTGCCCCTATAGCCCTGGCTTCAGCGGTCCCCACCCTCCTTCCACACCATTTCTAGAAAGATCGTGGCTGCTCTTGTTGCCCACTAGACCCTGGAAGATACCCCTAAAGCTAATTTTGTGGGCCCTGGCAAAGAGTACTTCTTGGCAGCTGCCACAGTGGGTGGATAAGCCGAGAATGGGGATTTATCACCAAGAAGGCCAAACCTATAAGCAGCCTGGATTTGGTTGAAAAGCCACTTGAGAATGTGGAGGATTTGTGTGTCAACTCAGAGAGCAAACAAAAATAATCCCAACTATTGCTAAAATAAATTTTCCATGGAGAACAGAAAAGAAGACATTCCCTCAGAGAGGGTATTTAACACAAGAAGAACTTTAAGAGTACATCTAAACCATTCCCTTGCCTCTGTTTTGGGCTACCCTGAAGCTATCTCACACTAAGGAGACTCTCTGCACTGTTTAAAACTTGGCAGTTTAAGATAAATTAGAAACACCCGAAACATCCAACAATAGGGGATTGTTTAAATAAATTACAGCTCACTCACAGGATGCAATATGCATATATAAAATATGCACATATAAAATATATATAAATAAAATGCTTAAATTATATATATATATATATAAAATATACACATATAAAATATATATATATATATGAAATACATATAAATAAAATGCTTAAGTTATAGATGGATATAGATATAGATAAAAGACTGGAAAGAAATACACAGAATGTGTACACTGATTCCTCTGGGTGGCAGAGTTATATATGATTTTTATTTTCTTCACTGTACTGTCATTTCTTACCAGATTTTATCCATTAAATACATGTAATAGTAAAGTACTGATCAAGGCTACAACATGAATATGCCTTGAAAACAACATTTAAGGAAGTGGCTTTCCCTAAGCTACGAAGTGAATACTCAGCAAATCTCAAATTGACACCCAGGATTGACGTAAATTATGACTTCTGTGCCCCAGTGGAGCTTGTAAGGAAAGATGAAAAGCCTACAGGGTAGAGGAATGGGTCTGGTCCCAGCTCTGCCTTCAGCTCACTGAGTGACCTTTGAGACAAAGCACTTGAAAATCCAAAATTCTCAGAATGAACTCTTAAATTAAATACCCTCTAGTCCAAAGAAGGTAAATGGGTGGTATGTATGCTATTGCTCCCCTCTTCCTTATCCATGGCAGACATCGCTGATTCACTCTTTCTACTTTAGCCCAGATGTCCTCAGAGTCTACCTTCAGGGAGTGATCCAATACTGCTTATTATGTAAATTTATATTCCCAATATGATCTAATCCCCTCATTTTATAGTTAAGGGAAAAAGTTTCTTAAGGCCATAGAAGGAGTAAGTAGCCATGCTAGGACTTGCACCCGGGACTCCCACATCCCTGTCCAGTGCTCATTCCACTTACCACCTCCCTCTCATGGTACCTCTTTGTACATTTGGGGGGGGTCAAACAAGATAATTTATGTGCAAGCACTTTCCAAACTGTTAAATGCAGTACATATATGTGGACAAAGGATGACTGTTATAGACATTGGGTGATTTATCAGCCCATACATATTTCAAGCACCCAGGCTGTGTGAGGCTTTCTGGAGAATAAGCACACAGGAGAACACATTGTTCTAGGAAAGAAGCTAGTAAACCCAGGTGGCCATTGAGATCAGATTCCAGACATGCAATAAGCACCAGCCCAGAGGTCCAGGATCCAAAAGAAATCAGGTAGTAGGTGGGAATTTGGTTTTTTTTTTTTTTCCCTGTTTGGTTTCTTCTTTGCATTCTGTTTCAGCTTTTCATGGTCACAGTGGCCACAGGCTGGAGTTCTAGAAATATCTGCTACAGGAAGAAAAAACTTATAAATTATATACAAATTAGAAGCTGGAGAATGTGGATAGGGCCAGAGAGATGAATACATAGCCCAACTGTGCTGTTTGTAGTGGCTCACACTTTGGGCCTTACATCCAAGGCCAACCCCATTTAACGTGAGCTGGATGTACTATTCCTTTATAAATTGTTTTGAAACGTCTTTATGGTTCGTGAATATCTGACTGCATGGAGAGCTTTGCTGATATCATGGGTGGTCTCCTCTAGGGAGTGTTCGAAGTGGCTGAATTCTAAGGGGGTGCTTCGAAGACATGTGCAGTCTATGGAGCAAAGCTCACTAGACACAGTGGGTACCACCATCCATGGTTGGCAGAAGGTGCCTCTTCTAGACCAAGACTCTGGAAAGTAGGAAGGACTGGACCTTTCTGTGGCTATAGAACAGCTTTTCTCACAATGCACTAGGGCCCGTTCTTCAGAGCAAGGGCCTGAAGCTCAGGCTGGCCTGTTTTCTACTCTCACTTCTTTGTATAATGCCTTGGCATTCTCATCTGACAGGAGGATAATGGCAGTGCCCCAAGGGTAGCTGTCAAAATGCAGAAGAGAATGTAAGGAGCATAGAACACAGGGCTGCGTGTGGAAGGGCCATAGTAATTGACCACTTCATTTCCTTTCTTCAGGAAGAGCCATTCAAAGAAGGGCCTTTGCCTCCCCAACCTGCAATCTAACTCTCCGCAAGAGCAGACCAATGAACATGATGAGGAAACCCCAAGCAAGAGATTCTACTTCCACTGTCAGGGGTCTCATTTTTATTCATGGCCTCGCTTAATGTCTCCAGCCACCTTAGAGGCTCTAAATTATTATTAGCTCCATATTAGGGATGAGGAAACAGGCTGCATAGCAAGGCTAGGCGACTTGCCCAAGGTCACAACTTTCATAGTGAGGTCTGCCTATCTTGGAAGACTAGGCTTTGTTTATGATGCTGCATGAGAGTCAAGAGAGTTCCTGCTCACAGAGCTGCCATGTTCAAAGCACTATGAATGGAGAGGATCAAGAAAGTCTTCCCATGAGACAATGGGTCCCATAGAATTTTAGCTAAATCAAACAAGGGAAAGGAAACAAAAAAGACAAGCCAAAGATGTTAGCATAGTGGGTACAAACTGAGTAAAGCATCAGTTAGGGAGAGGCTACAACTCTGTATTTTACAGCTGTATAGCCATGGACATTTTACCTTACTTCTCTGGGCTTCAGCTTCCTCATCTGCAACATGAGGATAGTTATAGGACCTTCTGTATAAAGACATTATGAGAATTTGATGAGATAATACATGTGGGGCTCTTAAAATAACATCCAGCTCATAGTAGACATCTCAATAAACAGCAGTTAGTACTACTATTTAATAGAAGGGGAGGAGATGAACTTGAGGAGGTAGATCTGAGCCATTTCCTACACAATCATGGATGTCTACAGGCTAAATTTTGACTTTCTCCTGCAGATAATAGGGAGCCATTGATGGTTCTCAAGTCAAGGAGTGTCATGAGCTAGAGCTGTGTTCTAGGAAAATCAGATTAACGAAGTCATAGTGCAGACTTTCCTAGAAAAGACTGAGCATTCTGGAATTTTCCTGATGTCCAGTAGATATGGGAACAAGTAGTACTTTGGAGATTTGGTGAGAAGGAAGCAGTGGTAGCTTGAATACCTGAAACCTCTGCTCTGGGACTTGGTCTCCTGGAAATGTGACAGCCTGTGACTGGAGGCTCTTTTGGGCTCTGTTCCTTAATCCTATCACACATTCCCTGACCATCAGATACTCAAGGAGGCTTATCCCTGGGATGGGCTGCTGGAAATGTCATGATGTTTGGGTGCAAGGAGTTGTAAGCAATGACTTAGTCCACTTAGCTTGGGCCACCAACATTCTTTACCCGGGTGATGACACTAGCATTTTGTGTCTGTCATTTGTCAGTTTATATTCATATATCTTGTCTCTGGCCCTTCCCTCCCTCTGTTCTATGTTGGGTTTAGCTAATGGGAGGCACTGGGGGAAGACTAGAAGGCAAGAGGAAGTAGGTCTTTCTCCATCTCTGGTCCTGCTTTGGGAGCTGGCTTTGGCAGCAGCTGTGTCTCCTTTGTGCTCCATGTCTCACCAGGTAACTCTCTGTGGTTCTAGTTCCCACTGAATTACCCAGCCTCTGGGCTCCAGTAATACCACCTCTTCTCATTGTTCCTCCAGCCTAAGTGTGACAGTGGTCTCCTGCTGCTGCTAAGCTGTGGGCTGCTTCACCATCCTCTGTTGGCCTCTCAGATCAAAAATATTTGTTGGATGAAAAAAATGACCTTCTACCTCCAACTCTTCTAGTGAGGTCAGGCTGGGGAGGGGAAGGCCAGGGAATAGCTGAACCAGACAAGCCCATTCCAGCTATTTGGCTTTACTCTGCCTGCTGAGACCTACGGAAGATAGAGTGACTCCCTGGCACCTGAAAGCAGGAAAGCCCTCTAATACCTCTTTCTCCCTCTCAGGAGTAACTATTTCCTGACTTTCCGGGAAACAAATAAGCTGACAGTGTTCTGGGAATCAGCTGAGACTGTTGGGCCATAGCTAGCCCTGACTTCCCAAGTTCTTCTTCAAACCTAGAGAGGTAGATGTCCTACCTGGAGGTGGATAGAGGAAGAAAGCTGGGCTTTTAGAGCAATTCGGACGGGACCACTGAGGGCGCGCGCGCGCGCGTGTGTGTGTGTGTGTGTGTGGCAGAGAGAGAAATTGTGATTGTGAGTCTATGTGTGAGCCCCTGTGTGTCTCTGTGTGAATCCTTGTGTCTCTGAGGGTCCAGGATGAGGCTGAAGGGAAAGGGTGTACGTGCCATCTCGTGTTGGCAGCTGCAAGTGAATGTGTGTATGTGAGTGTCAGTGTATGTCGGGAGACAGACTGTGTGAGAGAGAGAGAGAGATACTCTCTGTGTGTGAATGAGTACATGTGTGACTATGTGAGAGCAAGAGGGTTGGGAGGGAGGGAAGTGGTCAGGAGAGTAAGGGAGAAAGGAAGGAAGGGATACAGGGAGAAAAGAGAGATCAGAGTCTACCCCAGCCAGTCAAGGGCCCTCAAAGATAAGCAAATTCTGCCAGAGATTTCCTTCTCCCTATACTCCCAACAACCTCAAGAATGCCTCCTGTCTGTTCATAGCCCTCTTCTAAGCCTTTACCAATAAGTGCCTGCTTGTTCGCTTCTGCTTTCCTTTCCCCCTAGGGGAGCAGAGAGTGGTTTCCCTAGTCCACAACTGGATGAGAGGCTGACCTTTTGCTGTCCCAGAGAGTTTGAGTCATAGAAAGGCGGCCACCAACAGGAGGGGAAGTTCTAGCAGAAGAAGGTGCTTCCACAAGGGGGAAGTAAAGAAGAAACATCTTGATTTCTCTCTATTCCCTGCCCTCCAACCCTTGCAGGTGCCTCCCATTGACTGAGTCTAACAGCAAGCCAGAGGGGAAGGGAGGCCAAGTGATGCTGTCCCTAAGGGTCTACTGCCTCCTGCCCACCTGGGGTAAAGAGCAGGGTAGAAAGAGGGAAAGAATGAGGCTAGGGAAGGGGCTGAGGGGCAAAATGGAGCTAATCAAGGAAGGCTCTCTGGAAGTAGTGAGCCTCAAGGTAGCAGTTAGGGAGCCTAGCCTCTGAGGCCTAGCAGTTGGGTTCAGATTGGGTGGGCTAAACAGAAACTAAAGGGTATGGGCCTCTGGCTTAGCTCTGAGCAATGTTGCCTAGAGGTGGATAAATGAGACAGTGAAGTTATACCTTTCTTGAGGAAAGTTCTGGTCACTTTGCTGAATGGGGGACATCCAGGAAGGTAGGTGGAGCTGTGAAGTTGGGTGGGCAACTCCTTCCATCAGGGTAGTCTGGGCCTCAACTCTTCGTGAGAAATGAACATTCTGGAGTCATCAGACCATATCATCTGAGTGGGGACTGCTGAGCTCCATAGGGATTGCTCTCTCTCGCTCTCTCTCTCTCTCTCTCTCTCTCTCCGAATAAAAACGTCTAGAAGTCTTACCAACCGCTAGAATGCCAGCCAGAGAGGGGAGCCCATGGTGGGGATACAGATGCAGCAAGTACATTGCCCCGGCACTGAAGTCATTTCTGGAGCACTCCATTCTCCTCCCCACTGACTTCTTCCTTCTATACCTTCCAGGAAAACCCCGGGCCTCTCTTGGCGAAACACTCTGAAATCTCAGAGGTTACATGGTGACAGAACCAGATGAGCTGGACTGCATATGCCAGCTGCAGAGATTGGGATCAGACATTAAAAAAAGGTGAGGGATATTCAAAAACTAAAACAGTTGCCCATGAGAGCGTGTAGGAGCCTATGCCTGGGGTGGGGGGTGGCCTGGTGCTATGGAGGAAACCTGGCTTCTAGTACTGGTTTTGCCACTAACTTTCATCTTCAGAAAGTACATTCTGACCTTGGAGCCTCAGTTTTCCCATTTATAACAGTGAAATCACCAGGTGGGCCTCAGATGGGTTTTATCAAGAAGAAAGCATAAAAGGAATGAGGAAGTGTTTCTGAAACTATAAGTCACCAGGTAAACCTGAAGCCTGGTAAAATACAGTAATAATGCTGACAGGAGCTCCCAGGGTCTCCCTTGGCAGGGAAACATCTCTGTGGACTAGATGAATGAATGTCTTTCTACAGTCGCACATTTCCATGTATACCTAAACTTGAAGTCTGCCGAAGCTGGAACATTCTCTAGGGAACCTTTTGATCCAGAACATACACACACGTCTGGGTTCTTGGGTGTAAGGATCTGTGAAGGTTGTAGTGTCTGGGCAGAAAACAGCCTGCAGGAACGATACACAGCATGCTTAGAGCCAGCCCCAAAGTTACACGCTTGTGCTCACTTTTACTGAAGACTCAGTACCTCTGGACAAAGTTGAGCTCCAGGCAGGGCCTCACAGCCAATTCCATCTTGCCATAGCCACTTTTCTTCCAGCTTGCTTTTGGGTGTCTCTGAGAAATACATTATTTGGGGCGCCTGGATGGCTCAGTTGTTAAGTGTCTGTCTTCGGCTCAGGTCATGATCCCAGGGTCCTGGGATCAAGCCCCGCGTCAGGCTCTCTGCTCAGTGGGAGGCCTGCTTCTCCCTCTCCCACTCCCCTTGCTTGTGTTCCCTCTCTTGCTGTGTGTCTCTCTGTCAAATAAATAAATAAAATCTTAAAAAAAGATAAATACATTATTCACTATTATTTGAGGCTTTGCCTGGATTTGGGGGACAGGAGTTAGATGAGATAGTGAATGAGATTTCATAATCAAAAGAGCACTGGACTGGGAGACAGAAATTCCCTTCTATTCCTGGTCAGCCATAAGACCTATGGTAATTTCCTTGCCCTCTTTGGTCACCTGTATCTGAAGCCAGGGGGAAGTGCCTGAAGGCCAAGCGAGCCGAGAGCAACTGTAGGCACTTGGATGGGCCTTTCTACCCTGGAGGAGAACATTTTGGAAAAAGAGGAAATGCTGCCAGAGGAAACCAGGAGCTTTAACTGCCTGTCTAATGAACTGCAGACAGTCTGCCTGAGATATATACTTAGAAACAGTGGTTAGAGAATAGCACTATGCACAATATGCTCTTTCCTTCCAGAAGGTTGGAGGATATCAGAGGCCTCCTGAGAGAAGGTATGAAGAAGGACAGGGAGCAGCTTGCAGGTTGAGTCCCAGGCCATATGAGCCCACTGACCCCTCGTGAGAGGGCTGGCAGTGTTCAGCTCCTTGCTCTGGGCTGCAGCTAGGTTGGAACTGGGGTTTTGTCCATTTTACAGATGGGAAGACTGAGGCACAGTAAGGTGAAGAAACTTGCCTGAGGCCCTTCAGCTACTAGGCAACAGAACCAGAATACAAACTCAGTACGATTCCAGAGCCTGTGTGCTTGCTTCCACGCCTCTTGCCATCACACTGGACAGCCGTGCTAAGGGTTCTCAACAAAGAAGTAATCAAGCTTCTACTTGGTACCAGGCACTGCTGTAAGCAGTGAAAAAGACAAAATCCCTGCCCTGATGGGCTTCAAGTCTAGTGCAGGGAGATGGACAATAAACCAGCGAAAGGTTAACACTGTGTTAAATTACAATAAGTGCTTTCATGAAAGGTGAAGCAGGGTCATGTGCGGAAGGTGATGGGTGTGCTGTTTTCAGAAAAGAT
This sequence comes from Potos flavus, assembly GCA_028534135.1. Classification (NCBI taxonomy): domain Eukaryota; kingdom Metazoa; phylum Chordata; class Mammalia; order Carnivora; family Procyonidae; genus Potos; species Potos flavus. The sequence goes on from CM052901.1 coordinate 57,713,328, forward strand.
TGTCCTTTCCTCCATTGAGTCACGGTGAGGGCCTTTTTTGTAAGTCAGTGACCATGTTCGTGTGAGTCCATTTCTGGCATGAGCTAAAACGTGAATGAAGTAAGAAAGCCAGCCACAGGGCCTGAACTAGGGTGAGGCAGTTGCCTTGGGCTGAAATTTAAGGGGTTGCCAAAAAAAGTCTCAGTAATCTATGTATTTTAGCCTAATATTTTTAAAAATCAGAATGAATGCAAGAAATCCACGATAAAAACATATCATGACTGTACAAGGAGACAGGCTGGGTATTGCCGATTTTTCTTTTTGTCTCAGGTTCCCATGTGGTGTGGCATTGGCCTGCTGCGTGCAGAGCGGAAGGCAGGGTGGGGGAACAGCCAGGACAAAGTGCCTAAACAGCTGGGCCTGAATTGAAGGAGGGGCATATCAGAGAAAGCTTCCCAGAAGAGGTGATATTTGACCTAGTCTTGAAGGAAAACTAGGAGTTTCTAGGCAGACTCTGGGGTAGGAGGGCCGCATAGGCAGAGCACAATGGGAGCAAAGGGATGCTGGCCTGAAAGAGCCTGCAGTTTGAGAGAAATCAAGAGATAATCTGGTGTGGCTGGGTTCTGCCCGCAGTGGGGAAGGAGAAGAGGATGAGGGAGAAGGCTGGACAGATAAGCTGAGACTAGATGGCGAAGGGCCTATAACTCCATCTAAGTATGGGCTTGGTTTTGAAGGTGAAGGGAAACCATAGATGCATTTTATTGGGTGGGTAGTTAGTACGGGCAGTGCTTAGGAAAATGTTAGCCTCCCCAGAGCTCTTCCCTCTGCCTGGGTACTTGTCTGCTGGAGGTGTGGACATCAAGGCATGGGCTTCATTGAAGGATGAGAGTTCCAGGGGATGGAGCCCAGAGCAAAAAACCATCAGCCTCCCACATTAGCCTTTACTTCCCTTGGGTACTTCATCCGAGTCACTGATCACTCTAAATGTTGGGCCTTCAAGCTAGATATATGGATTCTGCCTGTGCACAGGCAGGCATCGTAGCTACCCTCCTCCTCCACCCTCTGGCAGGTGGCCGGAGACACTTCAGTGCTCTCTCCACTTCAACGTACGGTCTTCCCAGAGAAGCCTGCTCCTTTCCCCCTGCAGTGTCCTCTCCCCTCCATGAGGAGCCTTATCAGCTGCACACAGTCTTTATGCCATAGAATTCAGGGCCAAAAGGGGCTTCCCAAACCATCTAAGATAGTGGTTCTCAGCTCTGCCTACACATTGGAATCACCTATAAAACATTAAAAAATACTGATGCCTGGGTTTTGCCCCCAGAGACTCTGATGTAATTGGTCTGGGGTGTGATCTGGGCATCTGGTGATTGGCTCACAGCCAGGTCTGACAACTACCAGTTCAGGGTTTCTTAAACATCCTTGATGGTAAGAATTACCGGGGGTACTTGTTAAACCTATACATTTCTGAGCTCTACCTAAAAATCTAGATGGGCTTCTTTCTGTCTAGACCTAAGAGCAGGGTTCCCAGCATGTGGATAACTCCTTCCTGCTTCTCTTCTTACCCACAGAGATGAGCCTCAGGGAAAACTGTATGCAGGTTGTGGGCGAAGAGTTGGAGTTAGGGGCCTCTCACAGGGCCATTTGCCCTGGACTATTATATGTTAGCATGTTTATTGAGCAGCAAGCAGATTCTCAAAGCTTCAGCAACTCTAAGCATGGATGAAGCCTCAACCCTAGGGGATGCCCCCTTTCTTAGAGGCTGCAAATTACAGAATGATCTGGGCAGAAAAATAAGAGAAGGGAGCTGGATTACAGTTCCCAGTGATAGCATTCCCCTCCTGCCTTGGAAGACATAGTGTTGGGCAGATAAGCAAGAGACTGGGTATGGAGGGAGAGGAGCAAAGAATAGGGACCAGGAAGAGAGTAGGTTCAAGGTACTGAGTGGGCAACGGAGTATGCCCCCACAGGGCATCAGAGACACAGAGGCAGAGGCACAAAAGCCAGTGCCTGAACCTGTAACATATCCCTTTAATATCCAATGTCACAGAGCACAGCAGAGTGGAAAGTTTGAGTTTAGCCATAGTAAACTCTCAAAAAATATCTGTTCAATAAATGAGTGATGCCAAGCTTTCCGGTTCTAAGGATATGCCTCTGGAGCAGCTATTGAGGGGCAAACTGGCTGAGCTAAGTGGACAATCTCTTCACCAGAGCCAGTCAGCTTTTATTTGTTTCATATATTTTTTTCTGAGTTAAATTTCATTGGAACATAGAATTTTAAAATTATTTTTAAGTGCGGAAACCACAGATGTGTTCCACTGTTCATATTCCAGATAAAAGGAAATTGAGGCTTGAAAAAGAGAAGGAACTCGCCTTGGTCACATGCAGTCAGTGGCAGAACAGGAGCTCGGGCCATGGCTGTCTGAGGCCTAGGATTCGGGCTTCCCAAAACTATCTGAAGGTCATTTTCACTAGATCAGGCTTCCCTCACCTCAGACCTCTATTTCTCCATCTCCAGTCTATTTATTATTTATTATATATATATATTTTTAATTTACTTTTTTATTAATATATAATGTATTATTTGTTTCAGGGGTACAGGTCTGTGATTCATCAGTCTTACATATTTCACACTCTCACCATAGCACAGATCCTCCCCACGTTCATCACCCAGCCACCCCATCCCTTCCCACCCCCCTCCACTCCAGCAGCCCTCAGTCTGTTTCCTGTCCATCTCCAGCCTATTTAGATGACCTGGAAACTGAGGCGGGGGGAGCGAGGGAAGGAAAGGAAAGAGGGTCGGAGGAGGAAGGGAAGGAAAGAATAAAGTAGAAGTGGAGAGAAAAGAGGAAGATAAGTAAGACAAGAAGAGCTTGCTGCACTGTTTGTTCTGAAAGAAGAGGATTGGGAGAGCAGGGAGTATTCAAAAAGCAGGGATTTCTTGAAGAGCAACATTTCTCTGGATAGAACTTGATGGACCAGAGAGTGATGCAAAGTGAGACCGAGGAAAAAATCAAACTTTAAAAATATATATATCTAACAGTCCCTGAAGAGGGCCCAGGCTGAACTCTGCAATGGTTTGGGCACTTGGAGATAACCTCTCTTGTGATGCATGAGAGTCAGGATCCCTGAACATCTGTGCATAATAAATCATCTGTGGACAGATAAATTAGACTTCATCAAAATCTAAAACTTTCGTGCATCAAAGAACATTATCAAGTAAATTAACAGATACCTTATAGAATGGGAGAGAAATACTTGCAAATCATATATCTGATAAGGGTTTAATATTTAGAATAGACCTGTTACAAATCTTATTACTCAATGACAGAAAGTCACACAACCCAATTCAAAAATAGGCAAAGGACTTTAACAGATATTTCCCCAAAAAAGAGATATAAATGGCCAACAGGCACTTGAAACAATAGTCAACATAATTGGCCATTAATGAAATACAAATCAAAACCACAATGAGATATGACTTCATGCCCATTAGGATGGCTGTAAATTATATATACATATATATTTAAATACATAATATATATATTTAAAAAAGAAAACAACAAGTATCGACAAGGATGTGGAGAAATAAGAACCCTCATACAGTGTTGGTGGGAATGTAAAATGGTATGGCCTCTATAGAACATTTTGGTACTTGCTCAAAAAGTTAAATAGAGTTAACATATGACCCAGCAATTCCACTACAAATATATACGCAGAAGAATTAAAATGTGTACTCAAAAAAACTCTTGTTCACAAATGTTCATAGCAACACTACTCATAATAGCCAAAAGGTGAACAACCCAAATGTCTATCAACAGATGAATGAATAAACAAATTGTGGTTTATCCATACATCGAATAAGATTCAGCCATAGAAAAGAAATGAAATACTGAAAATATACAGAGAGATTTGGATGAACCTCAAAAACATAAGCTAAGCGAAAGAAGCCAGACACAAAATCACATAATGTATGATTCCCTTTATATGAAATATCCAGAATAGGCAAATCCATAGGGACAAAAAGTAGATTAATGGTTGCCGGGGAATGGAGGAGGGGTGATTGAGGAGTGACTGCTTAATGCATATGGGGTATACTTCTGGGGGTGTGAAAAAGTTTTGAAACTAGGGAGAGGTAGTGGTTGCACAACATTGTGAATGCACTAAATGCCACTGAATTGTATACTTTAAAAGGGTTAATGGAATGTTGTGTGAATTTTGCCTCAATTTAAAAAAAATCATAAGAGATCACAGTTGTCATCATTAAATAGAAGACATGCCACCTGAACAGTCAGCTCCTCAGATCTAGTATCATGTGGCCTTCTGTAGCATGAGCAACATATTTTCTATACATTCAAAGCTTAGCTTGATAAACAATAGCAGCTCAAAGATGCAAATATTGTCCCCTAGCTAATCAATCTGTTTATAGCTAACTCAAAATATGAAAACTAGAGCTCCTCCATGCTTTTCTCTTTCTTATTGGAACCCTGATTTTGTTCAGGTAATCACCTGCCTCTGCATGGTCATGTGATGCAAGAGATGAGTCCTGATTGGTTTAAAACTATTGTAGAGCCATTGACCCCTGTCCTGTGATTGGCTTAGGCATGGGCATGCGACACAGTTCAGACTAATGAGATACTTGGGGAAGCTTACTGGGGGCCCTTCTGGGAAAGATTCCTTTGCTTTATAACAAAACTACATAGGAAGAGATGATCTTTCCCATCTTTTGTGGGATGTTGTTGGGCTGGAAATGATATCCAGAGCAGTGGCAGTCATCTTGGAACCAGACTCAGTTTGAAGCCACCATATGGATCAGAGAGGAGCCACAGGCAGGTAAGTCATGCAATCATCTTGACACACATCCCCATTCCCTATAGTAATGGCTACCCACAGGTATCAAGTCCTAATCATTAGAAAGGGGTCTTTGCATATGTAATTAAGCTAAGGATTTTGAGATGAGGTGATTACCCTGGCTTATCCAGGTAGGCTGTGAATGCAATCACACATATAAGAGAAAGGTCTTGAGAGATACGCAGAGGAGAAGGCATTGTGTAGAAGGAGGCAGAGATTGAACTGATGCAACTGCAAGCCAAGGAATGGCAACAATTGCCAAGAAATCACCAGGAGCTAGAATAGAGGCATGGGACAATTCTCCCCAGAGCCTCAAGAGAGAGTGTGGCACTGCCAACACTTTGATTTTGGACTTCTTCCCACCAGCAAAAAAATCCTGTTGGTTTAAGCAATCCAGTTTGTAGTAATTTATTACAGCAGCCCTAAGAAACTAGTATATACCCCCCCATATACTCTGTGCTTCCCTTGGGCAGATTTCCTGCTGATCCATTCCAGTTTCAGTGGAGGTAGCCCCCTTCAGCCTTGTTTCCTGGGCCAGTTTTCCTGCAGCTGCCTCCCCCAGCTCCTATGCTGCAGTGGTGGGCTGGAGTGTGCCAACTGGTGCTGATGAGGAGGGTCGTGGTGAATCCTATCTGCCCATTTCCCCACCCTTAGCCAACTCACCCACCCCAGAAGCCCCTGGTGAGCATTCAAACGTACTTAGCTCTTGGCCTTCCATGGCCTCCCATTAGCTTCCTGGCACCTGACCTATTCCTATTCCTTTCCAGAGGACTGTTCCTCCATTCTCACCCTCTCCCCACCCCAAAAGCTGCCTTCCCAGAGACATATCTCATCACATCCCAAGAACTGATCCTGTCTACCCATCAGGAAGGACTATACATAAGAAGTGGATTCTGGGGGTGGGGGAAGAAATAGGAGTGGTTTTCCTTCACCACACAAATCCACCACCTCCCTTTTCTGGATCTCTGGCTCCCCATCAGTCACATGACAATTTTGGAATCAGGCAGATATGGAGTTTAAATACTACTTCCCCCACTTAGGATCTGTATAATTGCAGGCCAGTTCCCTAATCCCTCTAAAAATGGGGATAACAATATTGTAAAAGATTTTTATCTATAGTGGCTGATCCTTCACTTTATGAATTAATAATACTTCCAAAGTTTGGAATGTTTACCCCAAAACAGAACAACAATTTTTTAAAGGTACACGAAAAAGTGTATTTATATATGTATAATTTCTGTTAACCATGAAGACAAATAAGTAACTTGTCATTGTTATTACTAAATATGTATTACCGGTGAGACTGTCCTTGTGGTATTACTGGGCTCAGATGCCATCCACACCATTCTGTCCATATTGCATGAATTGGGCCAGTGTGATCTCAACCAACATTATATGCCATCATCTTGTGATGAGCTTTGGTGCTCAATGAATCATCATTGCATTATTATGGTGTTTCTTAAGAAAAATTGATGTCCATTTAAAACATCCCTCATAACAAGTCCTTTGCTATTCAGATGCCTTGGGTGTTTAGGTTCCAAATGAGTGACTTTCTACTGGGTTTCCTTCCGTCATCAGCTAGATCCAAGACCTGACCTTTACTGCCCATCTGCTTGCAACCGCTGACCTCTGTCCAAACATTTTTCCTTAAGCTCTTCTTTCCAGCTTATCTCTTAACTCAGGCAAATGGAAACCAAAACCACCCCTCAAGCAAGAACAACTGCCCTGACAGGACCTCCAGCCAACCCAGACCACCCAGACCAGTTTGAGTGCAATCCTTGACTTACATTTATGCAAATGGACCATGGAGTGACCTCTAAATGACTGATAACTACCTTTAACTCATTATAATATTAAAATCTCCACCCAAGGAGGAGCACAGGCCTCATTTACATAGCATACGATGTATGTGTAGGCATGTTTCCTTAAGGCACATATAAGGCCTTATGCTCACTTCTACATATGATAACGAGTCTTCCCCATTCACCTAACTCTAAATAAAAGAAGCCCAATCACTCTTGCTCGGGAAGTCAGGGCCTTGGGAATTATTTCCTATGAGCTCCTTGTTTGCTGCAAATAAAGTTTACGTTGTACAACAACTCCACCTAGTGTATCTGTGACTTACCAGGGAGCAAACTTATGTTGGTTTGGTTCCACTTCCTCCCAGGGTGGTATTAAGACAGAACATTCAAGTTCCTGTCCACAAAGTCCCCATTCAAGTGTCAGGTCCGTGGAGTCTCTTGGCACATGGGAATCCTTACACTGAAGAGGCAGGGAGGCTCTGCTTCGGGGCTGTCCATTCCCCTTCCCCAGCTCTTCTCTCTCCTCTCTCCTTCCCAGTGAACATTAGTGGATGGGTCCAGTTTTTAGACTTGATCAGAAAGCGAAACAAGTATGAAAGTGGGTAAAAGAGGACCAGCTGTCAACAGGAAGGGAGCCATAGGCTCACCTTCACCCTCTCCCTGGGTGTGATAGTTAATTTCATGTGTCAACCTGACTGAGCTATGGGGTGCCCAGATATTTGGTCAAACATTATTCTGGGTGTGTCTGTTAGGGTGTTTTAGATAAGATTAATATTTGAATAGGAGACTGAATAAAGGAGATTGTTCCCCCTGATATGGGAAAGCCTTATCCAATCAGGTGAAGGCAGAATCAAACAAAAAAACACTGACCTTCCCAGGAGATGGGGGGACTCCTGCTTGACTATGTGAGCTGGGACACCCATCTTTTCCAGCCTTCTTACTTAAACTGAAACATTGGCTCTTCTTGAGTCTCAAGCCTGCCAACTTTTTGACTGAAACTTATATCATCAGCTCTCCTGGTTCACAGGCCTTTAAACTTGAACTAGAACTACACATGGGCTCTCCTGGGTCTCCAGCTTGCTGATGGTAGATCTTAGGACTTCTCAGCCTCCATAATTGTGTGAGCTAATTCTTCATAATTAATGGATCTATTTATCTATTTATCCTATTGGTTCTATTTCTCTGGAGAGCCCTAATACCCTAATAACATGTCACCCATTTCCTCCAAGACATAGAGTTCCTTCCACATTGGCAGTCCCAGAATTTGGAATCAGGAGACCTGGGTTCAGATCCTGACTCTACCACTACTCTGCTTGGATAAGTCATTCACCGTTCATTGCTGGTCTCAGTAGATTGGTTTGTAAAGATGGAAAATAATACCTGCTCTGCCATCTTGCTGGACTGTTGATGCCTCCAGCCATAAGACAATGGCGGATCCATAATAATTGAAAGCCTCCACCCCACCATCCCTACCATCCCCACCTTTCCATCAAGAGAGTTTTTTTTCCCCCTGGCAGAGCAAAAAAGTTTTGAAGAAGGAAAGCACCTGGAATCCTGGCATCTGGATCCTCCTCTATTACTATCTCACTGAGTAGCCTGGGCTGGGTCAATTGCCCAGTGAGTACAGTAAGGAGGGTGGCCAAGGAAAACTGGACCATTCTAGGAACCTAAGAGACATTGAATCACAGAAAGGAAAGAGCCATTTCCACAGCAGATTCAAAGATGCCCTTTTATGAAACCGTCTACCAGGGACTAGATCCCAGATCTCTTTAAGCTCCAGCTATCAGGACATGGTTTTAATTTGGGTTTTATAAGCAGACAGCTCTGTTCTCCAAGTCAATTCATCAATCTCTCTTTCTCTTCTCTCCTCTTTCTTCCCCACACCATTACTACCTTTTCAGAGATTTGCTCAGCCCAGTCATCCAGAATCAGCTAGGCAGTCCAGCCTCTTGATTTGACTCACAAACCTCTGAATACAGAGAATTTTCAGGCAGCCTAATGCAAGGTTGTTTTTAGCTTCTGATAGCCGAGACTTCTTCTGGGCTGTTCCTTTCTTTTTTTATTTTATTTTATTTTTTTAGATTTTATTTATTTATTTGACAGAGAGGAGAGAGATCACAAGTAGGCAGGAGGCAGGCAGAGAGAGAGGGGGAAGCAGGCTCCCCGCTGAGCAGAGAGCCCGATGCGGGGCTCGATCCCAGGACCCTGAGATCATGACCTGAGCCGAAGGCAGAGGCTTTAACCCACTGAGCCACCCAGGCGCCCCCTGGGCTGTTTCTTATTAAAGAAACATTATTCGTTTAATACCCAGATCCCAGGATCTCTGTTCCAGGAGTTTGGGAGGTATTTCTAACCCTCTGCTCTTCTCCTTTACTTTCTCTCCATCTTTCTCCCCTTTTCTCTTTTTTCCTGGGTCCTCTCCTCTGTCCTTTGTAAAAGCCATCCTTGGCATCCATTTTTTTTATTGTGGTTTTAATATGCAGTGCCTCAATTACACAAGATACAGAATAGCTCGATCAACCCCTCCCCCCCAAATGCTCCTTTGTAGTCAGGTCCCTCCCTCAACCTCTAAACCGTGTGGGTCAGTGGCTGAGTAGCAATCTAAAGTGTGGAGACTCCTGTGTGTTTTCTTTCTGCTGCCAGTGTACATCAGGTGCCCGGACTCTGGGCTGCCATAAAACTTTAATAGCAGAGGAAAGTGCAGAGTTCCCCTGGAAATCTGAGGATGACCACTGCATAGCCACAAGCCAGAACTGCTCTGAGGTATTGCACTCTTTCTTAGTGAATTTATGCAAGCTTTGATGTCAATGCTCAAATGTATTCTTGTTTATTAATTTAAAAATGACCGGTGATCTCTTTCTCGCCTTCTCTTTCCCCAGTGTATGAAGCTGTACTTTATTTGTGGCTTCATAGTAGCCCTTTCACAAAGCTGGGTACTATTTTATTTCAGAGGCAGGGACCTTTCCAGAGCTTTCAAGGCCTGATGTGAAAATGGAATCCTATACAACAAAATTAGGAGGCCAGGAAGGGGCTTACTATGGGATTCCTTGGCATCAAATGCCACTTCACCCCTCCTCATAACTGGGTGTGCCCATGTTTGATTTGCATGCTGTGTTTTGGCATCACATCTGTTATTCAAGCCCAGGAACACCTAGACTCATTAAACAGCCCGAGTTATTTGGGCAATTCTTGGAGGTCAGCTATGGCAAGATTTAATATTACTTCAAGGTCACTGAATCTCTTAGACATTTGGTTTATGGGAGAATGACATTACTTCTGTCTCTTGAAATCCCTGGATGCTGCAAAACCATAGGACAAAAGTATTTTAGAGCTAAATGGGTTGTGTGTGACAGGTTAATAATCCAGTCCATCCATTTCATATTTTTTTTAATTTTTAAAATATTTTGTCATTTTATTTTATTTCATCATGGTAAGTGTACTCTTTAATCCTCATCCCCTATTTCATCCATCCCCCCCCGCTAACCTCCCCTCTGGTAACCATCAGTTTGTTCTCTATAGTTAAGAGTCTGTTTCTTGGTTTCTCTCTCCCTCTTCCTCTATCTCTTCTTTCCTATGCTCATTTGTTTTGTTTCTTAAGTTCCACATATGAGTGAGATCATATGGTGTTTGTCTTTCTCTGACTAACTTATTTCACTTTACATTATACTCTCTACCTCTATCCATGTGGCTGCAAAAGGCAAGATTTCATTCTTTTTGATGGCTAAGTAATATTCCAGTGTGTGTGTGTGTGTGTGTGTGCTTTCTTTATCATTTTCTCTATTGAGGGAAACTTGGATTGCTTCCAAACATAGTTTGGCTATTGTAGAGGATGCTGCAATAAACGTAGGGGTGAGGATAGCCCTTTGAATTAGTGGTTTTGTATTTTTTGTGTAGTGTGATTACTGGATTGTAGGGTAGTTCTATTTTTAATTTTTTGAGGAATTTCCATACTGTACCACAGTGGATGCACCAATCTGCATTCCCACCAACAGTGCAAGAGGGTTCCTTTTTTCCCATATCCTTGCCAACACTTGTTGTTTCTTGTCTTTTTGATTTTAGCCATTCTGACAGGTGTGAGGTCTTATCTCATTTTTATTTGCATTTCCCTGATGATAAGTGATGATGAACATCATTTGATGTGTCTGTTGGCCATCTTTATGTCTTCTTTGGAGAAATGTTTGCTCATGTCTTCTGCCCATTTTTAGCTGGATTATTTGTATCTTGGGGGTATTGAATTATATCAGTTCTTTATATTTCTTGGATACTAACCCTTTATTAGACATAACATTTGCAAATATCTACCGCCATTATATACATTGCCTTTTAGTCTTGTTTATTGTTTCTTTTCCGGTGCAGAAATGTTTTATTTTGATGTAGCACCAATGGCTTATTTTTACTTTTATTTCCCTTGCCTCAGGAGACATATCTAGAAAAATGTCGCTATGACTGATGTGAAGATTACTGCCTGTGCTCTTTTCAAGGATTTTTAGGGTTTCAGATCTCACATTTAGGTCTTTAATCCATTTTGAGTTTATTTTTATGTATGGTGAAAGAAAGTGGTCCAGTTTCATTTTTTTGAAAAGGCTGTCAAGCATGTCTCTAAAGGCAAAGGAAATAAAAGCGAAAATGAACTTTTGGGACTTCATCAAGATAAAAAGCTTCTGCACAGCAAAGGAAACAGTCAACAAAACAAACAGGCAACCCACGGAATGGGAAAAGATATTCTCAAATGACACTA
>CM052901.1:57725194-57904266 GCA_028534135.1 Potos flavus
GGGGGATGGGCAAGCCTGGTGGTGGGTATTGAGGAGGGCACGTATTGCATGGAGCACTGGGTGTGGTACATAAACAATGAATCTTGTAACACTGAAAAAATAAAATAAAAGTATTTGGGGGAAAAAAAAAAAAAAGAAAAAAAAAAAGAAAAGGCTGTCAAGTTTTCCCAACACCATTTGTTGAAGAGATTGTCTTTTTCCCATTTCATATTCTTTCCTCCTTTGTCAAAGATTAATTGACTAGATAATTGTGGGTTTATTTCTGGATTTTCTGTTCTATGTCATTGAACTATGTGTCTTTTTTTATGTTAGAACCATACTGTTTTAATTAATATTGCTTTATAATATAACTTGAAATCTAGAATTGTGATGCCTCCAGGTTTGTTTATCTTTTTCAAGATTACTTTGCCTATTCATGGTCTTTTCGGTTCCATACAAATTTTAAGGTTGTTAGTTCTAGTTCTGTGAAAAATGCTGTTAGTATTTTGACAGGGATTGCATGAAATTCGTAGATTGCTTTGGGTAGTATAGACATTTTAGAAATATTTGTTCTTCCAACCCATGAGCATGTAATAGGTCTTTCCATTTCTTTGTATCATCTTGAATTTCTTTCATCAGTAGTTTATAGTTTTTGGAGTTTAGGTCTTTCATCTCTTTGGTTAGGTTTATTCCTGGATATTTTATTGTTTTTTGTATATTTATAAATAGGATTGTTTTCTTAATTCCACTTTCTGTTGCTTCATTATTAGCATATAGGAATGCAACAGATTTCTGTACATTGATTTTATATCCTGCAATATTACTGAACTCATTTACTAGTTCTAGTAGTGTTTTGCTGGAGTCCTTAGGTTTTTCTTTTCTTTTTTTTATTAGCACATAATGTATTATTTGCCCCAGGGTACATGTCTGTGAATCATCAGGCTTACACATTTCACAGCACTTACCATAGCACATACCCTCTCCAATGTCCTATATACAGTATCATATCACCTGCAAAGAATAAGAGTTTTACTTCTTCTTTACAAATTTGGATGTCTTTTATTTCTTTTTCTTGTCTGATTGCTATGGCTAGAACTTCCAGTGGTATGTTGAATAAAAGTGGTGAGTGGACATCTTTGTCTTCTTCTTGACCTTAGGGGGAAAGCTCTCAGTTTTTCACCAGCGAGTATGATGTTGGCTGTGTGTTTTTCATATAAGCCCTTTATTATGTTGATGTATGTTTCCTCTAGACCTACTTTGCAGAGGGTTTTTATCATGAATGGATGTTGTACTTTGTCAAATGCCTTTTCTTTATCTACTGAAGAGATCATGTAATTTTTATCCTTTGTCTTATTGATGATGTGATGTATCACGTTTATTGTTTTCAAATATTGAGCAAACCTTGCATCCAAGGAATAAATCTCATTTGATCATAGTGTGTATTTGTTTTTTATTTTTTATTTTTTTGAGTAGACTGTAGATCCAGTGTGGGGCTTGAACTCATGACCCTGAGATCAAGAGTCACATGCTATATTGATGAGCCAGCAAGGTGCCCCAAATGTGTATGATTTTTTACATGTATTGTTGGATTTGGTTTGCTAATATTTTGTTGAGAATATTTACATCTATATTCATGACAGATATTGACCTATAGTTCTTCTTTTGTGGGGTCTTTATCTGGTTTTAGTATCAGGGTGACACTGGCCTCATAGAATGAATGTGGAAGTTTTCCTTCCTCTTGTAGTTTTTGGAATAGTTTGGGAAGAACGGGTATTACCTCTTTTATAAATGTTTGGTAGAACTCACCTGTGAAGTCATCTGGTCCTGGACTTTTGTTTGTTGGAGTTTTTTTTATTACTAATTCAATTTCATTGCTGGTAATTAGTCTGTTCAAATTTCCTATGTGTTTCTGATTTAGTTTTGGTAAATTACATGTTTCTAGGAATTTATCTGTTTCTTTAAAGTTGTCCAATTTGTCGGCATGGAGGTTTTCATAATATTCTGTTACAATTGTTTGTCTTTCTGTGGTGTTGGTTGTCATTTTTCCTCTTTCATTAATGATTTTGTTTATTTGGCTTCTATCTCTCTCTCAGTGAGTCTTGCTAGAGGTTTATCTATTTTGTTGATATTTTCAAAAACTAGCTCCTGGTTTCATTGATTTCTTCTATTGGTTTTTCTGTTTCTGTATCATTTCTTTCTTTTTTTATTTTTATTTTTTATTAATATATAATGTATTATTTGTTTCAAGGGTACAGGTCTGTGAATCATCAGTCTTACACAACTCACAGCACTCACCATAGCACATACCCTTCCCAATGTCCATCACCCAGCCACCTCATCCCTCCTTCCCCCCTCCACTCCAGCAACCCTCAGTTTGCTTCCTGAGATTAAGAGTCTCTTATGGTTTGTCTCCCTCCCAGGTCCCATCTTGCTTCATTTTTCCTTTCCTTCCCCCCTACGACCCCCTGCCCTGCCTCTCAAATTCCTTATATCAGAGAGATCATATGATAATTGCTTTTCTCTGATTGACTTATTTCACTTAGCATAATACCCTCTAGTTCCATCCACGTCATTGCAAATGGCAGGTTTTCAGGGTTTTTTATGGCTGCATAGTATTCCGTTGTATATATATACCACTTCTTCTTTATCCATTCATCTGTGGATGGACATCTAGGCTCTTTCCATAGTTTGGCTACTGTGGACATTGCTGCTATAAACATTCAGGTGCACGTGCCCCTTTGGATCACTACATTTGTATCTTTAGGCTAAATACCCAGTAGCGCGATTGCTGGGTTGTAGGGTAGCTCTATTTTCAACTTTTTGAGGAACCTCCACACTGTTTTCCAGAGTGGCTACACCAGTTTGCATTCCCACCAACAATGTAGGAGGGTTCCCCTTCCTCCACATCCTCACCAACACCTGTCACTTCCCGACTGGTTAATTTTAGCCATTCTGACTGATGTGAGGTAGTATCTCACTGTGTTTTTGATTTCCCTGATGCTGAGTGATGCTGAGCACTTTTTCATGTGTCTTTTGGCCATTTGGAGGTCTTCTTTGCAGAAATGCCTGTTCATATCTTCTGCCCATGTCTTGATTGGATTCTTTGTTCTTTGGGTGTTGAGTTTGATAAGTTCTTTATAAATTTTGGATACTAGCCCTTTATTTGATATGTCGTTTGCAAATATCTTCTCCCATTCTGTCAGTTGTCTGTTGGTTTTGTTGACTCTTCCCTTTTCTGTGAAAAAGCTTTTTATCTTGATGAAGTCCCAATAGTTCATTTTTGCCCTTGCTTCCTTTGTCTTTGGCGATGTTTCTAGGAAGAAGTTGCTGCTGCTGAGGTCGAAGAGGTTGCTCCCTGTGTCCTCCTCAAGGATTTTGATGGATTCCTGTCTCCCATTGAGGTCTTTCATCCATTTTGAGTCTATTTTTGTGTGTGATGTAAGAAAATTGTCCAGTTTCATTCTTCTGCGTGTGGCTGTCCAATTTTCCCAACACCATTTGTTGAAGAGACTGTCTTTTTTCCGTTGGACATTCTTTCCTGCTTTGTCAAAGCTTAGTTGACGGTAGAGTTGAGGGTCCATTTCTGGGCTCTCTATTCTGTTCTATTGATCTATGTGTCTGTGTTTCTGCCAGGACCATACTGTCTTGATGATTATAGCCTTGTAACAGAGCTTGAAGCCTGGAACTGTGATGCCACCAACTTTGGCTTTCTTTTTCAACATTCCTCTGGCTATTTGGGGTCTTTTCTGGTTCCATATAAATTTTAAGATTATTTGTCCCATTTCTTTGAAAAAAGTTGATGATATTTTAATAGGGATTGCATTAAATGTGTAAATTCCTCTGGATAGCATAGACATTTTCACAATATTTGTTCTTCCAATCCATGAGCATGGAACGTTTTTCCATTTCTTTGTGTCTTCCTCAATTTCTTTCATGAGCACTTTATAGTTTTCTGAGTACAGTTTCTTTGTCTCTTTGGTTAGGTTTATTCCTAGGTATCTTATAGTTTTGGGTGCAATTGTAAATGGGATCGACTCCTTAATATCTCTTTCTTCTGTCTTGCTTTTGGTGTATAGAAATGCAACTGATCTCTGTGCATTGATTTTATATCCTGACACTTTACCAAATTCCTCTGAGTTCTAGCAGTTTCGGAGTGGAGTCTTTTGGGTTTTCCACATAAAGGATCATATCATCTGCAAAGAGTGAGAGTTTGACTTCTTCTTTGCTGATTCGGATGCCTTTTATTTCTTTTTGTTGTCTGGATGTTGAGGCTAGGACTTCTAGTGCTATGCCAAATAGCAGTGGTGATAGTGGACAACCCTGCCGTGTTCCTGACCTTAGAGGAAAAGCTCTGTTTTTCCCCACTGAGAATTTGACATTGATTTGATATTGTCAAATCAAATTGATATCAGTTTTATAATGTCGACATTGATATTTGTCATGTGTTTTTCATAGATGGCTTTATGATATTGAGGTATGTACCCTCTATCCCTACACTGTGAAGAGTTTTGATCAAGAAAGAATGCTGTGCTTTGTCAAATGCTTTTTCAGCATCCATTGAGAGTATCATATGGTTCTTGTTCTTTCTTTTATTAATGTATTATATCACACTGATTGATTTGCAGATGTTGAATCAACCTTGCAGCCCAGGAATAAATCCCACTTGGTCGTGGTGAATGATCCTTTTAATGAACTGTTGGATCCAATTGGCTAGTATTTTGGTGAGAATTTTTGCATCTGTGTTCATCAGGGATATTGGTTTGTAATTTTCCTTTTGATGGGGTCTTTGTCTGGCTTTGCAATCAAGGTAATGCTGGCCTCATAAAATGAGTTTAGAAGTTTTCTTTCCATTACTATTTTTTGGGAAAGTTTCAAGAGAATAGGTATTAATTCTTCTTCAAATTTTTGGTAGAATTCCCCTGGGAAGCTGTCTGGCCCAGGGCTCTTGTTAGTTGAGAGATTTTTGATTACTGCTTCAATCTCCTTACTGGTTATGGGTCTTTTCAGGTTTTCTATTTCTTCCTGGTTCAGTTTTGGTAGTTTATAAGTCTCTAGTAATGCATCCATTTCTTCCAGGTTGTCAAATTTGCTGGTGTATAGTTGCTCATAATATGTTCTTATAATTGTTTGTATATCTTTGGTGTTGGTCGTGATCTTTCCTCTTTCATTCATGATTTTATTAATTTGGGTCCTTTCTCTCTCTCTCTCTTTTTTTTTTTTTTGATAAGTCTGATCACGGGTGTATCAATCTTATTGACTCTGAAAGAGTCAGCTCCTAGTTTCGTTGATCTGTTCTACTGTTCTTCTGGTTTCTATTTCATTGATTTCTGCTCTGATCTTTATTATTTCTCCTCTCCTACTGGGTTTAGGCTTTCTTTTGCTGTTCTTTCTCCAGCTCCTTTAGGTTTAGAGTTAGGTTGCATTTTTGAGACCTTTCGTGTTTCTTGAGAAAAACTTGTGTTGCTACACACTTTCCTCTCAGGACCGCCTTTGCTGTATCCCAAAGATTTAGAACAGTTGTGTTTTCATTTTCATTTGTTTCCATGAATTTTTTAAATTCTTCTTTAATTTCCTGGCTGACCCATTCATTCTTTAGTAGGATGCTCTTTAGCCTCCATGTATTTGAGTTCTTTCCAACTTTCCACCCAGGCGCCCCCATCTTTGGCATTCTTAATAAAAGACAGCGTAGCTGGCCCATGGTTAACAGTGGAGGGAGACTCAACTTGGGGACCTCTCACTAATTACTGCTACTTCCTTCTCCCCAACTCCATACAAACATTAGCAGAACCAATTGAATGCTTTTGGCTTGAGGGAGGACGTAGGGCATTTCCCTTCATTCCCTGTCCTCAGTGTGGAATTGTATAGCCAAAGTCTTCTTATAGGTGCATGGTTAATAGCAGGGTAATGACATAAAACTACATCATCCAGCTTACAACAGAACCCATCCCTGAGGCTCGTGCCAGTCCCACCTCAGCTTCTGGCCTGCTACCGCAATGCAGGTATCACCCAGAAACCCATGTCTAGCCCAATACTCCAACAAGCTATTGAGGGTCTGTCCTATCCAATGGCTACTTCTCACAATTTGGGTTTCTGCATCAGGATCTGCCTCTTCCCTAAGTCAACGATCCCACAAGCATCATCTCTCTAGGAGAAAGCACATCCACACACAGAGTGCCAAAATGGAACACAATAACCAACCATTCATACCCACAAGAACATCCATTTAGTAGATGGAAAAGATGGGCTTACCTTTCTTTCCTTCTCTCCCTCGTTTGTCCCTCTCCTCATTGTCACCTCTCTCCTCAATATCTACTTTGTTTCTTTGTTTCTCACCTTCCACACACAAGCACAGCATCATTTCTATTTGTGTTTTCTGGTAGTCTTTCCAAAGCTGGGGCATCAAAGCTTTCCCTAGTGTCTTTTCCTGCCCTCAATGCACAGCCCAGGTCAAATGGTTGGTTTGCACCCCTTCCTTCAGGGTCACATCTCTGTCTTGTTCAGATGATATTCCCAGTCATTTGCTCAAAAGCACAGGCTAAGCTCTACTCAGGCCAAGTCCAGGCAAAGTACCAGAGACTTTGAGGAACTGAGTCATAGTTCTTGCCTTCCAGTGATCTACGTTTAGTTGAGATGAGAGTACATGAACAGGCAATGAAAATTGCCTGTGTCGTATAAAGTAAATACAGGGGCACCTACCCTACACTGGCATTGAGGAAACATCAAGGAGAGTTTTCAAGAAGATGTGAAGTCTGACTTGAGACCTGAAGAAGGAAAAGGAATAGCATTCCAGACAAAGGAACCTGCATGTTCAAAGTCTAGAAAGAAAATGAAAGCATAACATAGTCCAGTAACTGCAAGAGGTTAAATGTGGCCAGAGCAAAGAACATAAGGGAATGTGGTGATGGAGGGGATAAGGTACAAGGCTAGGGGTTTGTTGTGGAGAGCCTGGTATGTCATGCCAGAAATCTGAGATTTTATCCTAAAGGCCTGAGGGAATCACTGAAGAACCAACCTCATGGGCCTTTAACTTTGATCCCCAGGCAGAGAGGGTGAGTGGTCCAACCAGCCCTGTGCCCTTGAGAGTTGCACACCCAGCTCACTTGGCAGAATGGCCTAGAGATGAAACACCTGGGCTCTGGACCCAGACTGTCTGGGTTAGAAATCTTGTTCTGCCACTGGGTACAAGTGACCTCAGACAAGTTCCTAGACCTCTATAGGCCTCGGTTTCTTTATCTATAAAATAGGGATAATTATTTTACCAATCTTGGAGTGTAGTTATGAAGATTAAATAAAATAATACGTGTAAAGTGTCAGGCACCTACAAAGTACTTGATACATAGTAGCTATTATGTCTCATTTATTACACACACAAAGCTCTCACTGTATGTAAGGCACTGTTCTAATTAGTAACTAAATATTAACTCATTTAACCTTCACAACAACTCTACGATGGCTGGATAGAAGGAGCTACATAAACTTCTTAAATAAGACTGACAAGGCCAGCAACCAGCCCAAACCTGGACAGAGTTCCCATAAGCAGTGTGACACGCCCCTCAAAACACCAGTTTCTGGCTGGACTGATGTGATTGATATGTGTGTGTAGTGTGTGTGTGTGTGTGTGTGTGTGTGTGTGTGTGTGTGTGTGTTTTCAGAGGAATGAGAGAAAGTGCCTGTACCAGGCCAATCCCCTCCAGGTGCTGAGCCAGCTTGGCCTGTGAGTAGAAGAGTGGCTATGGAAGGGTCTTGTATGAAGACGTTTGGGCTCCAAGAAGAGACCCCTGCCCACATAATCTGGGCGGGCCTGGCCTGAGTGAGGGGTAAATGCTTATCTCTAGCCCTGTCCCCTGCTAATGTGGTCTGTTTAGAAGGCCTGGCCTGTGAGCTGTCTGGACCAACAGCTCATTTCAGCCTGGAGATCACTGCCCTCCTAACTCCTTCCTCTCCACAGCCCCCAGCTGGGTAGAGGATCAGACTCTCTCCCTTCTCTCTCCTAGACAGGCTGCCATCTTTCCTTATAGTGCAAGCACCTGAGGACAAAGACATTCCCAGGACACTCCAAGGGGCATACAGAGCAGCACCCCCACATATGCACTTCTGTTGACAGGCTGACTGTGTGTGTGATTCACCCTTTGGAGAGGACTCTTGAGTGGCCAGTGGCTGCAACCAGTCCTGGATCCCCAGCACTCCTTTAGCTCCACTAGCTCCTGGACAAGCAGTTCATCCAGTACTCACGTTCTGAAGGCCTCCGAGGGCCTGCATGCCTCTGCCCTTGCCGTATGACTGGGGTGCCCACCACACACCCTGATGGCAGCAGAGATTGTGTCACCAAGACACACTGCAACCCAGAGTGACATAAATAAGTAAACGAGGAGGGAAAATGATGTGCATTAGAGACTCCTGTGTGTTTGTGCAGGCACCTGTGTGTCTTTGTGCCTGGGATTGTTCTTCTGTGCCACCGTGTACACATATATCTCTGTAACCTGCATCTCCATGCATCACCATAGTCAACGCATCCTAACACAGACTATTTTGAGACACATTCTACTGGAGCCCTTAACACACTATACTCAGATGACTGGGTTACAACATAAAATTACCATGATTTTATTACCAAGTAATGGACTTCTGCAATATCCCTGAGCCTCCCTTCACCTGTGAATTCCTCTATCAGTCCCCATCACAGCCAGGGTCACCAATAGAGTGAGGTGAAGTGGTGTGGTGAGGATGTCCTTTTCTTTTTTCTTTTTTAAAACATAAACCATTAGGGGCGCCTGGGTGGCTCAGTTGTTAAGCATCTGCCTTTGGCTGGGGGTCATGATCCCAGGGTCCTGGGATCGAGCCCTGCATCGAGCCCTGCATCGAGCCCTGCATCGAGCCCTGCATCGAGCCCTGCATCGAGCCCTGCATCGGGCTCCCTGATTGTCGGGACGCCTGCTTCTTCCTCCCCCACTCCCCCTGCTTGTGTTCTCTCTCTTGCTGTGTCTCTCTCTGTCAAATAAATAAATAAAATCTTTAAAAAAATAAAATTAAATAAAAAATAAACCATTAATCTGCAGTATTTATTTTTTATATTTTATATATTCTTATATTAAAAATATGCAGGATTTATTTCTTATTTCTTTATTGCAGGGTCAAGACTTCTTTGATTTTATGCATCATCTTTTTGGTGCATAAAATGTCTCCATAATGTATCTTTTATCATTTTCAATTTTGGTCTCTTTTCTTTTTTGCCCAGTCAGTTTTATTTAGAAAAAACTGACATACATCACTGTATAAGTTTAAGATGTACAGCATGATGGTTTGATTTCCATATATTGTGAACTGATTACCACAATAGGTCCAGTTAACATCCATCATCTCATATAGATACAATAAAAAGAAGAGAAAAAAAGAGAAAAAATATTCTTCCCTTCTAACGAGAACTCTTAGGATTAACTCTCTTAACAATTTTCCTATATATCATAGAGCGGTGTTAGCTATAGCCAGCATATTACTTCTTATAACTGGAAGTTTGTACATTTTGACTACCTTTTTCCACTTCCCCCTCCCCCATCCCACCTCTGGATAACTACAAGTCTGATCTCTTTTTCTATGAGTTCTTTTTTGTTTTTTTTAGATTTCTACATATAAGTTAGATTATACAATATTTGTCTTTGTCTGACATACTTCACTTAGCATAATGCCTTCAAGGTCCATTCGTGTTGTCATAAATGATAGGATTTCTTCATTTTTATGGTCGAACGATGTTCTATTGTAGCTATATATATATCACACCTTCTTTATCCATTCATCCTTTAATGAACACTTAGGTTATTTCCATGACTTGGCTGTTGTAAATAATGCTGCTATGAACATGGGGTTGCAGATACCTTTTTGAGTTATTGTTTTTATTTCCTTTAGATATAGTCCCCGAAGTGGAATTGATGGATGATATGGTAGTTCTATTTTTAATTTTTTGAGGAACTTTCATGCTATTTTCCATAGTGACTGCTCCAATTTGCATTTCCATCAATAGTTTACAATGGTTCCCTTTTCTCAATCTCTATGCCAGTATTTGTTATCTCTTGTCTTTTTGATGATGGCCATTTTAACAAGTATGAGGTGATATGTCACTGTGGTTTAAATTTGCATTTCCCTAATGACTAGTGATGTTGAGCATTGTTTTCATGTACCTGTTAGCTTAGCTTATGCCTTCTTTGAAAAAATGTTCAGATTCATTGCCCATTGTTTGGTTGGTTTATTCGTTTTAGCTACTGAGTTGTATGAGTTCTTTACTTTTTTTAGTTTAATTTAAAATTTTTAATTCCAGTATAGCTAACATACAGTGTTATATTATTTTGAGGTGTACAATATAGTGATTCAGCAATTTCATACGTTATTATACATTATTCAGTGCTCTGTATGAGTTTGTATATTTTGGATATTAACCCCTTATCAGATATATGGTTTCCATAGACTTTTTTCCATTCCATAGGTTGTCTTTTTTACTTTATTGATGGTTTCTTTTGCTGTGAAGAAGCTTTTTATTTATTTTATTTTATTTTATTTTTTTTAAGATTTTATTTATTCATTTGACAGAGAGAGAGGCAGCGAGAGAGGGAGGGAGCACAAGCAGAGGGAGTGGGAGAGGGAGAAGCAGGCTCCCCGCCAAGCAGGGAGCCCAATGTGGGGCTCGATCCCAGGACCCTGGGATCATGACCTGAGCCGAAGGCAGACGCTTAACAACTGAGCCACCCAGGTGCCCCGTGAAGAAGCTTTTTAGTTTGATGTAGTCCCACATGTTTATTTTTTATTTTGTTTCTTGCGCTTTAGGTGTCATATCCCAAAAATCATCACCAAGACCCATGTCAAGGAGCCTTAAGTTTTCTTCTAGGACTTTCATGATTTCAGATCTTACATTTAAGTCTTTAATCCATTTCAAGTTAATTTTTGCGAGTGGTGTAAGATAAGGGTCCAGTTTCATTTTTTTTACATATGAATATCCAATTGCCACAACACTGTTTATTGAAAGGACTCTCTTTTCTCCATTGAGTATTCTTGGTTCTCTTGTCAAATATTAGTTGGCTATGCATGCTTGGGTTTATTTCTGAGATCTTGATTCTGTTCGATTGGTCCATTTGTTTGTTTTTATGGCAGTACCACACTGTTTTGATGACTATAACTTTAAATCAGGAAATGCTATGTCTCTAGCTTTATTCTTCTTTCTTAGGATTTCTGTGGTTTGGGGGGTCTTTTGTGGTTCCACATAAATTTTAGGAGTGTTGTTATACCTATGTAAAAAATGCCATTGAATACTTGATAGAAATTGCATTGAATCTATAGATGGCTTTTGGTAGTATTGACATTTTAACAATATTAATTCTTCCATTCCATGAACACAGCATATCTTTCCATTTATTTGTGTCTTTTTGATTTCTTTCATCAATGTCTTGTAGTTTTCAGAGTAGAGATCTTTCACCTCCTTGGTTGAATTTATTTCTAAGTATTTTATGGTTTTTAATGCTATTGTCAATAGGGTCAATTTCTTTCACTTTTAGAAATTTTGTTGTTAGTGTATGGAAATGCTACTGATTTTTGTAGTTATTTTTATATCCTGCAACTGTACTGAATTCATTGATTAGATCTAACAGTTTGTGGGTTATTTTGGTTAAGTTTTTAACGATTTTCTACATATAAAAAGTATGTCATCTGCAAATAGAGACAATGTTACTTCTTCCTTTCCTATTCTGATACTTTTTATTTCTTTTTCTTGGCTGATTGCTCTAGCAAGGACTTCCAGTACTATGTTGAATAGGAGTGGTGAGAATGAGCACCTTTGTCTTATACCTGATCTTATAGGGAAAGCTTTCAAACTTTCAGCATTGAGAATGAATTAGCTATGGGCTTGTCACATACAGCATTTTTTATGTTGAGATATGTTCCTTCAATGACTAATTTGTGAACAGTTTTACATGAATGGATGTTGAATTTTGTCAAATGCCTTTTCTGTATCTACTGAGATGATCTTATGATTCTTTTATTCTATTAATGTGATTGTTTGATTTACATATGTTGCATCCCAGGGATAAATCCAAGTTGATCATGGTGAATGTTTCTTTTAATGTGTGTTGAATTCAGTTTGCTAGTATTTTGTTGAGAACTTTTGCATTTATACTCATTAGGGATACAGACCTGTAGTTGGTTTGTTTGTTTGGTTGGTTTCTTGTTGTTGCTTTTCTAGTAGTTGTCTCTTCTGGTTTTGGAATCAGGGTAATGCTGGCCTTATAAAATGAATTTGGGAGAAATTCCTCCTCTTTGATTTTTTGCAAGAGTTTGAGAAGATTTGGTATTAATTCTTCTTTAAATGTTTGTAAAATTCACAGGGAAGCCATCTGACCCTTGGCTTTTCTTTGTTGGCAGATTTTTTTACTACTGATTCAATCTCCTAATTGGCCTATTCAGATTTTCTATTTCTTCTTGATTCAGTCTTGGTAAGTTGCATGTTTCTAAGGATATTTTCATTTCTTCTAGGTTTTCCAGTTTGTTGACATATATTTGTCCATAGTATTCTCTTATGAGCCACTGTATTTCTGTGGTATCAGTTATAATGTGTCCTTTTTCTTTCTTTTTTCTTTTTTTATTATTATGTTATGTTAGTCACCATACAGTACCTCATTAGTTTTTTATGTAGTGTTCCATGGTTCATTGTTTGTGTATAACACCCAGTGCTCCATGCAATGTGTGCCCTCCTTAACACCCATCACCGGCCTAGCCCATGCCCCCACTCCCCTCTCCTCTAAAACCCTCAAATTTTGTGCCAGAATCCATAGTCTCTCATGGTTCATCTCCCCCTCTGATTTCCCCCTGTTCATTTTTCCCTTTCTTCTCCTAATGTCCTCCATGCTATTCCTTATGTTCCACAAATAAGTGAAACCATATGATAATTGCCTTTCTCTGCTTGACTTATTTCACTTAGCATAATCTCCTCCAGTTCCATCCATGTTGATACAAACCTTGGGTTTTCATCCTTTCTGACAGCTGAGTAATATTCCATTGTATATATGAACCACATCTTCTTTGTCCATTCGCCTGTTGAAGGACATCTTGGCTCCTTCCACAGTTTGGCTATTTTGGACATTGCTCCTATGAACATTGGGGTGCATGTGACCCTTCTTTTCACTACATCTGTATCTTTGGGGTAAATACCCAGTAGTGCAATTGCAGGGTCATAAGGTAGCTCTATTTTTAATGTCTTGAGGAACCTCCACACTGTTTTCCAGAGTGACTGTACCAACTTGCATTCTCACCAACAGTGTAAGAGGGTTCCCTTTTCTCCACAACCTCTCCAACATTTGTTGTTTCTTGCCTTGTCAATGTGTCCTTTTTCATTTATGATTTTTTTGATTTGGATTTTCTCTCTTTTTCCCTTGGTTAGTCTAGTTAAGAGTTTGTCAATTTTGTTTATCTTTTCAAATAACCAGCTCTTAGTTTGTTTAATCTTCTGTATTGTTTTTTGTTCTCTATTTTATTTATTTCTGCTCTAATCTTTATTATGTTCATTCTCCTCTTAACTTTGGGATCAGTTTGTTCTTTTTTGAGTTCCTTAACAGATAGTTAGGTTGTTTTGGGGGGCTCTTTCTTGCTTCTTAATGTAGGTGTTGATACTCTTAACTTCCCCCTTGGAGCTGCTTTTGCTGCAGCCCATAAATTCTGGTTTGTTGTATCTCCATTTTCATTTGTCTCAAGAAACTTTTTTATTTCCTCTTTAATTTCTTTTTTGGTCCATTGGTTGTTCAGAAGAGTGTTGTTTTATTTTCATGTGTTCATAAATTTTCTAATTTTCCTCTTGTTATTGATTTCTAGTTTTGTGCCATTGTGGTCAGAGAAGATACCTGGTATGATTTCTATCTTTTTGAATTTACTAAGACTTGTTTGTTTTGTGGCCTAATATATGGTCTGTCAAAGATAATGTTCCATGCACACTTGAGAAGACTGTGTATTCTGCTGTTTCTTTATAGAATGTTTCGTATAGATCTGTCAGGCCCGTATGGTCTATAGTGTGTTCGAATCCACTCTTTCCTTATTAATTCTTTGTGTAGATGATCAATCCATTCTTGGAAGTGTGGTATTAAAGTCTCCAGCTATTATTGTTTTAGTGTTTATTCCTCCTTTTAGCTCTGTTAGTTTTTGCTTTATATATTTAGGTGCTCCAATGTTGGATTCATAAATATTTATAATTGTTTTATGTTCTTGATGTATTAATTCTTTTTTTTATTACATAATGGCCTTCTTTCCTCTTTTTATTATTTTTAGTTTAAAGTCCATTTCTTCTGATATATCCACCTCTGTTTTGATTTTGTTGTTGTTGTTGTTGTTACCATTTCCTTGAAATGGCTTTTCTCATTCCTTCACTCTATCTATGTGTCTTTAAGGCAAAAGTGAGTTTCTTGTCGGCAACACTTCTTTAGCTCTTTTTCAAAAAAATCTATTCAGCCTTTCTATGTCTTTCAATTGGAGCTTCTCCTGTCTTTTTCATGTTTTGATGTCTTTCGGTGTTAATATGCTTTGACTTCTTTATCATATTCTTTTGTGTAATTTCTATAGGTCTTTCCCTAGTGGTTACCATGAGGCTTACATAAAATATCTTAAAATTATAACACCCTATTTTAAGCTGATAACAACTTAACTTTAATAGAACTTCTAAACTTTACACTTTCACTTCTCTTCCCCTCACATTTTTGGTTATTGCTGGTAAAAGTTACATGTTTTTATATTGTGTAACTAGTAACAGATTATTATAGTTATAGTTATTTTTACTACACTCATTTTTCAACTTTTAAACTACAGTTTAAGTGAATTATTCACCATCATTACCAAATTGCAGAATCTACCCTGAGATGTACTTTTCAAATAGCATTTGATAATAATAATAATCATTTTTTTTTAAAGCTGAAAGTTTACTGGTTTAATTTTAGGCCTTTTAAAAAGATCTTTACATCAAATCCACCACATTAAAGCAGTCAGAACAAAATGTTCCTATTGTCCAAATGGATGCATCAAAGCAACCAGGTCAAAATGTCATGTACCCGTGTGTGTGTGTGTGTGTGAGAGAGAGAGAGAGAGAGAGAGAGAGAGAGAGAGAGCCTCTGTGTGAGTAAATAAGCATCACTGGCTATGTGTTTCCTTTTATGAACACTTGGGGCAGCGCAAGTACCTGTAGGCCTGGGGCCCTTGTTTGGTGTACATAGTGTGTGTCCATTTGGGCAAAGGTGCCTATCACTATTATCCACAGAAATAGTCTGTCAGATTGTTTCCATCTGTGATCTTAAATTTGCATTTGGCTGGGGTGAGGAAGTAAGGCTGACCCATGGGGTGAAGGGCTGCTATTTGCACCCCCCCCTCACTCTTTCATTGCTTCCACCAGTCCAGCTAGCCTTCCAAGAAAGTCCCTCCAGTGGAAAGTCTTAAAATGCCTCATAAAAGAGAAGGGAGCTTGGTGCCAGGTCTGCTCAGGCTGAAAATCCCATTAGAGAGAAATGGAATTGAGGCGTATGAGCCTTGTGAGATCTCAGCCTTTTAAGGTTTTAGGGTGGAAAGAGGCCAGGAACCCAGCCTTCATAAGTGCCAGCACACTGGTATCCTTGGCAGTCTGGAGGAGTTGGGGCTGGGAGGGTGACTAGGGCTGGGTGGGGAGAGTGCAGACAGACGTACAGTGAGATTAGGCTGACTGAGGGGGCTCAGTATTAGTCTGTGGGCAAGTTTTAGGTCACGTGGACTGAGCTCAATTCAAAGATGATACAGGCTTCAGTGCTATCCGTCATCCCTGCTTGCACCCTTGCTGTGGATGGGACTCTCAATTTTTTTGCCTGGGTGATTGCAGTGGTCTCTTCTGATCTCCCTGCAGTTCTTCCCCTCTCCAGTCCATGACCCACTCAGCATCCAGAGTGAGCCTTCTTTTTTTTTTTCCCCAAATACTTTTATTTTATTTTTTCAGTGTTACGAGATTCATTGTTTATGTACCACACCCAGTGCTCCATGCAATACGTGCCCTCCGCAATACCCACCCCCAGGCTCGCCCATCCCCCCACCCCCCTCCCCTCCAAAACCCTCAGTCCATTGCTCTGGGTTCACAGTCTCAGGCTCAATCTCATCACTCCCAGACTGAAACCCTCCGCTCCTTCCCTAATGTCTATGGCACCATTTCTCAAACTCTGCAGCCTGGGATGATCACTGGGATCTTGTGACAAAAGGGGCTCCAAAGGTAAATAAGTTAAGAGGATGCTGGGTTCAACAAAGTAAAGCAGGTGTCTTTATTGCCAAACAGATCAGCACCTGTACTATGATAATGTGTACTGGGGCTCATCAAAACCTTCCTCTCTACCATTTTTCCCACAGGATATTGTGTTCAGCAGAGCACAGTTTGGGAAACACTGGCCTGACAGGTCCCTGGGACCTGGTGCCTGCCTGCACCTCCAGCTCCCTTACGTTCACTAATGCTGTCCCCTCAACTCAGATGCCTTCCTTGGCCCTACCATTGCCTGACTAATTCTTACTTATCTTTGAGGACTCTTATACTTGTGCCTCCTCCAGGAAACTTACCGTGGCTGCCCCCACCCACTACCCATCACTCACTCTCCCGGCTGAGCCTATCTCTGCCTTGTCAGTAATGGCCATGTATTGAAATGATTTCTATATTTGTCTCCTGCATGAGATTTTTAGCTCCTTGTAGGCAGGGTCTCAGCTTTATTCAACTCTGGGCCCAGAGCCCAGCACAGGGCGTGCCAGTTCTCGGTGAATGCTGGATAGAAAGATGGGACAGAAAGAACAGCAGAGAAAGAAGGAGAAAGAGAGTTTAAGAAAGAGAAGGACAGAAAGAAAGAGGGAGTGAGGGAGTAACAGCAAGTACAGTTAACCCTTGAACAATGTGGGTTTGAACTTTATGGGTCCACTTATATGTGGATTTTTTTTTTTAAAGATTTTATTTATTTGAAAGGGAGAGGGAGAGAGAGAGTGAGAACAAGTGGGGGAGGGGCTGAGGGAGAAGTAGACCTGTCTAGTAAGAATTTGCTGTGGCAGGGTCAAAGAGTTGCTGCCTGTTTTCTCCTCTAGGATTTTGATGGTTCCCTGTCTTATAGTTAGGTCTTTCATCCATTTTGAATTTATTTTATTTTTTCTAAAGGTTTTATTTATTTATTTGACAGAGAGACAGCAAGCACAAGCAGGGACAGCAGCAGAGGGAGGGAGAGGGAGCAGCAGACTCCCTGCTGAGCAGGGAACCCAACATGGGACTTGATCCCAGGACGCTGGGATCATGACCTGAGCTGAAGGCAGATGCTTAACTGACTGAGCCACCAAGGTGCCCCTATATGTGGATTTTTTTTTACAGTACAATACTGTGAATGTATTTTCTCTTCTTTGTGATTTTTAATGACCTTTTCTTTCTAGTTTACTTTATTGTAAGAATACAGTTTATAGTATATAATACATATAACATACAAAATATGTTAATGAATTACTTATGTTATCAGGAAGGCTTCCACTCAACAGTAGGCTATTAGTAAAGTTTGGAGAGGGTCAAAAGTTATTTTGACCACGAATTTTTGACTACGTGGAAGATTGATGCCCCTAATTTCAAAAATTCACCACAAATTTTCTACTACATGGGAGATCGATGCCCCTAATCCCCATATGTTCAAGTGTCAACTACAAGGAAGCTTCTGTTAGGAAGCCTTGAAAATTCTCCAGGTTCTATGTGTCAAGCTAATGGACTTGAAATTGAACAGCAAACATTATATAAGATACTCCATGCTGCTTCAGTAAGAATGGCTGATCATTCTTAGCTTATTGGCATCCAGTGATGCTGTAGCCCACACACAACAGTGAGGCCAATACATTGGGCAAGTCTGTCCTACTAATTCAGCAGTGTTCACTAATTTGAAAAAAAAAAATGTCTGCTAAAAAGCTCAAGAGGGCCATCCCCCTGGTCAGGCAGCATGTGTCAGTGTCAGGTTCTACTCCACTGGGGCCTTGCCAAGCTGCTGTAGTGCCTCTATGGGAGGAAGGGCCTGAGGATCCACCCATCTCCACAGAAGGGCACTGGGGCATCCTGGCCTCCACACAGGTGATGCATCTCTTATCTCTCTGGGTCTATTTCCCTCTCCTTCCTTCTGAGGCTCAGAGTTTGGAAGTGAGGAAAAGAAAGACACTAGAGAGTCCAAGGTTAGGGTTTGGATGGGCTTCCTTGTGGGCAGAACCCTGGCTCTCCCAGAACCTGATATAAAATAAACACTCAAGAGGGACGCCTGCATGGCTCAATCTTTTAAGCGTCTGCCTTTGGCTCAGGTCATGATCCCAGGGTCCTGGGATTGAGTCCTGCATCGGGCTCCTTGCTCAGTGGAAAGCCTGCTTCTCCCTCTCCCTCTGCCTGGCGTTCCCCCTGCTTGTGCACTTGCTTTCTCTCTCTCTCTCTCTCTCTCTCTCTCTGTCAAATAAAATAAATAAAATCTTAAAAAACATAAGTACTCAAGGAATCTTTGTTAAACAAGTGAATGTAGGCCAAGGGATATGAGCTTGGGGCTGGAGTGAAATTGAAGGAGTACCTCAAACCTCACTTTTTCCAAGAGTCACTGAGGTGGCTGCAGGGCCTGAGTTTCCACCCTTGGGGTTGAAACATTGTGTTTTGAGAGGACTCCTTTGAAATGCAAGCATATTACCAAAGAGGAGAAACCAGTATTTAGTCACTTCGTATTTACCTATCAACATGCCCTAGATCTGTTCATTGATCAAACACGGGGGACATACAAAGTGCCAGGTCCTGCATCAGGTGGGCATAGTCCTTGCTCTGTTGGACTCACAACCCATGTTGAAGCTGCTTCTATCTGGGCACCAATCCAACTGAAGAAGGGTAGGGTTTCCCAGCTTGACTTGAATGGTTTCACTAATTTTTTCAATGCTTATTCATTGAGTGTGTACTAGCTACTGTCCTGATTCTGGTGATACGGCAGAGACCAAACCTATCGAACATCTCTGTCCTTAGTGGTGCTTCTACTGAGTGGGGAGGGACAGACAATATATGAAATTCATCAATGACATAGTATGTCAGATGGTGGTAAAGCAGAAAAGTGACATAGGGAGTGTTGGGTCAAGGATGGGGTTATACAATTCCATCTCAAATAAGTGGTCACAGAAAGCTTCACTGACATTTGAGTAAGAACTCCAAGGAGGTAAGAGAGAAAGCTTTGCCAGTATCTGGGGGAGATGGGCAATGTAAGGACACCAAGGCAGGAGTAGGCCTGACAAGGGAGAGCAAGGAGGTCAGTGTGGCCAATGCATATAAAATGAGGGGGAAGTAATAGAAAATGTGGTTAGAGAGGTAACAAGGGGCAAACTTGGGCAGGGCCTTGTAGACCATCACAAAGACTTGAGCAAATCAGAAGCCATTGGAATTTTGAGCAAAGGGTCTTTCTGGTTTCAATATTGAGCGTGAATTGTAGGAGGCCAGGGTGGAAATAGGAAGGCCAGTTGAGAGGCTCCTGCAATCACCCAGGGGAGAGATGATGTTAGCAAGGACTAAGGTGGGGTCAGTGGGTGTGGTAGGGAGTGAGAAATTTCTGGAAGGATCTTGAAAGGAGAACCAACAGAACCTGGATTGAATGTGGGGTATGCAAGAAAGAGAGGCTTTTGGCCCGAGCAACTGGAAAGATGGAGCTGCCATTTATTGCTAGTTGCTGCAGATAATCAAACCAATTTTCCAGGCATGGCGAAGGTAGACCCAAGTTCCTGCAAAGCCCATTTACCCTCTTCAGTGCAGGCCCCCACTGCAGGTCCTGCTTGACTTAGTGAAGCCCCATGTGTTTTGCTGGAGGGAAGGGAGTGAGATATATGGCAGGCCCAGATAGAAATGCTGGAATCTGGGAGAGTCAATGGGGCCAGGGACAACACATGGGGATCTGGTTCCTCCCGTGAGCCCTGGGCTTCTCTGGGGCATGAGAGCATTGGATATTATAAGGCACCCCAGCACCTTTCTTTGCATAACACCTTCCTTTTGACAACTGAATCCACCCTATCACTCCCAAGGCTTTCAAAGGTTTTTCAGAACGGAGAAAGCTGTGAGTGCCAGGTTTCCTGGTTGGAGCCTGGGTGGTCAGGGAGTAGGGATGGGGCTGAGGCTTTGGGAGCTTGAGAAAGATGGAAATGTTCAGCTGTTTGACTGGGTAAGAGGGGAGATTGGGAACCCAGCCCAGGAAGAAACTTGAGTTTGAGGTGGCCTCAGTATTGTTTGGAGCCCACGTCTACTGGCCACTGGTTAGTAGCCTTTGGCAGAGGCCAGAGGAAAGGGAAGTGTGTTCAGTCCCCAGTTATAAGTGACCTTGTACTCAAGGATTATACTTGTCTCTGAACCTAGGGATCACTGGTCAGGTATGAAGGGACATCTGTTACCACTTTCTGTCCCAGACCTTACCAAGTCCTTACTTAACAAAGATAATCAAAATCTTAGTCCTCACTCTTGGTCTAAAGACCAAGAGAACCATCACCACTCTCATCACCACTCATCACCACTCTTGTTCCCTTGGCAACCCTGGGCATTTGATGAGCTGACTGGCCCCGTTGGAGAAGCTGTTGTTATAAGGAAGCAATAGTGCACCTCGTAGGGCAAAAGTAACTTTTAGAAAAATTAATCTTCCGTGGGAAGACTCACCAGAGAAAAAGGTCTGTGTCTTTCATGGCCAACTAGGAATTTACTGTGTATTTCTCACTTAAATTAGATTTACTCTTCGATGCTTGCTTTTTTACCCAAGCCCGTCCTCCTTGACCCTTGAGCACACCTACTGCCCACGTAAGGCCCATGCCCAGTCCTGCCCTTGTCCTTGACTCTGCTCTTTTGGGATGCTTGTGGTGCCCCCTTCCTGGCTCTTTTAGGACCTTTCCCTGAAGTGTCTGTGAGTGGCTTCTTTCCTTATGGGAGTGAGAAGGAAATGGAAAGGAGTCAAGAAAAGGCTCAGTGAGTGTTGGGAAAGGCAGTCTCCTGCAGGCTTCCACCCCCCACCCTGCATTTCCCCCCTACCTCCACAGGGCCTTGGGCCTAGAACATTGTGCTGGACTTCTAGCCTTGTGAGGGACTATCTCTGCCTGTTCTGGGCTCATTGCATACTCATGTGTTCTGCTTAAGCTCCCCCATCAGTGGCCCTCAAGCATGCCCCCAGCTTTCTGTATTCCAGACCCCACAGGCGGTAGGATCGAGTCCTTCCACCAAAGCATGAAGTGGGGCACCTGCAGTCACACTGCCAGCTGTAAAACATATCCTCTGGCACGGGGGATCCAATACTCCCATAGGGCTGGATGCTGTGCACTTTCTCCTCTCTTGCTGTAAGTAAGAGTTATGCCACTTGAGCCTGGTGTGTGTGTGTTGTCCATTCTCAATGGCCTCAAATCATGTACTGGTCTCTTCCCTGGGTGGCACCTTTCACCTTGACTGCATAGCCTCAGCACCCCATGAACAGTAAGACAGTGAGACCAGTTCACGACTTGGTTGTGGGCAGTCACCCCTTGTGTTTGGATGAACCAGAACAAAGCAAGGCTGAGGGCCTGGCAAGGCTCACCCTTGGAAGGAGACTTCACCTTAGATGTTTGACAAATTCTTGGCCACACTATCAGGGCAACTCCGGGACACTTTCCTGGAATTCAGGAAAAGGCTGATCGGAGACCACACCTCTGTCTGTACCCCATCTTGGACATAGGCCTCCTGCCTGGGCAGTGCCCACCTGCTGAACCACTTGCTGAGGCTTGCCTCTTGCAGGATGTTCGATAGCAATAACCTCATCCAGCTGCTCCTGGGTACATTTCGGAGCCAAGTTCCTTGTAAGGAATTCAACTTTCTGTGAGTTCTTAATCTTGTCCTCTTTTTCCCCCCACATTTGCTCCAGCCAGAGACCAAAGAGTCTGGTAACTGTGTGTGTGCACACATGAGCATGCATGTCTAGTATACACGTCTGGGAGCATATGTGTATATGCATAGACCTACCTGCAACCAGGAGAGGGATGGGAGCTTCTTCCCAGAGAACAGGGGCGCAGAAGTCCTCAAGTTCATCCCCTGGAAGTGGTGGGGGTGTGGAGGACAGACCCTGGTTTAGGTTCCTAGACCATGTCTCCACTTATACTGGGTGGGCTTGGAGGGAAGGCTGAGTGTGTGTGTGGGGGGGCCTTGCTCAAGGTCACATAGTTCAGAAGTCACAGAGCTAAGACAGACTCCATGGCTCCCAATTCTCAGAGCAGTGTTTTTCCTACTCCCCCAGAGCAGAGAGAAGGACCTTTATCCTGCCAGTCCCATGCAGCTCCTGTGAAGCTTGCAGGAACCCATGGACAAAGCAATGCTTAGTTGGGTGTCAAAGGCCATGTGGCTGTGATAGGCGACTTTTTTTTTATTGACATATAATGTATTATTTGCTTCAGGGGTACAGGTCTGTGAATCATCAGGCTTACACATTTCACAGCACTCACCATAGCACATACCCTCCCCAATGTCCATAACCCAGCCACCCTATTCTTCCCTCCCACACCCCAGCAACCCTCAGTTTGTTTCCTGAGATTAAGAGTCTCTTATGGTTTGTCTCCCTCCCTGATCCCATCTTGTTTCATTTTTTTCCCCTCCCTACCCCCCACGGCCCCCTAACCTGCCTCTCAAATTCCTCATATCAGAGAGATCATATGATAATTGTCTTTCTCTGGTTGACTTATTTCACTTAGCATAATAAATACCCTCTAGTTCCATCCATGTTGTTGCAAATGGCAAGATTTCGTTTTTTGATGGCTGCATAGTATTCCATTGTGTATATATATACCACTTCTTCTTTATCCATTCATCTGCAGATGGACATCTAGGCTCTTTCCATAGTTTGGCTATTGTGGACATTGCTGCTATAAACATTCAGGTGCATGTGCCCCTTTGGATCACTACATTTGTATCTTTAGGCTAAATACCCAGTAGTGCGATTGCTGGGTCGTAGCTCTATTTTCAACTTTTTGAGGAACCTCTATACTGTTTTCCAGAGTAGCTGCACCAGCTTGTATTCCCACCAACAGTGTAGGAGGGTTCCCCTTTCTCTGCATCCTCACCAACATCTGTCATTTCCTGACTGGTTAATTTTAGCCATTCTAACTGGTGTGAGGTGGTATCCCACTGTGGTTTTGATTTGTGTTTCCCTGATGCCAAGTGATGTGGAGCACTTTTTCATGCGTCTGTTGGCCATTTGGAGGTCTTTCTTTGCAGAAATGTCTGTTCATATCTTCTGCCTATTTCTTGATTGATTCTTTGTTGCTTTGGGTGTTGAGTTTGATAAGTTCTTTATAGATTTTGGATACTAGCCCTTTATTTGATATGTCATTTGCAAATATCTTCTCCCATTCTGTCAGTTGTCTGTTGGTTTTGTTGACTGTTTGCTGTGCAAAAGCTTTTTATCTTGATGAAGTCCCAAGAGTTCATTTTTGCCTTTGCTTCCCTTGCCTTTGGCAATGTTTTTAGGAAGAAGTTGCGGCTGAGGTCGAAGAGGTTGTTGCCTGTGTTCTTGTGAGAGGTGACTCTTAGGCATTGTGTCTCCCTGGGTTTCTGGCAGAGTCCTGAGTCCCTGGCAAGCACTCAGTCCTGCCTACTTGCTTGTCACTTTCTAGCCTCTTGCTGCACAATTCTCTCAGCTATATGCCCACTTCATCTCTGTACCTAGAGACCCAAGCTGAACTGGCTATGAGGGCCCCTGCTTCAGAGCTCTGGGAGTAGGGCTGGGGGGTTCACGGTCAGCTCCCTGCATTCCTTCTTTTCGTCTTCCTTTATCTTCTCAAGCTTGATTTTCTGGATTTACAGACTTCGGTACCAACGGCCTTGGCCAGTTAACCCCAATTGCAACTGGAAGGATTTGGATTAGGCCAGCATTTCTCAGCCTTGGCACTACTGACATTTTGGGTAGGGAAATTCTTTGTTGTGGAGTCTGTCCTATGCCCTGAGCAGCAGCATCCTGAGCCTCTACATGGCATTTGGTGTGCACCACTACCACATTTCTCCTCACTGCCCCCTAGTCCGGATGACAAAAATCATTTCCAGACATTGTCAAATGCCCCCTGGGAAGAAAAATGGTTTTCAGTTGAGAACCACTGGGTTAGGCTGAAGGTGGCTACTCTGATTCTGCCTCCCTTTCCTGGGAAGGCTGTGATGTGGGTGGTGAATTAGACCATCTCCAACACTTCCCATACCTCTCTGAGGCCTCTTCCTGCCAAGCCCCTTACCTGCTTGGGGCTAAAACCCAGAACTCCAGGAGCCAACACATGTGAGCTAGGCCTGAGCACTCCCATCCACACAAGTTGGGAGGACTTGAAAGTAGACTGGGATGAGAGCTGGTAGGGTGGGAAGGGGACAAGGGTTAGGGGAGGACACCAGGACTTGCCAGCATATTAATAGTGAAATGGCATTGTTTGCAAGGCCAACAAGTCCTAGGGCAATGTGCCACTTTCCTTCTAGAGCCTGGCTGGGTCTTTTTAATACCTTACCTCTCCTGCTAGGTGCTCACGATGGCCGAGCATCATAACTCCTTGTTTTTCTCCTCTCTAGGCAATCTGTCACCACTATGGGGTGCCTGGGCAAAGCCAGTGCCACCAGGGGTGTCCCTGGGGTCAACCCTCCAACTCCTCTACCCTGAGTGTCTTAGAATGTGACACTATCAGTGGCCTGAGCGCCTCCGTGTATCAGGCCTGTAGGGCTTTCATTGTGCTGTAAGCGACCCCATTCTCCACACACTTGCCCATAATGCCTACCCTGCTTAACCACCCCTCAGGCACCCTGTGGCCCAAGCGGCAGGAGTAGCGAAGGTTCTGAGTTGGTTCCTCCAGGAACTCTTGGAGGGAACTTGGCAAGTTAGAGCTATAGGAGGTCTTGGCTGTAGGACCCCTGGAGAACCAAAGCCCAAATCACTGTGCAGACAGAACCCTGAGGCCGAGAGAAGAGAGACAATGACTCAATGGCTATATGAGGTCTAGAACTGATGCCTCTTGGCTCCCAGTCCGTGACCTTTAATTTCTCTTTCCAAGAATCTTAGAGCTTTCTCCTTGGGTTTCCTGCTCCCCTTCTAACCTCATCCCCTATGCTGCCAGGTGTATCTTCCTTAAGCATAGTTTTCATTATACTCCTCTGCTGCTTGAAAACCTTCAGTGGCTCCCTGTGGCCTAAGCCCCAGAGAATTCAGTTCAAAGTCGCCCTCTGGGGAGCCTCTTCTCCAGACCCATCTGCCTTCTCTCCCCGCCTCTACTGCCCTTACCTGCCAGCCCAGTTCCTCAACTGGCGGGACCTGTGCTCTCCTGCCTGCCAACTCTGGCTCACACTCTTCTCTCCTCCATGGGATTTCCTCTTCCTATCCTCCCCAAATTGTCCTCCTCTTCTAGCTTCTCTCAAACGTTACCTTAAAATGATGTTCCCCCTGCATGACCCCATTAGAATGAAATTTTGCCTCCTCTAACCCTGTGCCCCTTGTCATATTTCCCATGTTTCCTCTCACATTCCAGCACTCCCTGAGTCTCAGTTTCCCTGGCCTGTAAAATGAGTCTCTATGCCTTCAGCACATGGGCCTGCCATGGAATTCAGAGCAAAGCAGGCTATTGTAGCGTGAAGGTGTGCTCTCCTGCTGCCCTTCATCACCATGCCAGCCCCAGTGACCTGAGGCCTCCGCTGGTGGTTCACCTAGTTCAATAATGCTACTGCACTGTGCACTGTCCTCCAGCTCTCCATCCTGTGGGAGGTCGGGTGCTGCAAAGCCTTCTGAGAGCTGGGCCTCTAAGCCTCAGAGTAGAAAGTAAGTTTGCCACTCAGGTGTAAATAATCAAATATGCCTCCCGATCCGAACCTGGCCTAGGAGGGGGCAAGTGGTGGGAGAAATCTGGTGCCTGGGATTCAGGCCCATTTCTGTTCCTCCCACCTGTCCCTGGGAGCTGGTCTCCAGAAAGGAACTCAGCCCTGCTGTTTGCCGGCTAATCCTTGCGTGTCCTTCCCAAATTCTGGTTCAACTTCCAGGCCTCGTGGGAGTCATTTTAGACAGCCTCTGTCTCCAGGTAAGATCCTGCCAGGTAAGTGGTGCTTTAGTGATCCATAGAATGAGGACATGTTCCTAACCATCCAACCCCCAGGGTCTCCAATTGTTCCCCTAGACCTACTTCCTCTCTTTCCTCCGTGGATGGGGAAACCACTTGTCACCACCTTTTGGGTGAAGAATGTCTCTGTCATGTGCTGCTTCTTCTCCGACTGGGCTCCATTTGCAGCCCCCTCACTCTGCCAAGCTCACCCCGCTGGGTCTAACACCCACCGCTGTGCCCAACCACAGCCTTTCTTTGGTCTTTAGAGTCAGACAGCCCAAGCTTCAAGTTCAGGCTCCCTCACTTGCTAGCTCTGTGACCTCAGGTAGGTCCCTTCCCCTCTCGGGGTTGCAGGTGTTTTCGTCCATAAAGTGGGGCTATTAAGCATAGGAGTGTTGTGAAAAGGGAATGAGCTCATGCTTATAAAGGGCTCAACACCGCTTGGCATCGTAATTGCACACTAAGCATCAGGAGAGGAAGGACGTGTAAACTGTGTAAGCGGTGTGTGGTGTATAGTAGGCACTGAATAAATTAATAAATAAATAAATAATAGCTACCCTAATGCTGATACCCACCTGAAGATCTTTTGGAAGCAAGTCGAGTGCACTTTACGGGAGGCAGTAAGGAGACTGCCCTGCCCCCCACCCCAGACAAGTGAAACCATGAGAAAAGGCACTCCTGCCTCACTCACTCTCCCCACCCACCTCACTGACTAATCTTTTCCCACCCACCCAACACTGAGTCACACAGACCCAATTTGTTCAAATCTAGCTCCAGCACCAACTAGCTGAGTTGAACATTGGCCAAGTACCTTCCTTCACCTCTCTGAGCCTTAGTTTTTGCACCTCTAAAATGGGGATCAAAGTTATACCTACCTTCAG
This sequence comes from Potos flavus, assembly GCA_028534135.1. Classification (NCBI taxonomy): domain Eukaryota; kingdom Metazoa; phylum Chordata; class Mammalia; order Carnivora; family Procyonidae; genus Potos; species Potos flavus. Next base: position 57,752,140 of record CM052901.1, read on the forward strand.
GGTTTTGTGAGTAATGAGAAAACAGGAATGTGAGCTGTGTCAACCACGCGGGAGAGAGGCTGGTTTTCATTTCTGGGCTCTGCCTCCCTTCTTAGTGCCCTGCCCCTTGCCCCCCATCTCACCTGCCCTCCCTCTTCCTCCCCCCCCCATAAAGCTGTCACAGGCCAGGACACGGCCATTTACTCTGCCCTTGTTTATGCCAGCATTTTTTGGTGACCTGGACAATGTGTCCCACTCCATGGACAAGCTGTAACCACTGATTCAGCTGCTGATTCAGAGGAGAGAAGGCCGGGAACCCAGGGAGCTCCGCCTCCCAGTCACAAGCCCTGGGCTACATTGCTCTCATTTGGCAGCAAAACACTTGTCCAAGGCCATAGAAGCCAGTTAGAGGCCCTGACAGAAACCTGCTTGCCTCCCTGGACTGGGAAGCGTAGCTGGGGTGGAGTTAGAAAATGAGAGGGGGCATCTACACTCCAACAAGGGAGGCCGGAAGTGCCCCTAAGAGTGGCATAGACCAGATCACCGGAAGTGTAGGGTCAGGCATCCAGCGGCCCAGGCCCGAGAGCCTTGCTCCTCCGGAGCAGCGACATTCTAACTTTAATATGGGCTCTGTGCTGCCCTCTGCCAGGTGAGGTGTATATTAGGCCTGGCATCAAGGGCCCATGAAAATGTTTTCCTCTTCACTGATTTTAACATCAGAAGAAAAAAGGAATATAATAATGGCACATGTATAATGAATAGTGCAACCCAAATAATATTTACCATTATACCAATGCAAATATAAAATAGAAGTTTAGGCATTGTTTATGGAGGAAGGGCCCAGGAAAGTCCAGATGCAGCCCTGGGCTCTGCTCAATCCCAGGCCCTCCCCATTGACCACCTGCTGGTCTTAGAGTTATGGCAGCAGCCCAAGGCCACCCTAGGGCCTTCGGGAGCACTTCGGGGATCCAGGAGGCAGGGCAGGGCAAAGCAGGCCAATTCCCAGCAGGCTGCGAGGGTGGGCTGGGGGCAGAGGAGGGCAGCCTCTACCTCCCTGTGCCTCCTACCATCCCTGGCCCTCTTGCCTCTCTCCTGGCCTGACTGCTCTTCAGCCAGCGTTCCTCAAACACATTTCCTCCTTTGTTCAACAGCTCTCATACCTACCACTCCCAGTTCACTCCCCACTGCCCACCCCACCACACACGCTGAAGCCAGCGGTGGGAGGTAGGAGTGTCCTCTCTCTTTGCACTGGGCTCCAGTGGAAAGAAGACAGGCTCAGGAGTCTGGGCGGAAGTCCCCATTCAGTCCCTTACTTGCTGTGTGTTCTAGGGCAGGTCTCCTTGGTTCTCAGATTCTGAAGTCTCCATACAGGGAAAGGAGGGTGCTAACACCTCACAGGAGACTTCTGAGGTTGAAAGGACATCCCGTAAGGGAAAAACACTATACAGTGGACCCTCAGCTCAGTATCCATGCATCCTCTCTTAGGCAGTGGAAGGGTTTGGTGCAGTTCTTACCCACTCTACTGGGCTCCTTTGGGCTCCAGGGCACCCCACCACACACACACATACACACATACACACACACACACACACACGCACACACACACATACTCCGTGCCTCATGCTCTCTCATGCCTCCCTGCTGCTACACACAAATACGTAACTGCATTCAGCACACCCTCCCTGAGACCCTGTGCTGGGCCCTGGGGCCACAGAGATGACTCTCACTTGGTCCCCGTCCTTGACGTCCTACCCTGGCCAAAGAGACAGTCTTGTCCATTTGAGGTTTTGTGTGATGACAAGTGCTGTTTGAGTGATCCACGCAAAAAGTGCTTCAGGAGCTCAGGGTTGGTTAGAAAAGACTGACTGAGGCTGGAAGGGTGTGAACAGCAGGCAGAGATAAAGGAGGGCAAGCCAAGCAGAGGGAACCTTGCAGAGCTAGGGCTTTGAGTGAACAAGCCAACATAGTCAACGGTGATGAAGCACTCCCTTTATGCCTATCAATGTACTAGGCACTGTGCTAGGTGCCTGGGCTCCTCTCAACACCCATTTTACAGATGCGAAAGCTGAGGCTCAGAGAGCGAAGTGCCTTGCTCAAGATCACACTGCTAAGAAGTGGCAGAGCCAGGATTTGAACCCACCTTTGTGTGTCTCCAGATGCCCTCCACCAGGCCTCCCTGCCTCTCTGGGCTGGACACCATGAAGGACGCAGAGATGAACCTCACTATGATCCTGATCCCAGGGGCTCCCAGGCTAATGGGGGTCATGTGACTAGTACCCAAAGAACACTAAGAGGAGACATAAGCGGGACGGAAGCTTGGAAACAGATGCAAAGGGCAATGATGACTCAGAAGAGGGAGTCAAGAAACCTTGCTGGAAGCTTCAGGGACAGCTTCATGGTGGGGATATAGCGGCACTGGGCATTGCCAGACTGATGAAGTTTGGGGGTAATAGCACTTTGTAATAATTGACCTAGGTTGCCAAGTAATCTGCACATCTCTCCAAGCCTCATTTTATCTATGGGGAAATTGGGCTCCCGAAAGATTAAATAACTTGCCCACAGCCCCACAGCTACGAAGTGGCAGAGCTGAGACTTGAACCTGGGTCCTTCAAATCCCAGACAGTTCTGTGTCTGCTCATGGCAGAGGTAATGAAAGGAGCATGTCGTGCACATGGTTGAAGAAGGGAAGTGAAAAGAAGAAACTTGGCGGACGAGTCAAGGCCACATCACGGGGTCCCGAATGTGACCCTGAAAAACATAGATGATACTTGACTTTTTGACTTTTGAATGATTCACCTGGTACTAAGTGTAGCTGGAAAGGGGTGGGAGAAGAGAGAAGTGAGGTGAGTGCCTCTTCCAAATGTCTGGGTGGAAAGGCATGCAATGTGAACAGGGTGCCTTGGACGCTGGGTAGAAGCTAGATATAGGAGACAAGGCAGAGTTAGATCTGACAGCACGTGGCTAACTCCCCTTTAGGCCCACATGATCCAGGCCTCCACTCACCTCCCCCACGCCACCTCCTTCTACCCTCCTCTTGCTCCTGCATGCCAGCCGTGCTCACCCCTAGAAAATGCCAACTTTGCCTCCACCCCAGCTCCCTTGCATTTGCTATTTCTTCTGCCCAGAGCTCCTCCCCTTCAATCTTTGCATGGCTTATTCCTTCTCCTCCCTCAGGTCTTGGCTTACACATCACCTCCTCAGAGAGGCCTTCCCTGATCATCCTGTGGAGGTAAGGGCTCAGTCACCACTGCCTTCCCCGGCTTGACTGCCTCCATCACTCTTATAGCTGAGGTTAGCTTGTGTGTGTGTTTATCGTCTACCTCCCTCCACTCGCCCATCTACTAGGATGGCAGGAAAGAGGCGCATAGGAACCTTGTGGGGCTTGGTCACTGCTGCATTCCCTGTGCCTCAAGGCTGCCGTATATGCCAGATGTTCTGCAGCTACTTGTTGAATGGCAGAATGTATGAGTGCTCGGATGATGGATGGACGCCTGTATGCATTGGTCATGGGGGAAGGGGAGAGGGAGGGCGGAGTTCTGGATGATTTAGAGATGGGAGCGAGGACAACAACAGTGCCAACAGAGATAGATAGAGCAGGTGGTGGGGAGCAGACTATGTGTGGGAAGATGAGGAGTTTGGCTTGGGCCTGGTGAGTGATACGCAGGAGGGGCCTGCAGGTAGAGAGGCCCACTCACACAGTGGGAAATACTGGCCTGAGCTCAAGGAAGTGGTGGGGCTCAGGGAGTGACGGGGGGTATCTGCCCTGAAGCGTAAATTGAAACCATGGACACCAGCGAGGTCGCCGATGAGCAAGGTGAGGCAGAGAGGAGGAAGAGGAAGAGCTCGAGGAGAATGACTCAAGGTTGAGGTGGGCTGGAGGGAAAAGAGAAGTGAAAGGGGCAAGGGAAGAGGGTCAGGAACTGTGGTCAAAGAAGCTCTTCCAACTCTCCTTGCGTGGAGGAAGGAGGGTTCCCAGAGGGAAGATAGGCCCAGGGAGACAAATTCTCAAGGAAGAAGTGGAGTGAAAAGCAATCAGTAGTGAGAATATGAAAAGGCCGCTGGGATGTTTTGAGCCTGATGAGGAGGTGGGTGTATCCAGCATGGGGGCAGCTAAGGCTACGGGGGTCGGAGAGCCAAGGAGGTAGGTAGGACCTCGATGCCAAGCAGAACACAGTCTGCACACCCGCCCATGCACCCAAGCCCAGGCCCTCCACACAGAGGCCGCCTGGCAAGGGGGAGGCCAGTAGGAGGCCGGGTAGGGGAGACTACCATTTACTCATGTCCACCATTTATTTGTGTCCACCACGTGCTAGACACTGTGCGGCCACAGTCACGGCCACTGGCTCATTGGACCCTAATAACAACACTGCGGTCCATAAATAATTATCCGCCTTATCTCCTGTGAGGAAAAAGAAATCAGAAGGGTTAAATGTGTCCCTGAAGACCACAGCCAGGACATGACGTAGCTAAATCTGAACCTGGGTCTACCATCTAGTCCCAGCCACTCTGGCAACAGGGCACCGGGGACTCGAAGCTAACAGGCCAGAGCTCTGAGATAGATTGGGAGACTCACCCACTGCCTGGTTTCTTTGAGGCACTGCGTCAGGGGAAACACAGGAGGAGAGAGTACAGGCCACAGGGTTGGGAATTTCAAGGGGAGAGTTGTCTAGCATCGGGGAAAGGAGGAGGTCAAGTCAGGGCAGGCCGAGGTACACAACTGAGGGCTAGAAATGGTCACAGGCAGTGTTTGCCATGTGCGTGGAACTGAGAGGCCCCATCGTCACCATACCCACTCCCACATCCACAGGCCATGGTGGTCCATTCGTCGACTGGACAGTGGGCCTGGCAGAGAGGTTGCTTTCTGGAGGAGAATGACACCAAGGCCCAGAGAAGCTCCTTTACTTGGCACTAACTCTCCCAGAACGCCAGACATGGGGAACTGCACTGGGCAACTGGTCCTGGGCATGGGTCCAGAGCTGGAAGGTGGGATGAGTTCTCTGGCTCTTCCAAGAATCTCTCTCATAAAACTGTCTCCTCGCGACCGTCACCTGGGTGGTCATCTTCATATCACCCATTGACAGCATGCTCAACCCTATGCTCTGTACCATTGCCATAGCCTCCTTCCGTGACCGGGCCAGGTGGTGCTTGTGCCAGAAGATCCCCTGGCTGCTCTGGTCTGCCTCAGACTACTGGCCGGAGCTTCCCCCTGGTGTCCCTTAGCACCATCTCCCATCACCCATACCCACATGTGGGGTGCCTCCACTGTTCTCCCATGGGCAAAGGGCTGACGGGACCTCTGTTCCACCTCGCTCCCTCCCGAGGCTAGCTGAGATCTCCAGGCAGCAGCAGTGAGGACAGGCCAAAGGGACAGCTGAACCCAAGAGAAGAGAATGAAAGGTAACAGAAAAGTGGGACTTGACAGAGGAGTGGGGCAGGCCCATCTGAACGCTTTTACTGAGCCAGGCTTGTGCCAAGGTTTCACTGGCCTGCTTGGCCCACGAGGAGGCTGAGGTTCAGCTAGAGGGAGAGCAGCGGGACTTGTTCGCCCCCCGGCAACCCAACGGCACTCAGTGGGTACAAACATAGATTGGATCTTGATGCCTGTACTTCCTCTCTAGCGGCCCCTAGGAGCTTGGGGACTTTATGGCCACGGCAGTGTGGCAAAGAAAGCCTTTTCCTGTGGGGAAGTAAAGACGAGGGGGCCTTTCTAGCCCCCTGGGCTTTGCTGGCCACTGGAGCAGGACCAGGGGCTGCCTTCGGGCACTCCGACCTCTCTTAGCTGGTTTATGGGGAAAACAAGGTCTCCAAGCCACTAGGGTCTAGATGTTTTCACTCTTCATCCTGAAGCCTGGGCCGTGAGTAGCAGGTGAAAGAATGAAAGCATAGCCAGGGACATCTGTCCCTAGGGCTACTGTCAGGATGCCTGAGGTCATGCTTGGGCACCACGCAGATTGGGAACCTTGGCCAGATCAGGTGATGGGGGGGGTCTGCAGCTTCTGCCCATGCCCTGGCTTCTGGGAGTCCCACCTTCCCTATCCCCAAATCACCTCCCAAAGAGAAGAGCTGAGGCCCTCCCCAATCCTACTGTGGCCTGCCCCCAAATCTTACACCGGTAATGTTCACAATTTCTGACGCTAACACAAAGCCCACATTGTAACCTGCCCTCGGTCCCTAACCCATTATCTCAGGGAAGACAGCCACACAACCAGAGTCCATCTCTAGTAATGCTTTATTATTCTGCCGAGGGTGCCTCTCTCATCTTAAATGCCCTGCTCCCTCAGGCTTTCCAGACCCCTGCTCGCACCCACAGACTATAATATACTCATGACAGAATATGTGTGTGTATGTAGATGTGCATATATATGTATCTATATATATACACACACACAAATACATATATATATTCTGACTGTACAGTATTTATAGGTACAAATAAAATAGGCTTAAAAATTACAGCATTGGCTGGGACCCATCTCACTCCAGTTTACTGAGCTGAAAGAAAGATAAAGCACCCGTTAGCATTTGAACGTCATTTGGAATTCCGCATAAGCCAAGATGGCTGCTGGGCAGGGACGGATCAGGTTTGGATCAAGCCCCAGCCAGCTGAGGTGACACTCGGCCCTTCTATCTGGCTGGCCAGCTGCCTGAAGCAGGGGCCAGGTCTCTGCTTGATGATGGGACTCTTGTGTCAGCCTGTTACCTTAGGCAGGAGGAGCAGAAGGGATGCGGACACAGATATGTGTCTCTTCACCACTACCGTCTGCTTTTGCTGGGCCTGTGTGGTGGGAGTGAGCCCGTTTGCTCTCCAGACATAAGAGTGTGTGACCAAAGGCTGCATAGGACACCTGGGAGTGGCAGATAAAGTAGGGGGCCCGAGCCAGGGAGACTGCTTCACTGGTCTCCTGAGACCTGAAAAAGGGAGCCCCCTCCCCTCCCACTCCCATATTCCAGGCTGCCCCAAACCATCCTGTTGCCCGCCGCTAGTGCCCACACTTTAAATCAGCCTCGTAAAAATCGGCATCGTATTTACACAAATAAAACAGCTCATGGTGGTTGGGCTGTCCTGTGCTCATCCTCTCTAGTTCGCTTCCTCTGGCAAAGCCAGTTCAGGGCCAAATATTAGGCCCCAAGGCAGGACCAGAGCCTCCTGCCAACCTCAAAGGGACCTGAGCACCCAAAAGGATGGCTTGGCCTCTCCGAGCGGCAGAGAGCTGGACGCACACCCTGCTCTCTACCTCCTCTCCCCTGCAGGTGGGGGAGCTGGAAAGGCCTCGGACGGAGGGTGCCTTGCTCCATGGGCCCGGAGGGTCGCAGCGGTCTTCTTCTGAAAATGACTCCTCTCTCTCGGGAGGACAGAACACAGGCTTGTGGGTGCAGGTGGAGTAGAGATGGGACACTGAAATCCTCTTCCCCTCCCCTGTATGTGTGGAGGAGCTTCAGGCAGCCAAGCGGACAGCAGGCTGCCAGATTGGCAAGGGCCTGGCTCTGCCTCTGGAAGCAACACGTGGGGGCTGCTCTCCTCTCCTTACCCCCTTGCTCCCTTGGTGCCGAGGGGCCTGGGGGGTGGGTGAGGCTCACAACTTTGTTTCCGGGCCAGTTGCCTGCAGGGTGGGGAAGGAGTCCCGGATCTTTGCCACTTCCATGGCACACAGGTGCCCAAAGACTTTGTTGTACCAGTCAGGAGAACGGCCCCTGGGGAGATAGAAGCAGGCCGGCATGAGCCATGGGTTGTGGCCTGGAGCCCTTGCTCGGAGGAAGGAAGAAAGCACTTGCCCCCAGCCCCCAGGGACGGATGGGACGGGGCAGAGGTGGGGAGAGTGCCGGGACAGCAGGGGACCCGGTACCTGAGATCAGCGCGGCAGATGTGAGTGAGCCGGGAGCGACCCAGGCCGCAAGGCTCCATGAGGTACTGGGAAGTGAGCATCATGGCCCGCACCCCTGACTCTGGCACGGGTTGCTCGGGATCCAGGGACTGGGAGACTAGCAGGCAGCCACCGCGGGGCAGGTCGGAGCGCCACATCCTGAGCGGAAGGGACACGCACGGTCAGGTTCCTGGTTTCCGTTCCCGGTCCACCCCCCTGGTCCCGCACGCATAGCGGGCCGCCAGCCAGAACCCCTCACCGGAGCACCACAAAGTCGCGGCAGGGATGGGGCGCCATGCTGTCAGTGACGTAGTGGTACAGCTCCACGCCCGGCATCAAGGCTTCCAACACCTGGGCCCGTAGCAGGTCCTCGTCCCAGAGGGCCCTCTCCCGCAGAACACGGTGGAGCACCACGGCCGGAGGGGCCGCCACCTCGGTGGACGCCTTCCACACACGCAGGGGGTGCCCGTCTGGTGCCTGTGAGCAACGGGAGTGGGGACGGGGGACAGTCGTCAGAGCCGGAAAACACCCACTCCACCGCACCCCCCCCCCCCGGTTCCAACTGGCCTGCCCTCACTTCAGCCCCTGACTAGGGAAGGCCGCAGGTAGCCCTAGCCACATCCAGACAGGCCGTCCCTGTGTGCTCTGCCCTCTCAGTCCCTTCTGGACATCTGCTTCTCTACCTAGTCAAAAGCACAGAGAGATGGCGAGACGCACATCCTCTGGGGCTTACCAGGCTCTACCATGAAAGGGACATGGGGCTTGGAATTTCTGGACCTGAACAGGAAGAGAAGACGGTGATCATCCTCAAGGAACTCACCATCTAGCCCAGGCAGGAGGCCAAGGGCACAGCAACCAGAGCCTCTCGTCCCCATCCCATAAGGGAAGTTTCACTATGACTGGTATATACACAGCAAACCTCGGGCTTGCGGTCTTACTTGTCATTGCAATCCAAGAAAGAAGATGGCTAGTGCCAAGAGAAGGACAAAGAAGTCATCTCCAGTTTGGGACATGACAGGAGGCTCTGAACGAAGGAGAGGGCATATCAAGTCGAGGCTTCCTGTGGCTTGGGACAGGTAATGCTCGGGCCAGGTCAGCCCAAGCAGCAGGACAGCAGGGCCGGAAGCACAAAGGTGCAAGTGTGAGGAGCTCGGCACAGCCGTGGTGCAGAAAGATATGGGAGGCGAGGCTCTGCATGGAGTGACGTGTCTGCAGTGGAGCTCTGGTACAGGAATTCTGGCTGGCGATGCCCAACAGAGAGCCCCTGGTCTCATCGGGGTCTCGGTTCCTTCGGCTCTGCCAGCTGACATCCTCCAAGGTCAAGCCGAGGCATGGCGCGACCGGCAGGGCGGCTCCCTCCCTGGGGCCTCTTGACCTCCTCGCCTGCACCACCCACACTCCCCGCTCTGTGGCAGCCAGGGGCAGGGCATTCCTCACCTTCCTGCAAGCCAGCTCTGTGTGCTGGGGCCCTGGCATAGTCATCCAGCCCTTGAAGCGCTCGGCAGCATCGCGGAGCAGCTCCTGGACGCTCTCCTCCATGTAGAGGCTCAGGCTCACGCCGGCAGCTTGGGCTCGCCGCAGCTCAGCCAGGGCTGGCCCAGGAGGGCTGAGCTCGGCTGCGCTGTAGGAGCCACACAGTTGCAGCACCATGTCCTGGGGGACCTGGGAGAGCACACACGCGCTAGGGCCGTGGGGGGGGGGGGGACAGAAGGTCAGGGCCCATCCATCCCAGAACCCACGGGATCTCTCAGGTCCACATTCAGGGCCAGCAGAGAGGCCTGGCTGCGGCAGTGAGGTAGACGAGAAACCTCGTAGGACGAGAGTGGGAAGTTGAAGGGGTACGTGTCAAGCTGGGCCCTCCCCCTGACTGGGGGTGCAACACTCTGGCCTAGTGGTTCCCCTGGATCTGGGCCCAGGGTTACTCACTTGGAAAAGTTTCTTGCAGTCACTGATCATGTGTGATAGGCCCTGGGTGGCAGCCATGTTCTCACTCAGGTCCCTAGGGCCTGGCCGGCCAACGAGGCTGCGTTTGCTCCTGATCCTAGAGGGAAGGGGAGGAGAGGATGGCACATGGGCACAAGACAAGATGGATGACCGGCTGGCTTCCAGCCCCCCCGCCCCCTCAGCCCAGAACACAAAATAACCTGCCTCCCTTTAGAAGGCCCTGCTTCGAAAACATCCAGGAAGTCCCAGGGCCTTGAAGAGTCAGGGTGACCCCTTGTGGTGACGCATGGGAACTGCAGGGCCAGCGCTGGATGGTCCGCGGTGCAAGGGGAGCCAAACCTTCCACCTCCCACCCCACCCCGGGCCCTGCCACATTCTGCCCTGTCTCACCTGGGTGAGGGGCTATCCTTCTTGGAGACGTTGAGATGGAAGATGGAGGGCGCCAGGCACACGGCTAGGTTGCCGGCTGTCATCTGGTTTTCTTCAGCAGAGGCAATGTCACTTAGGAAATAGAGCAGGGTCTGTAGGACCTCTCGGTTCTCATCGGGGAGCAGCAAGGTGGCGGCCTGCGCTGCTGCCAACCACTGATCCTTGGGGAGGACTGTGAGGAAGGAATGGCAGAACGGCCTTCTTATTCCCCTAGAGCTTCCAGCAACAAGTCTCCTGCTTCTAGGAACGCAGAGGGCACAGCGGTCCCAAAGGAAGTCAGTGAGAGGAAAGGGTAAAGGTGGGCTCTGGGAGGTCTCTGGGTCCTACAAGCCCCACTCTAATGGACAATGTAAATGTAGGGAAGCCCCTGCCTCTCCTCGGGGCCTCAGACCATCTTTCTATAATGGGTTTGGGGAATAGAATGTGGTCTCCCTGGGCATCTGGGTGGCTCAGTCATTAAGTGTCTGCCTTCGGCTCAGGTCATGATCTGGGGATCCTGGGATCAGCCCCATGTCAGGCTCCCTGTTCGGTGGGAAGCCTGTTTCTCCCTCTCCCACTCCCCCTGCTTGTATCCCCTCTCTTGCTGTCTCTCTGTCAAATGAATAAATAAAATCCTTAAAAAAAAAAAAAAAAGAAAGAATGTGGTCTCCCTCCAAGGGAGGGAGGGCCTTTCCAACTCTGGATAGCACATCTTCCAACGAGCTCATTCCGGGGTGTGGCTAGATTTGCCCACACTGGGTTTATCTCTCACAAGCCCCAGGATTCGGGGAGCTCAAGAACGGGGCAGGCTGCTGGGGACAGGTGCAGATGACTCACGCTGGTAGATCTGCAGGAAAGTGGTGGTGAGCTTGCTGGTGAAGATAGGCTCTGGTAGGTCCCGGAAATACTGCTTCAGCAAGTCGGCCACATCGTAGGCTGACTGGCCCTCATAGCAAACATTGTCTGGGGAGGTCTCATTCATTTGGCGCAGGTTCTGGATCCTGGACTTCACCCCCGACTTGCGGAAGATGCCCACCTGGCCGATGCAGGAAAGGAAGGGAGGGAAAGGGGAAAGGGAGGCAGGGGTGGGGTGGGGAGGAAGATTATGATGAGGCCAGCCCTGGGCCGGGTGTCAGGAGTGTAAGCCACCCCAGAGACTTCCAAGCCTGCCAGGCTTCCTGCCTGGAAAATGGCAACACCAAAGAGAAGGGTTGTTATAGCCTCAAGGAAAGAGAAAGATGGCTGTAGCAGGAAAATAGGGACCTAGGCTAAGGCAGGCTCCTACAGAAGGGGCTTACAGTGCCTGGGCCAGAAGGAAGAGGGCAGAGAGCTGGGCAGAAGGGAGCTTCAGCTCAGGAAGGCCCAGAAAGGTCTGTCGTGGGCCAGAAGGGCCCCAGCGGCTCCCCTCCCCCATTCCTCAGCCTGAGATTTCCTCCCCAGGGCCGTGTCCCTACAGGGCCCCCTGCAGGGCTCACCTGGTCTAGGCACTGGCTGCGCAAGTAGCGCATGGCTTGCTGGATGCTCTGCGGCAGCGGCTGGCCCGTGCGCTGCACGTGCACGAGGGGCGGCACCCCAAACACGTGCTGGCCCCGGTAGTCGGGGCTCCTGTTCCTTTTCATGAACTTGGGCACCGACCTGTGTGGGGGAGTGACAAGAGGTCCAGTGAGGGCTGTGGGGCTGGCCCAGACACAGCCTGGAGACTGCAGTCTCAGGGGGCTCAGGCAGGGATGAGGGGTGGGGTAAGAAAAACGCCGCGTCCCCAGGGCCAACCCTCACTGAGCAGCTGCTCGGGGCCCGGCCTTAGAGAACACAGGGAGCTTTCGGCCTGCTTGAGGGGATGACTGCGTCCACAGGCAGGGACAGGATATGTGGTCGGGGGTGGAGCAAGCAAGAACTTAGAAGACCCGCGAGGAAGGGGAACTATACCTAGCGGATCAGAGAAGGCTTCAAGGAGGATGTGGACATTCAGCAGGCTCTTGAGGGACAGGTAGGTGTTGTCCCAGAGGAGAAATGGGGAAAAGGCATTCCAGGAGAGAGAACAGCGTGGACAAAGGCAAAGAGGCAGGGAAAAAAAAAAAGAGTACGGCACATTGAGGGAAGGGCAGAGACCCCACCGGCCTACACGGTGGCATTGCCTGAGGGCGGCGGGCTAAGGAACCCAACAGCTGGGGCAGGGCCAGAACATGAAAGGGTCATGATGGGAAGGAAGCTGGACCTTCTTTGGCTCTGGCGGCGGGGAGTGAGGGACGGGGTGGGGGGCGCCACGAAGGGTGTTCATCAGGAGAGCAGCAACCAAAGCTGCCCTTCAGGACAATCTCACTGGCGGCAGCCTGGAGGCTGGGATGGAGGAGGTGCAGCTTGAAGACCTAGGGTCCCCCGACCCCACTCCCCCTCCACACGGCACACATACGCACACACATCCCAGAGCACCCCCTCAGACATATGTGCAAGCCACACCAGCCTCTCAGGCCTCAGCCGCTCCAGCTTCCTGGCACAACCTACCACTACTGGCCTCTGGGCTCTTCCCATTTGCACCCACCTTCCAGGGCTGACCCTCCCAGGGTCCTGGAGTTGGGGACAGGGAGGGAGCTGGAACCTGGGCGAGAAGCTCCCCACCCGCCGTGGCCCAGGAGCACTCACCAGACCCATCCTGGCTTGTGGGGCACTGTGTACTTCTCCATGAAGGCGGTGAGCCGCAGCAGCGAGCCCTTGTGCAGGAGATGGATCTGGCCGGCAAATTGGCGGTTGATCTCCAAGGACTCTGAGTTGAGGCTGGGCCGGTGGGAGTTCTGGAAGCTGTGCCAGCGGAGCTTCCTGGTGAAAGATGGAGGGCGGGCTGAGAAGGCCGAGGGAGCAGGTGTGGATAAATCTTAGGAAAGGTTGCGCTCTTCTGGTCCCTTTATTCTCCCCAAAGAAAGCGAATGCGGGGAGATGCGACCACGGTCAGCGCTGCTACTGGGCCCCAGGGTGGAAAAACCGAATGCCAATTCCCAGGGCTGCCTGGTGGCCAAGATGCTGTCAGGGAGGGTGGCCCAGAGCTGAGGCCCATCTAGGGCCAAGAAGCAGCACCATCACCCCCCTACCCTTCCAAGACTGCAGCGGAGGGGCTGCTCTGAGAACCCAGGGTGGCAAAGTTGGGGATCAGAGACCATCTCCTCTAATACCTTTAACTGACACATGGGGAAACCAAGGCCCAAAGAGGAGCTAGAATTTGCTCAAACCCGCAGCAGAGGCAGGCTCTGAACTTAACCTGGAGGGAACGGAGACCCTGCCCCTGGGCCTCGGGACTAAGAAATTGGCTTGAGGGAGAGTTGTGTGGGGGAGAGAAGGGAAGGAAGAGAAGGAGGAGGAGGGACGGGGAGGGGGAGACAGACACGACAGAGTCCTCTGTCCCCACCCCTGCTCAAAACTCCCACCTGCAGGGTCTGGTAAGCGAGGCCCCAACGCCTGAATCTCGTCGTTCACGTGGTGCTGATGCCCGAAGTCCAGCCGGCGAGCCTGCGGCCTCGGGCTCGTTCACGGAGTGTCCACTACTGTCCAGTTCACTGGAGGAGGCCACGGTGTCAGCAATGGAGTGTCCTTCTTCCACAGACAGGCTAGAGGCCGAGGTGGGTTCCCCACCTGAATTCGCCTCCTGCCCGTTATCTTGGGCTGCACCCGGAGCCTCAGCCTCGGCCTCAGCCTGTGCCTGTGCCAGGGGCTCAGCCTCAGCCTGACCTTGAACCTGAGCTGGGACTACTGGCTGAACATCAGCCTGGCCCAGGGCCGAGGACCCTCGGCGGGCCGGAGCCTCCATCTGGGCCAGAGCCTCGGCCTGCCCTTCCACCTCAACCGTGGCCATCTCTACCGATGAAGTGACCTCCTCCTCTTCTTCCTCCTCTTCCTCCTCTTCCTTCTCTCTAGTCCGCAGGTCTGGGTAGACGGCCTGAGACCAGAGCTCCACCCGTTGCTGCAGCCCCCACACATGCTGGAGAATGTCGTCTAGGCGCGCATAGCTGCCGCCGCCCTCCTCCTCCTCGGCTTCAGCCCCAGCCAGTACCGGCGCCGCTGGGTACAGCTCGGGCATGTTGTCATAGACGCTGGCATGGCTGCCCGTGGAGCCACAGGAGCCCCGGCGCCCTTCACAGCCCCGGGGCCTCCCTGGCTGCCAATCTTCCAGGCGGTGTCCGTCCTCAGGAAACAGGCTTTCAATGGACAGGGAGCGAGGGAATGTGCCTGGTTTGTGGTCCCTGGGCACATGCACGAGGCAGTCACCCCGGTGCGCCCGCTGCGGATGCCGAAACGTGGCCACAGGCCAGGCCTCCCAGGCCCTCGGGGTCGCAGCACTGCCATCACGGACTGAGGTGGCTGCCCTGTTCTTGGCCCTGTAGAATCCAGCGGAGAGGAAGCCGCGGCGACTGCAGAAAGAGGAGGCTTTGCTGGCCTTCTCTAAGGTGGCTGCGCCACGCTCAGGCTCTGCTTGCTGACCGCGACCCTTTTCCTTCCGCCTCAGAGAATCGAGGTGCTTGAGGAAGCTACGAGAACGGTGCTTTTTGGCTTTGTCCCGGGGACCCTCTTGGCCCTGGGTGGGGCTAAGGAGGGGCTGGTTACTCGGGCTGGGGACACGGCAGGGCGAGGGCAGGTCCTCCGGCTCCGGCGACAGGCTCATGGTGATGGTTGGCAGGGAAGTGGTGCTGAGCTCCGTGAGGACACTCTCACAACTGGAGGTCCCCGGCAGGCCAGGGCTCGGGGGGGCCAGCAGGTCAGAGGAGCCCCCGCGGGACCAGCATTTACTTTCTCGCTGGAAAGCCCAGTGGTTGCTGATGGTACACTGCTCTTCTTCTTCTGAGTCTTCATTCTGGGGATGGAGCCATGGGATCAGGTCGGGTCAGAGAAGTCCAGTCCCCGAGCCCTTGTTGGTACCCCCAACGCTCTGCCTCCAAACTCTTGGGGGACTTTGAGGTAAAAGGCCCTGCTTTCTGATGGAGATCATGTCCTAGATGGGGAGCTGGCTCTGGGAGCAACAGAATAAGACCCACAAATGAGAAGCCGCTCGCCTAAGGTCATACAGTGGCATGCCTCGAGTCAGTAAGAGAGCCAGGGTTAGAATCCAGGTGTCTTGACCTCCTGTCCTCAGCAGCCTCCCAAGCCTCTAGGCTATAGTCTTAGATTAGAACCACGGAATGGCAGAATTGGAAGGGGATTTTAGATTTTCTAATTCTCTACTTTGCAATATGGGGAAATCAAGGCCCAGGGAAGGGAAACGCTTGCTCAAGGTCGCTGAGCAGTCGGTGGCAGAGCTGGGACCAGGCTCCAGGGTTTCCTGCTTCCCAGGCCAGCTTAGCCGACCCTCCTGGCTCCAGACCTCTGGTGGAGAAAACCCCAGAAGAAACCCACGAAGCCCGACCCTATGGAAGGATGAGGTCATCAGGGCTACATGCAGACTGAGGATCCTCTCTGTCTCTGCAATCACAGAGTGGCAGAGTCAGAAAGGCCCCTCGAGGCTATTAATGCCCCCCTCCAGTTCAGTGCGAAGATGGGGAAAATGAGGCTCAGGGGTATAAGACCTCATGGGGACATGGTTGGGGATCTTGACTTCTCAGATCATATAGGCCATGACTTTTCCACCACATTATTCTGTCTCTGCTCCCTAGGCAAGGAATTCTTGCCGTCACAAAGCAGGTAGAGGAGGAAGATAGATTTCCCTGAGGAAGGGCCATCACTGGATCAAGTTCTGAGTAAACTCAGTAGAGAGAGGTGTGCTGAAGGGGGTGGGTGAGGCCACGGGCCAGGGTACTTGTTCTCAGACTCTGACCTCTAAGCCACGCTTGCCAAAACCCAGCAGGCTCATAGAGCCCCTTATACCTCACTCCCAGGCTGGAGTGAGGCACCGCTCTGTACACCCCAGACTCCCAGGACCCTGGAGCTAGTTTTGCAAGTGGTCTGCGTAGGTTCTGGGTTCCCTGTGGTGCCACGAGGCCCCAGGCCCCACCCTTGCCATGGCTCACCTGCTTGCTTTGAAAGTGAACTTCCAGTTTCATCGAGGCACAATTGTTCAAGGTCATCAGCCTCCTGTAAGGAAAGAAAGCAGTGCTCACCCAAGGATCCCAACTAAAGCCTGCAGGGCAGGACCTACCAAGGGATTCCCAAGATGCCATCCACTACTTTACATGCCCGAGCCATCAGAACATCTCCCAAGACCCGGTGTTCAGGAAGGTGCCAGACATGATGCTAGGGAGATTACGGCTTCTGTCCTCTGGGAGCTTATATACGTGGTATAAACCACTACAGAGAGGGCAAGTTCAAGAGCAGCATAGCCCGAGGCACGGCAGGCACACGGAGGGTAGGACAAGGAACTTCCACGAAGGGGGATGGGATTCGGAAGGAGGAAAAAAACAAAACAAAACAAAAAAAAACAACAGGGACTTCTATCCCAGGCTTCCACAAGAGGCTGTGACAAGGCAGAGAGGGAAACAGTCAACAGACCAGCGCTAGTGTGAGGGGGGAGACCGAGGCTGATATGGTCCGTCAGAGCCAGATTGCAAAGGTGCCTTGTGCTAAAAAAGCTTCACTTTCCTCTGCAGGCAGCTGCACACACCAAGTAGAGGGGCACCTGCCCAGAAGCTGAAGCTGGTGGCCATGGAGAGGCTGGATCAGGGCGAGGAGGGCAACGGGAGGAAGGCCGGTTAGTAGGCTACGGAACTGGATCCAAAAGACTGTGGTTTGGCCAGTGTAAGGAGAGAGGGGACAAAGCAGAGGAATGTCTGGGGAGTGGAACTGAAGGGAGAAAACGAATCAAGGCCAGATCTTGGCTCTCCAGCTCGCATGCCTGAGTGGCGAGGTGTCACGGACGCAGAAGACAGAGTGAGCAGCGTGACTGTGGCAGAGAAGCTTTGTTACAGGCTGGGCTCCTCCTCTGGTGGAGGGGCCAGGGACTGAGTCTTTCCCCGGGGAAGCCCACAAGCCAGGCCCTGACCTCCCAGGCCTGGCCCTCAGCGCCCCCTACCTGCACAGGGCCCCCAAAGAGTCCTCGTCCAGAAAACCGTGGTCCTTCTTCACAGAGCCAATATCCAGGGGAAACAGACCTTCTGTATGGCGGAGAAAAGCCAAGATGAGTCGAGGGTGGTAGGTCAGAAACTCAGTGCCAGCAGCCTTTGAGGTGGAAAGGGGAGGCCAGGGAAGAGAGGAGGCAGGAAGGCAAAAAGCTGAGCAGAAGGAGCAAGCCCGGAGTAAAGGAGGGACCCAGGGAGCTCGGGTTGACCATCGGAGGCAAGTCCAGAGTTGAGGGAAAGGAGGGTTGAGCTGGATGAGAGAACCCAGCAATAAGCAGGTCCCCAGGAGATGGCAGGCCCGAGGCCTTGGGTGACTGCCAAAAGCCAGGCTCGTCCCCCCTCCCCGTCCCCTTTGAATCCGGGGCTACTCAGACGGGGAACCTCCTTCCTGCCCAAGGTGAAGTGGGGGGAGCAGGGAGAGAGTGAGGACAGAGAGGACAGTGTGCGGCCGAACAATAGCTCATTTCCTCCTACTGGTCCAAACAGGGGAGCCCACTCCCTGGGACGTAGGAAGGGGAGGGGAGAGAGGAAGGAGTGGGGTCGGGGGACAGAGCATCCAGGAAATCCCACACCTCTCTGCCTGACTGCCGAAAGAAACCCATTTTCTCATTTAACTGACATTACCTGAGCACCTACTTGGTGCCGGGCACTGGGGATACAACAGGGAATGAGATAAAAATGATCCCTGCCTTCACGGAGAGACCATGTGTGGAACAAGATAAGACAGTTCTAAAGGCCACGAAAAGACATTAGCCAGGGTGACAGGGCAAAGGGAGGCGGGAGGGTGGGTACTTGTAGAGAGGTGACTTCCGAGCTGAGTCCTGAAGAATAAGAGGGGGCTGGCCAGGCCAAGAGCCTGGGAAGAGGATTCTAGGCAGGACCAACTTTAAGGCTCTGAGGAAGGAAAGGTGTGAGCGAGTGGTAGGAAGAGACTGGGACGTAGTGAGCAAATGCAAGGGGACTGAACAGAAGTTGGGTGGCGTAGTCTTGCCGGCCAGAATAAAGCATGTGAGCTCACCCTCATTCTGAGTGTGCCAGGAAAGCAGCAGAGAAATGACAGAGTGAGGCCCTGGGCTCGCTGGGTCCCTCTGGCTGCCGCGCACTGATGAGAGGCAAGGGGGGAGGGGCAGGAAGGAGGCTGGTGCCCTAAGGCAGGCGACTGCAGGTTACACAGGAGGTGGCAGCGGAGGTGGTAGGAAGTGGACTGATTCGAGACAGTGTGGAGGGAGAAAGTGACCGGCTGGAGGAGGAGAAATGGAGGGTGAAGGAAAAAGGGGAATCCAGGGTGAGTCCTGGCTGTGGGACTCAAGTGGACGGTGGTGCCCTCAGGAGGTAGAATTGAGACCTGTTCCATTTGAGATGCCTATCAGACAGATGAGATACTGAATCGTCGGTTGGATAGATGAATCTGGAGCTATTTGGGAAGCACCAGAAGATACACGGTACTTGGAGAAGAATCTCCCAGGAAAGAAAGGTGGAGAGGGAAGAGGGACCAAGATTGAGCTCTGGGAAACCCCAACATTTAGACATCAGTTAGAGAAAGCAGAGTCTGTTATAAGAAGAGTGACAGCGGCATCTAGAGAGAGGCAGCCAAGAGAGGCGAGTGTTCCAGAAGCTGAAGTGAGTGGCCAACTGCACTGAATGCTCTTGAGAGATTAAGACCGGGGAGGGACCGCTGAATTTGATCACGTGGAAGTCCGCAGCGACCCGGACAAGGATTGTTTTGTTGGCAAAGTGGGAGTGAAGGCAGGCTATAGTGGGGAGTGTGGGAAGAAGAGGGAAAGTGGAAACAGCAAATAGAAACAACTCTAACGAAAAACAGAAAAATGAAGGGAAATTGAGAAATTGAGGCCACGCGGAGGCTGAGGTGAGGTCAGGGATCCCGGGATGCATCTGTGCAAACGGCATCCTCAGAAGCGGTACAGTGCAGGGACCCTGGTCCAGACAAGGTACTTGAACACACTGGTGACACCAGGGCTTAGGTCTCCTAAGTCAGAGCGAAGTCAGAGCGGCGAGTCAGAGCGACCCACCGGAGATGATGCGGTCGTGGCAGGAGCAGGGCCGAAGTTCCACAGCTTCTTGTGTGGCTGGAAAAAGGATCTGATTGGCCTCATTTTACAGACAAAAAACAAGAGGGATAAGGCAAGCTTTGGGGGTAGGGAAGGGGGAGGAAGCGAGTAGCCTTACCTTCAAAAAGCTGCGCATACTGAGGGAATCCTGTCGCTTGGAGCCACTTGCATGCTCTCTTGGCCTCAACTTCTAAAATGGAACAGAGGGACAGAAATAGGCCGAGAAATGGGGTTAGCCGGGTGCTGGCCCTGAGCCACCTGGGGTGTACGCTGCCTCACCTTCAGCGGACAGGCACCTCGAGTTCTCGTGCTCTGGAAACAGCAAGGAGAGCACGGAGGGGGCTGGTGTATTCGCTGCTAGGATTTACCTTCAGTTCCCCATACCCTACCCTCTCTATGTCCCGGCACACCCTTCTTCAGACTCACTCCCTGCCTGTCCCACTACCCCTCTCACTCTCCCACCCCTGCCCAGGAACAGAAGCCACCAGCAGCAACTCTCGGGAAAGGGGGGAGTCAAGGAGTACTGCTGGGGGAAGAAGGCACGGCTGTGTCTTCCCCTTCCCCTTCTTCGGAAAGCCGTCCCCCTTCCATGGCCCTGGGGAGGCCATCCTAGTCCAGCTAGGGATACAAAATGTTCAAAGATTAGCCTTCTCTTTCCCACCATAATTATACCTAACATTCCCCAGCACTTTGAGAACCGAATCTTCACTTAACACACACAACATGCCGTGGAGGTTTTACTCTCTCTATTCTATGGCTCCCCAGACAGGCTCGGGAAGGAAGGGACTCCTCCAGTTTCACAGTTGACCAAGGTAGCAGTGCTGGGGCCAGAGTTCAGGCTCTGTCTGACTCCCCCTCAGTGCTCCTACCCTTCTGATGCGGCAGCTTCCCCAGTGCTCACCCTCCCCGGCCACGCATCATCATCGATTTCCAGCCCTCCCTCCCCAGGGAGCCGCCCAGGACTGCTCTAGCTCGCTCCGGGGGTTAGGCCTACGTGGTATAATCCAGTGCTGATTGTCTGATGACAGTGCGGAGCTGTGGGGAATCTTGGAGGGCACTGGTGGGGTTAGCCTCCCACCTCTGCTCTGGGAGGGCCCAGCGCTCCTACCGGCCTCAGTGGAGACATGCACGTGGACTAAAGGAGGCCAGGGTGGGCTAAACACCATTAGCAAATCCCTGGTCCTTAGTGCTCGGCACCAGGGGACTCCAAGGACACTGGTGAGGTTTCTTGGAGACAGGGAGAGCTCTTTCTTTCCAGGGCTCTCCCACAGGGAAATCCAGGATGAGGCCCTGGCAGCTGGGACCGAGAAGTTAAGAGACAAAAGAGTACTTGAGAGGATGCCGGGTGAGGAGACAAGGGAGGGAAGAAGGCAGAAAGGTGGAAGTTGGTTAGAAAAAACAACAGGTTTCTCAAGGGTCACACACTGATGGGGATTTGAGTGGGGAGGCGAGAAGGCTCTGGAGCCCCTGAGGGCTTTGGGGGCAAACAGGAGTGCGGTGGGGATGAACATCTGTGCGTTTCCCAGAGTGAGGGCCACCCCCAGCATCTCCCTCTGCACACAGCTGCAGCCAAGTCTGCTCAGGTCCACGATCCATGAAGATCGGTGTGGGATGGCGTGCCCATACACGCACACGGACAGGGTCCTCTGTCTGTGCGTGCACTCGAATCTGTGACGTGCACGTGTTTTTTGTTACAGCAACTTTCCAACCTATGACAAAGATCTAGGGGTCATCAGGACTTCCAAGAGGTCCTGGAAAGCGTTTGTTCCCACAGAGCTCAGCCAACGGTCCCCCAGACCCTCTGGCAGGGGGCAACGCAGGCCTGGGAGAGGACGCAGGTCTCTAGGCAAGAGGTAGTCTGTGCTGAGAGCTGTGCTGAGAGCTGCTGGAAGGGACATCGCCTCAGCCCAGGAAGCATTTGAGGGACATGGTTTTGCTGTGAGGACAGCTGAGCCAGCTGCCAGGACCACCTCCCTGTCTCTTGATCCTACCACAGCCCCAGGAGAAGGCCCTTCTCCATCCTCAGAGCCCTTCCCAGCAGCCAGCTCTGCTATCCCATCATCAGGACGAAGAGAAGGTACCGAAGGAGGGACCTGCTAGGAGTTTCCAGAAAGGCAGACAAGGAAGGAAACAGTCACCCCTAAAGGACCACGAGTCTGGGATGGTCACCCCAGGCAGGGCAGCCAATCCCCAGGGATAGGCCTGCATGCCAAAAACACACCCTTGAAGTCCACTGCAGCCCTCAGTCCTTTGTGGCTAGAGGCAGAACAAAGAGCAAAGGGAAGGAGAGAGGCACCGGCCTGCCCATGACTCCTGGGCTCCTTCCTAAGCCTGAAGGAGGTGGGAGAGTGCAGTAATTAAGTCCTACGTCTCAAATACCTGCACCATCTACACAAGCCACGGAGGCAGAGCCCATAGGACAGTGGCGAGCTGCCTGCTCCTCTCATGTTAGGTAGTGACCCGAGCCAGGGTTGTCGAGAAGGAAACCAGGTCACATGGGTGGGCACCAAGTTCTTTCACTGCTACCTAGAGCCCTCTAGCCTCCTGCTATTCTAAGTGTGATCCCTGGACCAGCAGCATCAGTATCACCGGGGACTTGGTTAGAAATGCAGAGTCCCAGACTTACCGAATCAGAATTTACATTTATTTAACTAGATCCTGAGTTGATCTGCACGCACATTAAAGTTTGAGAAGCACTGGCCTATATCACCTAGCTCAAGGATTCTCACCCTTGGATGCACATTAAAATCAGCTAGGAAGCTCAAAAAAATACCAATTTCCTGGGGCCCCATCCTCAGAGACTGACTTAATTGGTCTGTGGTGAGGTTCTCCAAATCAGCACTTTATTTTTTTTTAAGATTTTATTTATTTATTTGAGAGAGCTAGAGAGAGAGCACAAGTAGGCAGAGCATCAGGCAAGAGGGAGAGGGGGAAGCAGACTCCCTGCTGAGAGAGAGAGAATGAGAGAGAGAGCATGAGAGGGGTAAGGTCAGAGGGAGAAGCAGGCTACCCATTGAGCAGGGAGCCCAATGTGGGGCTTGATCCCAGGACCCTGAGATCATGACCTGAGCCGAAGGCAGCCGCTTAACACACTGAGCCACCCAGGCACCCCCAAATCAGCACTTTAAAAAAGCTATAGTATGGGGCATATTGAGGCCCAAGGGGCTTTTTCACCTCCTACAGAGTTATGTGTCACGGTTGAGACTATGACCCCGATCTTTTATTTTTCTTTAAGTTTTTATTTAAATGCATTACTTAACATACGGTGTTATTTTAGTTTCAGGCGTACAATACGACGATTCAGCACTTCCATGCATCACCCAGTGCTCATTACGACAAGTGCCCTCCTTAATCCCCATCGCTGATTATAGCCATCCCCCCAGCCACCTCCCCTCCGGTAACCATCAGTTTGTTCTTTATGGTTGAGAGTCCGTTTCTTGCTCATTTGCTTTGTTTCCTAAATTGTCTTTCTCTGACTTATTTCGCTTAGCATAAGCTCTCTAGCTTCACCCATGTCATTGCAAATGGCAAGATTTCATTCTCATTTATGGCTGAGTAATATTCCACTATACACACACACACACACACACACACACACACACCCCACATCTTCTTTATCCATTCATCAATTGATAGATACTTGGGCCACTTCCATAGCTTCCCTATTGTAAATAATGCTGCTATAGACACAGGGCTGCATGTATCCCTTTGAACTAGCGTTTTTGTATTCTTTGGGTAAATACCCAATGGTGTGATTGCTGGGTCATAGGGTAGCTCTATTTTTAACTTTTTGAGGAACCTCCATACTGTTTTTCACAGTGGCTGCACCAATTTGCTTTCCCACCGACAGTGCAAGAGGGTTCCCCTTTCTCCGCATCCTCACCAACACCGGTTGTTTCTTGTGTTGTTGATTTTAGCCATTCCGGCAGGTGTGAGGTGATATCTCCTTACAGTTTTGGTTTGCATTTCTCTGATGGTAAGTGATGATGAGCATCTTTTCATGCATCTGCTGGCCATCTGGATTCTTCTTTGGAGAAACGTCTGTTCATGTACGACCCTGATCTTTTCATTTCCTGTTCAGCTCTCTTTTCCATTGCGTTATGCCATCTGCCCTCAGATGCCAGGTAAACCAAGGGCTTAAACTCAAAGGAACCAACTCCAGGTCCCCCCAGATTTTTTCCGCCCTTCTGATATAGTAGAGTTACAAGCCTGAGTTGAAATCCTGGTGCTGCCAGTCACAACCCCTCTGACTTTGGGCAAGTTATTTAACCTCTGTAAGACTCAGTTTCCCCCTCTGTAAAATGGAGGTAATAGAGTCTACTTGGACTAGCTACTGAGAGCATTAAGTAAAATACTGAAGAGGGAAAAGGGGAAAAAAAAAAAAAAACAAAAAAAAAAACAAACCCTGACGCATAGTACAAGCACTCCCCACTAACTGAAGGGTCCAAAGAAAAAAGGACAAACAGAAGAAAGAGGCCCAGGTGGCATTTCCTTTTGGGTCTGGAAAGTGGCTGCATCCCCATTACTGTCAAAATTGCAGCCAAATGAATCTGGGAAGTGAGGTTAGTTAGGAGGCAGACGTTTCAAAGAGGCCACAACAGCCCCAAAAGACAAAGGAGCCAAGGAGTTTGAAGCAGGGCTACAGACTGAATCCCCAGCAAGTACTCCCTGGCAGGAATCTGGAGAATGTAATGGGTTATTACCCAACAGGATGTCAGGGACACTGGCTCCCAAAAATACACCACCTTGCGGAGGGCTGGGAGGCCCTGAGGCTCCCTCCCAGATGGAGCAGTCAGAGACATATGTCTTGGTGATTAAGGACTGAGCTAAAGTGCTTTGCGTTCATCCCTCCCACCCGCCCCAGCCTGCCCAGGCTGGGACCAGAAGTGACCACTCACCCCCAGCAGAGCCCACTCCCCTGAGGTTGGGGCCCAGGTGTCCCAGACTCAGGATTGCCTTCTGTGCCCGGCGGGGAGAGTGACACCGGGCAGGCTGAGGCGGGTGATGAAGGAATGTCTGTGACCTCTTGTCCTGCTTCTATGTCCAGATGTACAGATTTCAGCAGTTTCAACCGCTATATTCTGCAGGCTGTGCTCTGGCCAAGGCTAGGATGATGTGCTGGGACAGGTCAGGAATGGCACTCAGCTGGCACAAGCTGGATTCCACAGAGATTTAGGCCCAGACTCTCTCCCTAGGAACGGTCCCAGCTGATGTGAGCCGTAAGAATTGGGGCAAGGGGCACACTCAAAAGCTCCAGAGTCAAATCAGGTCTCAAGGCCATGCCCACAGGTTTCCTGGAGGCAGTGTCAAAGAAAAATGGCTGAACGGCAGTAGATGGTTTTAGAGGTCAATGACAGGCTCTATACCTACACTTACACAGGCCACGTACCAGGAGCCTCTAAGCACAGAGTCTCTTCTATTCCGAGAAGGATGGAATGAGGAGAAAAGCAGGGCTTCTGTTCCCGAAAAATGCCGCATGAACAAGGGTAGCTTATGCACTCAGGAAAGGGGCAGCAACATCTCCCACGGAGGAAATGCAATCATGCTCCAAGATGATAGATAAATGAGTCGAAGAAAGAGCTTTTTCCAATCAAGCCAGCTCCCCTACTCGCTGCCTAAGTCATTTTAGCCAACTTGCTTCCTTCCCTAAGCTTTGGATTTTGATCTGTGTAGTGAGGACCAACAGCTTTCCTGCTTACCTCCGTGGTTACTGCCTGGAATGAGTCAGGTTTTGCCTGGTTTTGAAAGTGGCTGTATGAAAGTTATCATTAGAGAGCACCACTTTTGTTAAGACTACTTGAACTTGGCCTCTCTCTCTCTCCTGAAACTATTATTACACTGTATGTTAACTAAGTGGAATTTAAATAAAAACTTAAAAAAAAAAAGACTCCTTGACCTTGGTATGCACACATTCACAGTCGTTAAGCCTCAGTTCAGATTGTGTCCTACTTGTAAAAAAGCAAGCATGAGCTAGGAGGGAAAGAAAAGACAACCAGCAACTAAGTTGAGGGAGGTCGGGCCTCACCCAGCCAATATCACCAACCCCACCCTCTTCATGCCACACTCAGGGGACTTAAGTCCTTCCGCCTTGTGGTCACTCAGTGGGCCGTGAGACAGCTGCCCAGACCCTACTGCCTACTCTTTCCCAACCCAAAACCCAGCTCCAGGCATAGGTACCAGGTAAGACTCAGGGCCCAGGACAAGCAATGGGTGGATGTCACAGAGGCCCAGATCAACAGGGTCCTTGTTTCTACCAAAATAGTAGCCTCTCAACTCAGACTGTGCATTATAATCTGAGAGCTTTAAAAAATTCCAGGGCCTGGGGGTTGCCTGGGTGGCTCAGTCGGTGAAGCGTCTGCCTTCGGCTCAGGTCATGATCCCAGGGTCCTGGGATCGAGTTCTGCATCGGGCTCCCTGCTCAGCGGGGAGTCTGCTTCTCCCTCAGCCTCTCCCCCCAACTCATGCTCAGAAGCACATGTGCGTGCACATGAGCTCTCTCTCTCTCTCTCAAATAAATAAACTCTTTTTAAAAATTCCGGTGTCTGGGCCCCAGTCATTACCAATTAAATTAGAATCCCTGGGAAAGTTTTTATTTGTTTTTGAGAGCTTTCCACGTGATTCTCGAGGGCAGGCAAGATAGAGCACCACTGCCCTGAACAAACACAGTCAGCTAAAAAGCCACAGCGTAGGTCTCTGGAAAGATTCTAGCCAGAGGCCAGACTCAGGCCCATTCTAATCACTGGTCCACGTTCTCTCCAGGCCCCAGAGAAGGAGCAAGAGAGCAATGAGTGGTAATACGAATGCATGTGGTGGGACAGGGGAGGGTGAGTCTGTGGGTGTCTGTGAAGGTAACTTAGTCAAACAGTGAGCTGACCTACTCCGTAAGGAAGCTTTCGGCAAACGTGCTAATTTCCTTTGCCTTACTTTGCTTTCTGCTGGAAAGACATCTTCATGGCCCTCACTGTAAGACGAGTGTCTCCCAAACAAGGTGTGGGATCAGCATGGTCTCTCCCAACTTTAGTGAGCACAGGAGGAAAAGCCAGCATTCCAAGGGAGTAGAGAAAGACCTGGGATGCTGCTGTCTGTGTGACAACCTAAGTTTCTGAGGTGGGCTTTGTGAGGCCAAGCTGGTATTCCAGGCAGGCAAAAGGGCCCCCCATCTCTCCAGGCCCCGCTGCTATAGCTGGGAAATGCTAGGTCCTGGCAAACGGCTTCTCGGCTCATTTCTCTTGGGGGATGCAAAGCCCTCCTCCTTTGCCCACCTTCGCTCCCAGAGAGGGATCCTGTGTAAAGAAGAGGTGTCATCTTTCTGGCAGAGGGCTTGGATCTCACTTGGCCCCAAATGCTTATTAGCAGCTCCTTTCACCCTCCCATAAGGATACAGCTAAGGAGCCTAGGCCACAAGAAGGGTGCCCACCCAGCCTTGAGCCCTGGATCCCTCAGAGGCGGGGCTCCATTCAAATTTGCACAAATGCTGCAACAGGTGCCTGTCTGGCTATCCCCTACCCCCCAAGGGACGGAGGGAGAGGAGCCCTCACAAAGGCTCGTACTACCAGCTGTCGTGACTTTTACAACTGCCAAGACTTCCCTTTCTGACCTTGGATGGGACATTCAGGGGGGGTCTGCGTCCCCTGTCCTCCAGGACACTGGGTACACTCATCTCCCCACTACTGCTGCTCATAGCTATAATTACAGTTCTTACTCGATTCTTATGGGGGACTGGGGCGAAGGGAGGAAAGGGGCAAGACCAAAATAGCTCTCGCCCCACGTCCCCAACCCCACAGGAGGGAGGCCACAGGAAGGGCTGCTGGATTTCAGGCAGCCAGCTTGGCCGTGCTAGCCACTGGCTGGCCTCGAGCCTGTTAGGTCGCAGGCAGGACTCGCGGCCCCTGCTGCACCTGTTGGGATGCCAGCATCGATGTCAGCCAGAGCTGCAGCTGAATGCCAAGCTCCCGGGCCCACGTGAGCAACACCTTCGGAGTCTCCCCATCAGAGCTGCAGCACCACCGACGCACACAGCCCAGGAAGGGACAGTACCATGCGGCTGGGTGGCAGCATGGTGAAGCCATAGCATCTTCCGGCTGGCTAGTGGCAGGTTGACACGTGTGGCTCTCCATTCGAATACCTCTCTCTCCGCAATGCTCCACGTCCGCACCAAAGCCACAGGGCCTCAGGGAGTCTCGCCCAGGGACAATATTACGCCCCAGGGGACCTTTGGCAATGTCTAGAAACATTTTGGGTCCGGGACAATCCCCACAATGAAAGAAAGGCTGACTCCAGACCTGAAGTGTGACCCCGAGGTCGGCCTCCACCTTACCTGGGGGCCTCAGGCACCCCCTCCTTGAAGACGTCCTGAGGGACGAGGCAAAGACTGGATTCATGATTCGGTGGAGGTCCCTTGTCTGCGGACACTGTCGACCCCTTGCAGGCAGGCTCAGGTCGGCCAGGGACAGGTGGCCGTTCGAGTTGAGAGTTTTTTGAAAACATGGAAGTTATACAAGAAACCCCCAACTGTGCCCCTCTCCCCCACGGAGCTGTAGCCTGAGATCTGGTGTGCAGCTTTAAGTGAGGGAGGCTCAGGAGGGCCCTGGGGCCAAACCAGGCCTCTGGCCTCCTAGGGATGCTTGAAAGTTTGGATCCAGAGTCCAGTCTGTGGTCTCCTAGGCTGGCCCTGGGCAGAGCAGGGTTAAAGTAGGCGGCGGACATTCTGGCCCAGCCCAGGGCTTCCCTGTGACAGCGAAGGTCAAAGCTGCCACCTGCTCAGGGGTAGTCACTCCATTAGCTCTCTTGCCCTCAGGGGATCCTGCCCCCAACCCAGTCCCAAGTGCTCTGACAAGGTCATGGTTACAAGGAAGGACAGGTGTTTTCCCAAGTCGTGCACTACCCCATCACCTCCAGTCGCCAGGCTGGAGGCAAGAGATGCCCGCCTAACTGGTCTGGGGCGGATGGCAGACCAGCGGTGACTGCTCTCCGCTGCGTTATGGGTGGAGAGATTATCGGACTGAAGGTCAGGAGAACTACGTTCTAGCCTTAACTGTGCTAGGAACCTGTTGGGTGACCTCAGGCAAGCACCAACTCTGTCTGGGCCTCCGTTTTCCCGTCTCCTAGTGGCCACTCACCAAAATCTAGACCCAGAGCAGGGGTGTGATTCGCACTGGCTGGTTCAATAGAGGGAGCTCTGCTCCCCCTGCACACACTCTTCCGGGAGACTCCAGTGAGGGTGTTCAGTGGGGACCGAGACCAAACCCACCTTCCCCTCCCAACCTGGCTCTCCGGCTTTCCCGCCTCCCAAGGCACCCGCACACCCAGGCTTAAACCACCAGTCATCCTGACCTGTCCTCTCTCGACTCGTGTATTTAGTCACCAAGTTCTATCGACTTTTCCATCAAGTGGTCACGGTTTCCCACGCCCAGCCGTGCTCCAGGTTGGCATGGCTGGATTACTTAAGCCCTCCAAGTTCCCGGCCTCTAGTCTCTCCTTTCAACAGGTTGTCCTGCCAGCTTCTTCTTACAAGAGCCCAGCTCCGACCTGGCCACTGTCCTACTCTGCAGTCTAGCAGGCTTCCCACTGCCCACAGCCCAGGGCAGACACCAGACTGCTTTCCACCTGGCACGTGAGGCCTCTGGCACCCTAGACTTGAAGCTGAAAACTCCCAGTATTCATCAAGATGGAGGTCAAACCCCCCATGAGATCTTCCTTCGCTGACCTCTCACTAACCCCCTACCACCCAACAGCTCATTTAAATTAAGTGACCCCCCCCCACCTACACATTTCCATTACCTTCTCAGCCACACATGACACTGTCTCCCCCATTCAACTGGAGTCCCACAGCATTGGGTCCTATCGGTCTCAGTATCCCCACTGCAGCATGGTAAGGGCTACAGAATGTTCTGGCAACACCTAGACAGGAAGTCCTGCTTTCCAACTAAACAGTGTGCGGGCCTCTGCCTCCACCCATTCCTCTGGTATCACTACAGCAAAGACACGGAACTGAGGAGACACACTTGCAACTCAGCCAACTAGATGACCAGCAGAACACCTTGCCCCAGGGCAGAAACCACGGGGCCAGGAACCAAGGCCCAGAGGTGTAAGAAGGGAAAATAATCTCTGCCTGGGGGTGAAGGCATTCTGGCCTCGAGGAACCCTCAGCTCTTCCATCCCAAGCTCCTGTCAGGGCCCCCAAGCCCACATGAGAAGGGACATGTGCCATCTCCTGCTTCCTCTCTTGGCCTGCAAAGCTTCTTGGCACTCACCCATCTTGACCCTGTGCCACCACTTCTACATCCCACCCCCCTTGCCTACTTCCTTTTCCTTTTGCTGAGGCCAAATATAAACTCCCGGGCAGGAAATGCCTTGAAGGAGCCTGGCCCCACCCTGAGATCCAGAAAAAAATTGTCTCTTACAGAAAGAAAATGGGTCCGAGAGAAGTAGCCCCTCCACGGTGTCTGTTCCCCTTCTGGAAGCCAGTGGACACAAGCCTCCCCTGAGCCCTGTGGCCAAAGGGAGGGCTGTGATTCTGGGCAGAAAGGGGAGGGCGGGGGCCTTGGCTTTGTGGGCAGGGGGTGGCCGCGTGCATGCTTAGGCCACCTGGGGTGAAGGGAAGGAGAATCCAAAATGGCGACCTAACAGCTGTGTAATATCTAGAAACAAGAGGTTTTTGGGTACAGTGGGAAGACTAACAGGCTAGCGACTGTGGCTTTTAGTCTTGGCTCTGCTACTTCCTAGCTGTGGTTGTGTTCCTTACTGATAACAATACTTATGATACAGAATGTCATTATTAATAATAATTAAGATTAAACACTAATATTTACTGAGCACTTACTATGTGCCAGACCCCGAGCTAAGAACTTTACACAGATGCCATTGGGCAAGACTTAGCTTCTTTGGGCTTCGGTGTCCTTAGCTGTAAAATAACGATATGATTATATCCCTGACAACAGGGGGTTTTTGCAAGTATAAAATGAGATAATAACAACAACCAGAGGGTTCTGAGTCATTGTTGGGTCCCAGGCATAGGCACGTTTTATATGGTTTGTATCACCGAATCTTGACAACAACCCTGTGGGGGGTAAGTACTATGAAATTTCTATTTGACAGATGGGAAAACTAAGGCCCAGGGATATCGAGTAACTTGCCCCAAATCAGCGACTAGGAAGTGGTGGGTCAAGGTGCAAATCCAGGCAGTCTAGATCCAGAGTCCTCCAAGTCCACCAATTTAGAATACTCTTCATTAAATAGAAGTTGCCTTGGCCGCGGACACAAGAAACATACACCAGGAGTTGTGCAGTATGAACCCTTAGCCTGAAGTAACTTCCCATCAGTGGAGGAAACACCTGACCATCCCACATCTCATGTGGTCCCCATGACCATGACAGCCCTGTCCGAAGCAGACCTACTGCACAAATGGGGAAACTGAGGCTACAGGAGGTCAAGTGGCTTCCACTGGACTATGGACGGGGACCGGGAGCCTGCCTAAATGCCCACAGCCATCCTGTTGATCTGTTCCCATGTTGTCTCCAGAGGCTCTCCCCTCCAAATCCACTCCTGCTCGGTGCCAGGCCCCGTGCCAGGCACCAAGGTCTGAAACTGACAAAAGCCAAACCTTCCTGGAGTACCTGGCTAGAGCTGCTATCAGGCCTATACTTCGCAGGGAGCAGAAGCTAAGGTGGCCTGTTCTCTGAAGTACTCTCTGGCCTCTGTTTGGAGGCAAGATTGCAGAGAATGAGCTTGAAAGCGATAGAGCTGACAGCTGGTACAACCTATGGGAAGGAAGTCTGTAGCCCCTCAAGGGCCCCGAGGTGGTAACATTGCGGGGAGGGCTAGAGCTTCTGGACGAAAGCTTACCCCTCCGCATGCCCAATACCAGCATGGGCCACACCAGCTGGAGGGGTCACGCAAATTAACCCAGACAGCCTCCTGCCTGCCCCTAACCACCCACACCTTCTAAATAACGAAATCCGGTTGTCAGGAGAGCTCATTATAGCGTCTCTTTTCCCTGATGCCACCCAGCACCCTGTTCTCCACCCCTAGTGCTGGAAGGTGCTAATCGGACAGGCCTGCCGCTATGAGAACTACCTCCCCAGGTTCCTCCTGCACACCCTCCCCCACCGTGCAGCTCTGCTTAGAGCCTCGATACCAAGCCCTTTGATTTTCTCTCCCCTCCATCTGTCCACCTTGCTGGGGAGGGGGCAGGCAAGGACCTAGGGACTGTCTGCCCAGGAGTGACTAATCACTGGTGGCTAAAATAAGCAGTCAGGGAGGAGTCAGAAGGGAGGAGTCAGAAGGGAGACCCAAGCCCGAGCTCTGGCCTCCTGGCCGGCCACCCAAGAAAGGGAGAAGGAGAGGCATGGCACCGTTGCTAAGGGTGCGGGCAGTGGACTCCGCCTGCCTGGGTCCTGATTCCAGTTCCATCATTCCCTAGCCATGTGACCTTGACTCTGTTCTTCTTTTAGCCTCTCCCTGCCTGCTTCTTCATATGTAAAATGCGGAGGAGGATAGCAGTACCTACCTTACAGAATTACCATGGGAGCTAAGTTCAAAGGTGTCAAGAATTTAGGAGAGTTTACTATTATTACTGTCGTTTTCGTGGTCATAAACGGCACTCAAGGAGGCCAGAAGGATCCCTCCCTCCAGGTGGGTGTGTGGCCCAGGAATGGTTTTCGGGAGGAAGCGGAATCTGAGGGACAGAGAAGCCCAGACCTAAGGCCCAGGGGGCAGCATGTTTGGGCGCAGCACAGCCCCCGCTCAGTGAAAAACAGCAAAGAGACAAGGTGGCAGAAAGTGCCACTAAACAATAATGATAATGAGAATTCTGTTCATATTGTTGGATTTACGACTCAACAACCCCATGAGGTAGGTACCTATAGCTCCATTTTATAGCTGACAAAATGGAGGGTCCCACAGGTTAAATAACTGGCCCAAAGTCACCCAGTGCTGTTTATCCCAGAGCCTCTGCTCCCCACCGTGACACTTTCCTGCCCCAAGTTCCGGGTATACACCTCGGCATGCCTTTCGCTTCATCTGCATTCTGGGCCCCTTCCCACATGCCCCTCTTGGTTTTGCCATTTAGAGGGCCCTGCTCAGGTGGAGGCTGCTCAGGGCAGATGCCTGGGGCCAAGCACTTCCCAAGCTGCCTGCTCCTAGCCCCAGCCTGACGTGACCTTGGCCCGGAGCAGAAAAGCTGGCTGCAAGTGCGTGTCCCACACCTTAGACAGGCCAGCCTTTGGCCAGCCCAGATAAAGGACAGGAAATCCTTGGCCACCTCCCCTGGAGATTGCTCCCTCCACCATGGGAACAGAGTTGCAGCCCGGGCAGAGGTTCCTCTGTGGTGAGGAAGCGGCCGAGTCAGCCCCAGCCGCCTCAGCTGCCGGGTGTGGTCTGGGGGAAATAGGGAGGGCTGAACATCAGGAGACCTGGGCTCCGAATCCTCCCTCCTCGGACACCAGGCCCGTCCCCCATCAGGGCCCCAGGTGGGCACCCACGAGGATCACACTGCTTCTCTTACCAGGGCCGCTCTGAGAACAGGGTGGAATCGTGGAAGTGAAAGTGCCTTGGAAATGGAAAGAAACAGGAAGACTCATCGTGGTCATCATCATCAACTGCAGAAGAGGAATGGCTGAGTTGGTGTTTCTCCCCGTCTGATTCACCCTTCTAGGCCCCCGTGTGGGCATGGCTCATGCTCGTTTCCGGCTTCGATGCTCCTCAAAATATCCCCTTCCCCCCCACCTCCACCAGCTCAAGGGAAGAAAGCAAGTGGTAAGAAAAAAGGTTAAGTCTGCTTCTCCCTTTCCCTCTGCCTGTCGCTCCCCCTGCTTGTGCTCTCCCTCTCTCTCTCAAATAAATAAATAAAATCTCAAAAAAAAAAAAGTTCAGGCTAGAAATAAACAGAGGAGAGTGAGGGACTTCCAGAGCCCCATTTCCATTCCCAGGGCCACAAACAGTAGCGCGTGCAGAAGACAGTAACGAGCCTGGGAAGAGGACTGGTCCCAGGTCCCTTGAGAAGTACTTGGAGGAACTGAAGCTGTTTGGCCTACAGAAGAAGCAAGGGGACTTGGGTTCCGTCCTCCGACCTCTGGAAGTCAGAGAGAACAGCCCCTGGCTAGGTGGTCCCAGGGGGCAGAGCTGGAACCCAGGGCTGTAGAAGCCACAGGGATATGAGTTCAGCTCAACATAAGCAAACACTTTCGGACGTTCCAGGAATGAAAGCAACTGCTCTGAAATCTAGAGCTCCCAGGTACTGAAGATGGGGGCACAAAAGCTGCACAAATCCCTGGTGGGAAGATCTAGGTTCACAAGCAGAGTTGGACCGAGGGTCCTGTAAAGGGCCTTCTCCCCGGAGCTCCGTCGGCTCCCTACCTCTGGGGTATTGTGGGAGAAAGCATAAAGGCAGCTGGGGTTGGCTAAGCCCTGGGCTGCTTCCCACAGAGACCTGGGATCCCAGGAGCACCTTGGCCTGCTGCTCACCAGGGACAGCAGGTCACTCATTAACTTGTGGCTGAATGGGTCAGAGGGTGGCCCCTTGGAACACACACACACATGGGGAGGGGGCTGGAGAGCAAACTGCACAAAAGCCCACCATGCTCAAGGAAAATCCAAGTTGTGGCAGTTCAAGGCCTGGTCAGCCCAAACTGACCAGCCAACTGGCGAAATGTAGTGACTGGGCCCGGTAGAATTTAAAGCCAAATGACCTTTGCCTTGTGGACAAGCAAAAGGTTTTGCCTGGAAATGCATAATCTTACAGCTGGAACGGAACCTGAGAGACCACTGAGTGCACGCCACCTGTGGAAACTGAGGCCCAGAGAAAGCAACTGTCACGCATGCAGAGGCAGCTACAGAGAGGCACAACCAGAAGCCAGGCTTCCTGACTCTGTAGGAGGCCCCCACGGTTCCCTAAATGTTGGTTCCTTCTCTTCTCACTGAAACTGCAGGAAACCGCTTGGGGTCCAGAGCTTTCCAAATGGGACCCGGCCTGACCCTTCCCAATTCCCACTGCTTGTCAAGATGCAGGCTGTTGGAGGGAGGTCTCCTCTTCCACCGTGGAGGCCTCAGCCTTACAGCAGGAGCAGCAGCAGCGTGACTGACGGCTCATGTCCCTGCCTAGTGTGGAGGAGGGACCCACAGCTGGACTGAAAACAGATACGCACACAGCCCCGCTAATGGCAGATCCTTTGCGTGGGTATTTCTCACTCTTTCAAATTGACCTGAGGGGGTGAGGGGCCCCTGGAAACACCCCCCAGCCCCTTCTGACTCTGATGCCTAAAGACCCCCCTTTACCCCACTGCCCATCCAAATCTCTATCAACTCCCTGACCCTCTCAAAAACCACCCAAATGAACGTGTGTCCTTAAGCAATGTGAATAACAACTTCTGTTTGCCCAAGTGAAGACAGAGGGCCAGATGTTTAATTGGTCCCGGGAAGTTCCTGTGAAGGAATGTTTGTTAGTGTCCCCTTGGGGGAGGTGAGGGTTAAGACGGGATGCCCCTTAAGGCCTGGGGTGGACGCGGAGTTGGTTAATGGCCATCCCCCAGAGGTGACTTTTCAAGGTGGTTATTATGTAGCTCAATCATTAACCAGGCAGTGGCAGGACCCCAGGCTTGTTGGAAAGGAGCCACTCCTTTCCCAAGGACGGCCCAAGAGCAGGAGGCCGCAGTCAGGGAAAGCGCTCATGGGGTCTCACCGTCCCTCTCACGGCCTGCTCTGGGCCAGTGGGAAGAGAGGCCTGGATGAGGGAAGCTCTCCCTCAGCTCCACATGGGGGTGGAGGAGGGCTGGCCCGGATGTGGAGGAAGTCAGCACACCCTCACTGAGGCGGAGGGAAAAGGGAGACAGTGAGGGTTTTTATCATGAATGAGAGAGGAAGCTCCAAGCTGGGCCTTGGTGATTAGATGACAAGCTGGGAAAGACGCTCATCCTGAATGCATCCTGTTTTGCTCCAAAGTGGCCTCAGGGGCCAGGGGAGGGGCCAGGAGGAGAGGAGCCTCCCAGGAATTCTCCCAGGCCTGCTGACCTCAAGCTCCTGGGTGGCCCTGGAACTGGGGAGGCAAGTGGGAGAGTTCACCCCATTTACTGCTAGAGGAGCAAGGCACAAAGTTTCCACAAGAAGCTTCTACAAGTCAGCCTCGGGAGCGGCAGTCCCAGAAGACTGGGGTTAGTGCTGTAAAATGAGGGGCTAGGGCTCCTTAATCGCTCCAGCTCTGACTTTGCCTGGGCCTCTCTTCAAAGGTTCAGCTCAAATGTGATTGCCTCGCCTCTGTCAGTCACCTTCCCCTCAGTCAAAAGCAACAAGCAGGCTCCCTAGTCAGGCCTCCCCGGGCAAAACAGCCCCCTCGACAGCTGGAAACATGAACACTGTCAGGGTATCTGGTGATATTAAGGGGCTGTTCTAGATGTGCTGATGGTACGGTAACTTTTTTTTTTTTTAAGAAGCCTTATCTTTTAGAGATCTGTATATTGAACTACTTATAGATAAATTGATAAGATGTCTGAGATTTGTTTCAAAATAACAAGAAAGAAGGTGAAGTAGACGGAGGTGTTAATAGGCAGGATTATAGCCGCGGGCTAAAGGCTGTTGAAGCTGGGTGATGAGTACGCGGGCCCTTATTACACTAATCGCCTCTATTTTTATATATGTTTGAAAGCCTTCATGATAATTTTTTTTGAAAAGTCCTCACTTTAAGGTAAAGACTTCGTATGCCACGCATGATTTATGCCACTAACCCCCAAACTAGATGGTAGATTCCCTGAAGGTGGGGGTTACACTCTGTGTCCTCCGCAAGACCTAGCCAAGCCTGAACTTAATGACTAATAATTTGTACGGTACTTGGTAGTTTACAAAGCGCTTAACCGTGGATCCCCTGGTCTAATCCAGTGAAGTGGAAACAGTGGGGAGAAACCAAGAGTCCGAGAAGTCACAAGTGGAGCAGCGGGGCCTGGATTTAAACCTCCCATATGTCCAGCTCCCAGTCCCCTGCGCTGTGGCCCACACTGCCCTGGATTTCTGAGGAACTTAACATCCAGTTACCTGTACCAGCACCCTGAGGGTTGGGGTAAACAGGGACAGCAGTGGGGGACATGTGAGTTCCCAGAGTGGAGGGTTGGGCAAGAGAAGACTCAACACGCCAACACAGCATTTCGGACCTGCAACGGACCGATTCCGGGACTACTCCTCCCTCCTCCCATACACACGAACCAAGACCGTGGGTCACAGATGAAGAGAGCCTTAATACACACTTGACACCAACAACTGTGTGCCCAGGCCTGTGCTCCACTACTTTGTTTAGGGTTGCAGGGTGGGGGAGCTCACACTTCCCATCCCAGAGCCCTTGTATTTTTGAGATCGTTTATCTCTATTTTATCTGATAATAGCCTCCCAAGGGCCCGGGCCCAGGGCCAAGACACTTGATCTCACCCAAACTTGAAGCCCAAAGAAAAAGTTCTATTTTATTCAATCCAGAGGCAATTCCTTCTTCCAGCCAAAGACCCCTTGCCCCACCTTCTCTAAAAAGGCGAGGGCACAGTCTGCATTTGTTAAGCCTGCCATCCACTGAACCTGAACGTTCCAGAACAGAAACTCCAAGAGTGACCCTAGCAGAAAGGCACCAGCAGCTGCAACAGTATCCAGATTATAGACTCCATCCTCTCCTCCCTGTGGAACCTTCTAGCTTTCGTGTTGCTGCTGGTATCCCTGTAGCTGGCTCCAGGGGTCCTCTGCTCCCTCTCCGATCCCTAGCCCTAAGGGCAGAACTTTAAAACTTCAAGAAGGCAGAGAAGGTCAAAGTTCAGGCCTCTTTGTGGCACTTTCTTTGCTACTGTGCTCAAACTCGGGAGGTGTGCTTTAATAAGGAAAGCCCTTCCATCCACCCTGCACAACTCACGCCCCACTCTGCGGCACTCACACAAGATACACAGCCCCTTTGTGCACCTTCTGCCCTTCTCCTTGCTCTAAACACCTCCAGCTATCTCTCAACCGTGTCTCCTCTCCCGGTGGGGGAGGGAAGCTGCAGATGCACAGGGAGATTGAGCATACTTCTCTAAGAGTTGCTTAAGAGGTGGACATAAGGCCAGTGAAGAGGGGAAACGGGATTCTGTCCATGTGGTGTTTTCTAGCCCCGATGACAGAGGTCCAGGGAGCAGAAATTCCAAACCCCAAATCCAGAACAAAATTGGACAGACGTCAAATCCCGGAAAGGAGGACCAAACCCAGAATGTCCAGTGATACGGTAGCTGCAGCTTTAGAGTGAAAGAACCCCCAACCCCCAACACCATCATTCCCATCACACTCTTACCCACTTGGTCCATCTTCCATTCATAAACCACCTGCAGCCGCGCCTCTTTGTCGATGCCCTTGGGCTGTCTGCCTTCATACCCCCAGATAGAAATTGTCTCCCCTTTATTCCAGGCAGATGGAAGTGAGGGGAAAATTCAGAGAGCAATAAGAAAAGATGGTGGGTGGAGAGAGCAACACTTAAAGTGGGGGCGGTAACAGGTCCCACACCAGGAGTCAGGGTTTGAAAATAGCCCTGGGTGTGATTCATCACCCTCTCCTCCTAGGCGGGCAGACCTCGGGGCTCTAAGGGGGACAGAGACAAGCCAGGCTTCTCCAGCCCCACCTCCGGGGTCCCAGGCTCTGAGTTGGCCCCACTCCTCCCCACCCTGAGTCTAGCTGCTGTCCTCCCCACTCACTCTTCCCGCCACTACTAGTCTTCTTCCAGCTGGCTTGCCTGCATAATCACCACAAAGCTTTCCATCTGCATAGCTCCTGTACCCCCAAGCACCTCCAAGACAACCTTTTACCTACCAGCGAGGAGCCTGGACCTGTGGGACAAGTCAAAATGTCATGGAAGAGACTGGCCCTTTAGATACTGAAATCCAGCCCATGACCTCAAGCTGAGTGCTGCTGAAGTGCACCAGTGCTGTTGAAAACACTGCAGCCCACAGAAGTAGCATGACTCACCTAAGGTCACATGAATTAGTGGCTGAACCCCAGATTCCTGAGTCCTAATTCAGTGCTCCACTTTAAAGAGTCTTGGGAGAAGAGAAACGGAGAGAACCCCAGACCACCTAATTTGGAAATCCCAAAAACTTCCACTAAAAGGAAGCCTTTCCTCAGAGCTTCTATAATCCAAACCCATTTGGGACTTCATTGGGCAACGGAGCCCTGAAAGATGCGACTTATCCAAAGGTTTCCACTTGATCCCCACAGCCACCTTAATACCGGGAAAGTACAGAGCGTTTCTCAGAAAAGAGGACAATGGCCAAGGGGAAAGCCCACAGGGCCCGACCGGGGATTCCTGGAAATGCCCTCAAAAGCAGAGGAAGGAAAAGGGTAGGCGAGATGGCACAGAGCCCGAGGGGCCGCCACCCCTGCCCAGTTCCAGTCTCCCTCCAAAGCTCCAGAGCTATGGCTCCAGACTACGGCCAGGCCCAGGATAACGGGCGGAAAGCCTCCTTCTACCACCCGACTGGCGGGACTTCCCTGGGGAGGAGCGCTGCCAGCCGGCTCAGGGGGCGTCCCCCGATTTCGGTGACTCCGACCCCAAATCCCCGGGCGGGTGGGGGGGGGGGGAAGGTAGTTTGGCTTGCTTCCTCTGTGTCTCCTGCGTGCTCTGCCTCGCCGAACCGCTAAGAGCGGGGGCGGGCCAGAGCGCGCCGGAGACTAGGCC
The DNA here is from genome assembly GCA_028534135.1 of Potos flavus. Lineage (NCBI taxonomy): Eukaryota > Metazoa > Chordata > Mammalia > Carnivora > Procyonidae > Potos > Potos flavus. The sequence goes on from CM052901.1 coordinate 57,791,093, forward strand.
GGGCCAGGGGGCCCAGGGACGCCCCGTGGGTCCGGATTTTTGCCTGAGGTCGCCCCGACTCCTACCTGGAGGCCGCGTCCACCACTTGGGGTTTGAGACCCTGACACAGCGGCCAGTGGGCAGGAGGTGAGTGCAGGAAGGACTGCTCCCGTCCGGGGCACGCGCGGAGCCTGGGGTGGGGCGGGGGTAATGGTGCCAGCCAGAGGAGCAGCTGCCGCGGCTGCTTAGCTGTTGTCAACCCGAGGCCACTCTCGGCGCAGGTGGGGAGGGAACGGCGGCGACTTGGACTGTAGGGACGCCCCGCCCACCTACAGGCCCCTCGACCAATGAGGGCGCAGTCCGGCCCACCGGACTCCCCAGAAAGTCGCCCAAATTGTGGTGGGTGGGGCCCTGCCTTCCAGCTCCTCCAATATCCGCGCGGCTGCCTCTTCCTTAGGTCACACCGCTGGTAGGGAGGGGTAGGCGGGGAGAAGTCACAGCCATAGCTAGCGACGGAGGGTGAAAGAGCGAGCGGCTGGCCAGGCGCACAGACTATTTATTGGGCTATGAATGTGCCTGGCACCGCCTGGGGGATTTAAATACATGTGCCGTGTGCACGTGAAGGTTCAGTGGCTTGCTGCGGGTAATTTATGGGGAGTTCAGAAGACAACTTCAGTAAGATCTCCGATTAGTAGGGACAACCAAGAGGGGATCTTGGACGTTAAATATTTGAGCAGGAAGTTGCCATTCCCACCTTGCTCAGGCCCCAGCATTCTGCAACTTCCCCCCTACCCCCAGCTCTCTGCCTCAAGTCCAAACTCTACCTCCGTGGAGAACTGCATGGACAGCTTGGGGCATATGCATTAATCATGACAGGCGAGGGCTCCCAAGAGTGTGACATCAGAAAGCTGGTTTATATTCTATGAGAAACAGAGTGTTAAGATTTGATTTCTCTCTTGCCTTTCCTCACGAGGGTCACAAGTTCACAACCATGACTTCATTGTCGAATTAAGGACTCCTATTAGCGGGGACTGGGAGTACTCAAGAGGACGCGCCATCCAGCCGCCCTCCTCCACATTGACAGATACAGAAACTGAGAAGAGAGGACTCACTCAAGCTAACCCACCAGATCCACGGCAGGGAAAATACCTGCACATGGGGTATTTTCTCCATACCTAACAGACGGGAGAAATGGAGCTGAAGTTCCTGGAAAGCAGGGGCCACATCCATCTAATTTGTTTGCTAGAGTACCCAACACAGGCGAGAGCAAAAATTCATGTTTATTAGGACAACAACTTTGTTAAGGTCACCCAGGCAATGGCAAAGACAGGCATAGCCCCAGGTGTCCCCTCCTGTCCTGGTCTTCAGACAAATTGGAATTCCCCCATCTTTCCTCCCTGCTGGCCCTGATGAGAATCAGAGGAGAAATGCTGAAGCAAGGCTACCCCCAGGGTGCACCCCTCCTTTCCTCTCAATGGCAACACGGGAGCTGGCACTTTGTTCAAGATGAGCCATGTCCCTGTGGGTCTTGGATGTAGATGAGACCTGTAGATGAGACTCCAGAACTCACTTCTGGAAACAAAATCCTACCCAGAGTCAGGAACCCCTGTAATGGGTGGGAAGGTAGATGACGTCCTTCCTGAGGCTGGGCTGTTATATTTGTAAGCATCCTTAAGGTCCTGAGTTGGGGCCAAGTTTATCTTGCTTGTGGAAAATGCTAAAAGGATATAAAAGTGTGGGTCCCGAGGTATCCTTAGAGCTTCCATAAGGGGAGGAAGCCATGTCAGAGCTAATTCCATCCACCACATGGCACCAAGCACAGTGCTCACGGTAGTTTCTCAGTAATGTTGAAAGATATTCGAGGGACAACCATGAAGAAATTGCAATCATATAAATAATGATGAAACCCCACTAACCTTGTAGTAGATACATTTAACTGACTCAGAGATAATGGATTCTGAGACACCCAGTTCTCTTAAAAAAAAAAAAAGTAATCAAACTAGACAACTAAAAAAGGGAAAACTACAGAAGTACAAAAACTACAAAAGACCAATTGCTATAAATAAGTAGAACAAGAACTTCACAGCACCTGGCATAGAGTAGGTACTCAATAAAAACATCTTTTGAATGACTAAGTGAACACAATAGTCAGGAAAAGCTACAATCCTAATATTTGCCTTGCACATTGTGACATTTTAAAATGGCCAAGCAAAAAAAATAATAAATAAATAAAATAAATAAACTAAACTAAATTAAAATAAAACAGCCCAAGCAATGTCTAGGCTATTTCTTTGGGTCTTTCTTGATCTCCTTCTCTTAACCCATGAGCTTTAGAAAGGCAAGAACTCAGCCTCTTTAGAAGGAGATCTCCCGTTCCCTTCAATCCTTGCTCCCTGATCTACCCCCACGTCCTGACCTAAGTCAGAGTCTTGCGTGGAACAGATATACAGTAATGGTGCCTGGAACAGATGAGGAAATGGTACCTCTTCACAGTTTCCTTTCTGGGTTGCATCTTGAGTGGCTCTGGTGATAACTGGAGCCTTTAGGTCCCAGGTGTCCCTCTTCCCACGAGCCCCCACTATTGCCTGGGTGTCTTAGGGTGCTGCTGCTGCTACCTTGGATGCCAGCTCAGCCATTAAGCAGGGAAACGTAGAGTGCATGAGGACAGGCTGAGGGCAGGTGGAAAAGCCTTGGGGTGCACGTATGCATTTCCATGCCCTAGATATGGGGCTTCCCTCTGTCTACCAAGCCCAGCTGTGTCATACAAAGAGCCGTATGATGGATTCTGGAGCCAGACAGCCCAAGCACAAAGCCCAACTCTGCTACTTACTAGCCATGTGACCTCGGGCAAATTACTTTCCACCTTTCTGTGCCTCAGTTTCGTCACCTGTAAAGTGCGGAGAATAATCACAGTCCGGACCTCATATGGCTGTTAAGTGGATCCACTGGGCTAAATCGCACTTAGAATGGTGGCTAGCTCACAGTGAGTGCTCCTAAGTGTTAGACACAGCGACAGAGGCACTGAGCAATGACGAGAAAGAGTTGAATACTACTCCCAGTTCTACCGCTTTCTGGCTGTGTCCCCGAGGGGAAGTCATTGTGCCACTCCAACCATCAGGGTCTTCACCTGTAAAATGAGGATAGAGCATAACCCCTAGCAGGCAAAATTAAGACACGGGATGTGAGGGTGGACTGTAAAGGGTGGTGGCCGGTGAGGGGATGGCCAAGCAAGGGGTTGGGCAGCTCAGCTTTTTTCCAAGGCCAACCAGCTCATTTCTTCTAGGACGTGGCAGAGAGAAACTCCAGATGCCGTGATTGTGAGCCACACTCCAAGACACTCTGGTCCCAATAAGTGCCTATCTGGGCTTCTAACGCCCCCCACAGCCCTCCCTGGCTAGAAATGGGGGATTCTTCAGACTGTGGCAGGCAGACCCGTAGCCCCACTCTGGAATGGCTGAGGGTAATGAAACAGGTGCTTCCACTACTCTTTTTCCATGGAGCTAAAGCAGCAGCAGCAGCAGCAAATGATTCCAGAGAACCCAGCTGAGAAGAAAGAAGAGAGGTAGGAACCATGAGGGGGAAATGGATTACACTTGGACCAGCCCCACGGAGCACAGGACCACGGATGTCCTCACACTTGCGCACACATTCCCACATACCTCATTGAAAGCCCTCCAGTCAAGCCTGGGATGGTAAAGGCCTGCTCTTCAAAGGTTTGGGGGCCCTCACGCAGCTTCATGAAAGGCGGCTACTGATCAGATCCCCACAACATGAGACAGTTATAGCTCATTAAAAAAAAATGCCATGCCATGGCAGGGGCGTTTGCACTAAGCCGGGCAGCCAGAGCAGGGCCACTGTAGGAAGAAAGGGATCTGGTAGTGGGAGGAGCTTGAAAAGGTGAGGGGCAACTGTAACCCCACTGTGCATTGCTAAGTGGGAGTGGGGGGACGGAGCTAAGTCCTGCGAGGAGCACAAAAACCACCTCTCAGCTCACGGCCCAGGAGACCACTATGGCTGTGCCCACCCCACGCCCGAGAGGACCCTGCAAAGGGGAGCTCCGTGCTGGGCTGGGAGCCCTGGGCTGGCTGTGAGGAAAGCTGGAGTACTGGCTAAGCCAGGCACAGGCCAGGGGACTTTCAGAGATCCCTTACTTTCTCAGGACATCCCCCTGCCCCCAACTCCAAGCTAGGACACAGATGCATTTATTCCCTCTCACCTGCCTCCTGGAACTATTGAAAGGAATGTATGCGGCAGCTCATGATGAACCTCCACGCACTTGGACTAGGCAGCTGGAGAGGGAGAACCAAGCCCCGTCAGTCTCTGCCTCCCACTCTTCCCCAGACACCCAAGAGCCTGCCTGCATCTCTCCAACAGATACTAGGCAAAGCGTCAGCTACTGGAGAGCTGGCCCCCAGCTTCCCTGCAACAGACCCAACTGAGCCATGACAGTGTGGCGGGCCCTATTTCACACCCAGGATGGGCCCCTGGCCTGGCTTTACTGGCCAGTCTCAAAGAGGCCAGAGGTTTTCTGCTGCAAGCAAATGGAGCACCCCCTCCATTCCCTCGGGGAGGTCTGCCTGCCTCCGCTCGAACAAATAGAGGGGCTGAGCCCTTGGTGAACCTGCCTCAGACACCCAGAGCAGGATGTCCACTCCCACCCTCCCGCCCTACTCCTGCCCTTCAGAGGATCGTCACGGTGTAGTGAGATGAGTGAAGGCAAGTCAACTTCTAACACGAAAGCCCTCGCCCTGCTCCACTCCACCCCATGCACACCTACAAGCAGCTGAGACCAGAGGAACCCTCCCTCTGCCCCCCCAACAACATTCCCCTCTTCCTGACTTAGTTTCAGCCCTTGAGCTCGCTCCTTCCTGGCCAGGTTCAGTTTCCTCATCTGGAAAAACAGAGCTGGGTCCTGGTTTCTCGGGTACCTTCTTTCTTTTCTTTTCTTTTTTTTGAGAGTGAGGGGGAGGGGAGGGCAGGGGGAGGGGCAGAGGGCCTAGAGCCCAATGAGGGGCTCAATCTCACAACTCCGAGATGGTGACCTGCGCAAAATCAACAGTCAGATGCTTAAATGGCTGAGCCACCCAGATGGCCCGGGTACCTTCTTTCCCATAACATTCTCTGCTTCTGTGAGCTTCTCTGTGTGTTCATTCCTGTGGGGGGGAGGGGGGGAGGCTCCCAGAAACCCAACATCCCTGGAGCTTCTGCAGAGGAAGAGAGTACTTAGGGGTGTAAGAGTCCTCTGAGGATGAGGAGAAAAAGCAGAGGGAAGTGAGAGAAAGGAAGAAGAAGGCTGAGGTAAAAGGCGGAGAAAGAGGTGGGGCGGGTGCTGGAGCCAAACCAGCCCAGAAGTCTAGAGACCTGGCCCCTGCCTCCAGCACTGCCTCCAGCTCACCTGGTGGCAATGGACACACAGAGCCTCTGAACAGAGCTCAGGATCCTGCCCCCTTGCCTGGGACCTTTCCACTTGTCCCTCAGGGGAAGCAGCTCCTGGGACAAAACAGAAAGGGTGAGGAGGAGATGGAGGAGGAAGAGTGGGCTCTTCCTTCCTACCCAACAGGCTGTCCCATCAGTCCACTACGGTCTGACATCATGCTGCAACCAGATACCGAGTGCGAGAAGTTGGAGGGTGGCTGGTGGGAGGCAGGGGAGGGGGGTTCTCTTTCTCAGGCCTGCCCAGAGTCTGGCCCAGTCCAACCCTGTGATTATGGGCCTCTGGGGCTTGGTATTCTCAATTCAAGCAGACAGACCATCCCCTGGCCACCTGCCCCGTCTATTTCCCCTGAAGAATAGTCCGCAGAGGCCCATGGGTGACATCAGAGAGGGCATCGGATGAGTGTGACGCTCGAGGGCCACTCAACTAAGGGTCTGGGCTCTTGGAGCCCCTCTCAGTGTGCCCTCCTCCAAGCATAGCTACCCACTCCACACACACAACCCCCACACACACTTTCTCACTAAATAAAAATTCTGAGCTGATCTTCAGCCGGAAATGCCTGGCTGAAGGAATATGTATATTTCCATATAGGGAATATGTATATTCCCTATACATATGTATCAATGCATCAGTCAACATGGGCACCCAGGCACTGGGGTGGGGAGGGGGAAACGGGAGCAGGGAACAAGGCAGGTAGGCCCAACAGCCAGGGTCTCTGCCTCATGGAGCTCCCATGCCAACGGAAGAGACAACAGCAGCCCCCAGATAGAGAATACCCAACCCAGGCAGGTGGGCAGCCAGATCAGGTCCCAGAGGACAGGGAGAGAGGGGACAGCAAGGTCCCCAGGTAGCACACTTGATATCTCTGGATCAACAGACCCTGCAAGAAACACCAAGAAAGTGGCTCCTGGGCCCCATCAAGGCTCCTGGATCAGGGCCCAGGACACTGCAATTCTGGCTTCTACCCTCCTTTTACTACTGAGGAGCTGTGTGACCTGGCTGAGAGTCTTGCCCTCTCTGGGCCTCGGGCTCCACATATGTACAATCAGAGAGTCTGCTCTGAAGATTTCTGCGGGCCCTGTCCTTCAAGAGTATTCATGTTCCATGGCAAACCCATGTTGAGAAAGCCAACCCAGTTTGCTATTTCCTCCCTGCCATTTGGGCAGGAGCAAGGGAGAACTTACTGGGGGAAAAGGAAGCGGCAGAGCCTGGAAATTTTTTTACGTGCTCAGAAAAATACATACTTTTTTTTTCGAATTTTTAAAAAGACAGAGTGCCAGGTAGACTGGGAGACCCACTGGAGTGGAAACAAGCCTTGGGATGGAGCTTTTAGGCAATTCGAGGTGACTAAAAAGTTGCTGCCAGGGTGGCTGGCCCATGTCATGCAACTAGGGGACAGAGCGAGGCAGTAAGGGTCCCCTGGAGTGACAGGGGCTGTGTGGAGCTACCAGCTAGGTAGTAAGACCCAAGGATCCAGAGACAAAAAGGGGGATAGAATCACAGACGGTGGGATGAAGTCAAAACATAAGTGGAAGGTCAGACATATAGCGGGACAGGAAGACAGACAGGAGGGTGGAAGTGTGACGCCAGAGGCAGGGACAAAGAAAGTGCTGGAGGACTAGGGGGGTAAGGGACATACTGTTCATTAAATCCCTACTATGTGTTAACAGCCAAAATGTTGCTCTTTTTTGAGTGGCAGATGAAGACAGAGGGAGAGAGGCGGGTAAGGGCGCTGCCTCATGGAAAGCTGGAATAAAAGGATGGGAGTACCTTGAGAAAGCACAAGAGCTGGCTAAGAATTAGAAGAAAGCAAGAGCGTGGGGACGGAAGGTCTGAAAAAAGGAGAGTGCCAGCGCGGGGTGGGATTCAGACAAACGGACTCATGACTAAATAGATGAAAGCAGGACTGGAACCAAAGATTCAGAGGCGAGGGGGACTCGAGTTTTGACTAGCCAGACGGCAGCGCCTAGGCTCCCAGCGACGTGCAAGCCTAGCCCTGACCTCCCGCAGGGGTCCGCCTAGCTCTGCTCACCTGGCTTCCAGCGCGGCGGGTTCCACCGAGCGCCCTTCGCACTCCGCGGCTTCCACGGCATCCACGTCCGGGGCTTTGGGAGCCGCAAGTCTGGCGCCCCGCCCAGGGCTTCAGCCATGAGTCCACGGGCAAGTCCCAAGCAGAGCGCTGGCCCCTCAGGTGGTCGTCCCTGGACTGAGCCAGTGGCGAGGACGGTGCCGAGGGAGGGAGGGAGGGAGGGGCTCAGGGAATGACGGCCCTGGTTGGCCCGCCCCCTCAGCGGTGACTAGAAAGTTCCACGCCCCCACCTTGAGCAGGAAGCCCCCCCTTCTCTAGCCTCCACTGGCCTCAAGTCATTTATTTAGCTCCGCTACTCTGCCTGCCCTTTGCCATCGGGCTTCCTCTGCCGGGTTGGGGTCTGGCCTTTTCCATACTGGCCCCCAATTTGAGGCCACGGATCCCACTCCTTTTTGCTGTCCTCCACCAGTGCAAGATAGTGAGGGTCAGCCCCTCCACCCTCCCTCCCCCCCCCCGCCTCCCCCAAATCTCATCACTAGGTCAGCCCCTCTACCTCCCGACTCCCCTAAACCTCGCCAACCACGTTACATGGCAGAAGACTTTGTGCAACAGCCAGATGGAGAGGGGAACAGTGGCTCCAGCCCACTTGGTGGACTGACTGACTCACTCACTCTTCAGCCCCCTCCACGCCCTGCTTCTTACCATCCTCCCAGCCCCATTTTCTGTCTGTCCGACCCAAGCAAAACGACCCAACAAGGCTTCCAACAAGGACACCATGAAATCCTTCTAGCACCCAGAATTTCCTGGACCTTAGGAGAAGAAGCATTCTTTTCTTACAGGCTCTCTTGCATTAGAGAAAACAAAACTGAGGCCCAAGAATGCAAATGACTTGGTCGTCATCTTAGTGGGACAATTATCTCTGTTGCAGTGCTGTTTCGAGGCTCTGAAGAAAGATTAACTTCTGTTCTCAAAGATATCAGTGCTGAGGATCTGCCGTGAGGAAAGCCTGGACCAGGACCTTAAATTCCATGACTCTTTCCCTTACCCCCAACCTCCACCCACCCACGGCAGGCAAATTTGCATGCCCTGATTTGGGGATGGTAGGGAGTTCTGTCTGCCTTTGTTTACAAAGGAGGAAAGGCAGAAAGTTGCCAGCTCACAGACCTGGCTATTTCCGTTCCACTTCTGGTGGCCAGTAAGGAGGCAAGATTCTAATAGTGGCTCTGCACAAACTGGGCGAAACCTGCACGGTTTTCCCTCTCTGAGCCTCCATTTCCTTGTCTGTAACATGAGGATAATAATCCCATGATTCAATCAGAATAGTGATGAAGGGACACAAAGGTGAAGATCATGGCCCCCACCTTTCCCATCTCCACACCTTGTGCCGCTAGACTGGGGCCAAGCAGCGCATTTGTGAGGGACAGGTTAGGAAAGGGAAGAGGAGTTTGTGACTTGGTATGTGCTTATTTGCATGAAATTTGCATTCACTTTTCATAGATGCCATGTCAGAGCTGGAAAGGAATGAGAAACTAACATGTCGATCTCCATGCCGGTCACCCTTTGCCCCAGGGCTGTGTTGGCACACAGTAGGTGTTCACAAAGTATTGAATGAACGTACTCTTCCCCCGGGGAAGAGAACTTGCCCAGAGCCACACAGTGAGTCTGTTTCACAGTCAAGAGAGATCTTCTGTCTACTCCTCCTTCTACCAGGCCATGCTCCTTGATGGAATTTTTTTTCCCCCCATATGATCATAAATCAGTGGGGAGCTCCTTCCTCTCCTCCAGAACCCTCTGGCCTGTCGGCAATCCCCGTTCTGGACGAGCTCAGCCAGGAGAAGCAGCCACGGGGAGACCCCTGTCTGTGCCCAGCTTGGTACTGCCAAGCCTTTGGCTTCTGAGTTTCTCGCAGCCCCGGCACTGCCTCTGCCCCAGGGCCAAGTTCCTCTCTGAGGAAAAGGAGGCCCCAGTCAGCTTCCTCCAAGCACAGGAGTTTCCCTTTTGCTCTCTGGTGGGGTGGGAGTGCAGGACACAGCCTCTCGGAGCAGCGGCCTCGAAGGAAGGGCGGCAGCAGCAGTTTCCTACCCTGCTAAGGCATCTCCCTCCCTGGCTAGTCCCTCCCGTTTCCTGAGTTCTGCTGCTTCAGCCCCAGCCAGAACAGTGGTATGAAAGGGGCTCCAAAGTTTGCCTCGAATCACAGAACCTTGGAACTGGAAAGGACCTCAGAGCTCATTTATTCCCACCTCCTCCTTGAAGCTGGAATGCCCTCTGGTAGCAGAGAGGAGGTGGGCATGCGACCTAACCCCTTCCGGCTTCAATTTCCTCCTTTATAAAACGGATGGGATGACACCTACCTGCCAGTGTTGTGGGACGGAATGTGAGAACAGATTTAGTAAAAGCTACTGTGCACTGAGCACTAACTACATGCCCAGCCTGGTTCCAGGTGCTTTTTGGGTATCCGTCTATTTAATTTTTACTACAACCCTCTAAAGTAGGTTACTATTATGATTGTCATCATCATCTCCATCACCCTCTTTGCGCAGATGGAGAAACTGAGGGATGACCAAGGTAACATGACTTGATAGGTTCCCACAGCTAAGAAGTGATGATGGCAGAATTTGAACCCCGAGCCTCCATTTTCACCCGTATCATGACGGTGATCATCCTTATCCCAGAGAAAGATTCCTCGTTAAAGTCTCATGAGCTCACATGCGTCTGTGTGGCCGGAACTTTTGTACCCAATGCCCCTAATGGCTGAGGGGGAAGAATGCCTAGAAACCCCTGGGGAGCTGAAGACATAACCGGAAGCTTTGGCTCCATGCAGAGGATGTCTTTGAAGTCCCCGCTCTTATCTTAAACACCTACTTGAATTTCCTGGTTAACTCTGGTGCACATCCATGTTGTTTTCTTAGAAAAATGGGGACTTTTCTCCTTTAAGCCTTTGAGGAAAGTTGATACTCCAGCAGTCCTGTGCATTTGTGTGCTCCAGGCCACTGCCTTGGACCCCGGGGTGCCACACACCTGGCACATGGTGGGCCCTTAGTCACAGAGAAGAGCTAACGTTAATGAAGCACTTATTGTATGAACCAACATTCTGAGCACTGTCCGCATATGATTTAATCATCGTGACAATTCTACGAGAAGGGAAAATGATTATTGTTGCCCTTACTTTCTAGTGGGGAAAACCGCAGCACAGAGAGGTTAAGCAATGAGCCCCAGGTCACACAGCTTGTAAGTGACCCCTAGGCTTTCGACCCCCACAGACTGACTGTCAGCCTTGGCTTGTCACTGCTCTACGGACTGCCTCTCAGGCCGGAGCAGAGCCTCTCTTCCCCCTCATCTCCACCACTTGCCACCAGGATGATTGAGTTGGTTCTTGGCAGAAGCAGGACTCATTCCCATTAGAGGGGCAGCTCCTTGAGGGCAGATACATAGCGTCTCCACCCGAGCCACCCTTTCCCAGATGATGCTGAGCCAGCGTCTGGGGCCGTGCATAGGGCCTGTCCTCCACTCATGTGTGGCAACCGACTGCTCTCTGGCCTGTGGCAGTCTCTCAGACCTAGCACCTACTGGGCTTGCAGATGGAGCGCTAGCGTTTCACACAGGACTCCTCTGCCACTCTCCGCGGCAAAGATCCAGTTTCGGAAATGGCTGCCTGTCATCTACAGGGGACAAGTCCGTGCCTCTGACATTGACATTCAAAGTGCCGCCCAAGCTCACCTAGCCAAATCGACAGGCATTCCCAGAACACCCTCTACTTCATTCCCCCTCCAGACGTGTTTGTTACATGGGATCTTCTCTCTCACAAGAATGCTCATTCTTCTTTCTTTTGCCTTTTTTTTTTTTTTTTTACAAACACATTATATTGGTGCTTTCTGTGTGCCTGGCCCTGCTCTCAGCTGTTCGCACATTTTCACTCATGGACTCCTTACAGAAACCCTGCAGGTATTGTTACTCTCCCATTCTACAGATGAGAGAACTGAGGCACAAAGAGGCTAAGTTATTTGCCCTATCTCCTGCACCTCGCAAAGTCCTACATATTCCCACAGCCCTTCCTATGAATATCGTAGGCCCTTCCCTACCTGGGTGTTCCCACAGCTCAGTTGTATCGGAAGTCATTCTATATTGAGTTCAATTATCTACATGTCTTCCTTCCCAATAAGAGTGTGAATTCTCTGAGGGCCAGGACTGTGTTTTATTACTTACGGCATATCCGTTGCTCGGGAAGGAGTTTGGCATTGCATTGGCACTTAGGGGATATTGGCTAAAAGACTGATGACAGTTGAAAGGACGAATGAGTGGCCCCAAAGCAGCCATGACCAAACCAAATGCTGGCTGAGATATTTTGGGGTTTTCTTTCCCCAGTGTCACTGGGATAGAGGAACGTAAAGATGACCGAGCATGAACTGCAACCACAGGTAGGGAGAGGGGAAGAGAGAGAACCACCCCACCCCCCGCCCTGTCCACCATCCTGCCATTTGTGTGGCCAGACCAACTTTGGGTTGATGGGGCATCGAATACGCCACAGAAGCCGGCACTCTGGGGTCTGCTCTGGAAAGCTGAGCTCACTGGATTCTGCATTTCTCCCTCAGAGGCCCCAGACCGCCTCAGCACTTCAGAGGTTCAGATGGAAAAGAGCAAAGGGCTGACCTGTCACCCCAAGGAGTTGGAGTTTGCTGCTTCAGGTCTCAGACATTATGCTTCAGTGAACTTTCTCTGTCCGTCTCTTGCTGGCCAAATGCGCTTTGTGGGAAAGCGGACAGTCAGTAGCTGTGTGACCTTTGGCAAGTTACCGAACTTAGAAAATGGAAATAATTTTTTCTGCCCTGCAAACAAAACTTGAGATATGGATCTGAGGGCCTTTGTAAGGGGAACATGACCAGATGCGGAGAACATGGCAGCAGGAGGGCTGTTTCTAGCAGCTTTCTGCAGCTTTCCAGTTGAAGGCAGATAGGTGAGGGACCTGAGCCTCAGCCTCTCCCCTTTCTCGCCCTGCTTGAGTATGACTCCGGTACGATCATCAACCTTTTCTGGGCCTTTGTAAAATGGAAAGGATAATTCCCAGGCCCTTGAGGCCAAGTCTTAGCAGGGTTGCTGGATGGGAAGCAACAGTGTATCCATGTATGGGTTTTATCAGCTACAGAGAAAGGGATCCCTGAGAACTGCTTTGCAACTCTCAAAGCAACCTTGGGTTTGAACACCGGCTTTTTTTTTTTTTTTTTTAAGATTCTATTTATTTGAGAGAGAGAGGGTGGGGGGAGAGAGAGAGAGCATGCGCATGCAGGAGCAGGGGGAGGGGCAGAGGGAGAGGGAGAAGCAGACTCCTCGCTGAGCAGGGAGCCCGATGCATACGGGGCCCTAGCCCAGGACCCTGGGATCATGACCTGAGCCAAAGGCATATGCTTAACTGACGGAGCCACCCAGGCGCCCCTGAACGCCAGCCTGAAGACTTAGTTGATGATGTCCTATCGCCTCTCTGGGCCTCAGTTTCCTCACTTGTTAAATGGGGACAATAACACCTACCTCCCTAAAATATTATGTGGATCAAAAGTGCAAGTGTCAGTGAGATGGCTTTATCAGTGACAGGATCGTCCCTTAGCCCTTCACCCCGCTTCGTGTCTTTCTTCGTGCCCTTGAATCATGTAGGCTGCAGAGTTTGAAACTTCACTGATTCTTTCTGCCTTTATCTGGGTCCACCCCTGGCCACCCCCCACCCCACTCCCCAGCCTTAGTACCTACACCTTCATCCTGGTCAAAACTCGCAGAGTCCCCTCCTCCTCTTCCTATCCTTTGGCAGGGTGCCCCACCAACCCCACGGTAATGCGTATCTTGCTCAGGGATTGAGGGCTCTGTCCATTTAGCAGCTGGCCTTGCCTTTATGTCAGAGTAGTCTGCAAGTTAGGGATCGTTAATCTGTCTCCTGCATCTCTGCCCTCTTGTGACTGGTCCAAAGGACCAGCAAAACATGGCAGGGGGCAGGCTTTATGCATTCACCGCCTGGTATGTTCCCCTGGGGTTCTAGACCAGCACATGAGAGAGCACCCAAGTGGTGGGGGAGCTTCCACAGAAGACCAGCCTGGAGCTGGTGGGCCCTCAGAGCGCATCTGCTCCACTCCTTTGTGGTCCAGATGAAGATCTCGAGGCCTATCCAGGGAGGGGCCAGCGACTCAGGGACCCGCCCTCAGGCTTTGCCTTCCAGTTTTTGCCTCTGGAAGATTCAGTCTTCTAGAGCTCTCATGGGGCCTGAGTTACTCAAGTGATTAGGTCAGAAGAAGGGATTCCAGAGAAGTCCCAAGGTTCTCTGGGAGGAACTTCTCCTGTAATTTCTCCTCCACGTGATGTCCTCAGGTAACCCATGCTGAAGTCTGGAAATAAAAGTTGGCCACACACAGGTTCTTAGATTCAGGAGCAGCACACCTTAAACAGATAGGGGCACCCACACGCACAGCTGTAAGAGGGGCGGGGCGTCGGGCCATTCTCGGCCCCCCCCCCCCCCACGCTTCCCTGACATCAGTGCTTTGGAAGCCAGGCTACCGTCTCAGACCCCTGGAGGCGAAGGAGCTTATAAAAATGCCCAGCTAAGGCCAAGAGTCCAGCCAGAATGGCAGAATTTAGCCCCAGGGCAGATGCATCCCACAGACTAGAGACCTCAGGGACAGGGGACTACGTCCCTTGTCAAAACAGATCCCCAAAGCCTGTGCAGTGAGAGGCCCCATGACGGTAGGGGGTTGTCTTATTGTCTTGAGATCTAGGATGGCTCCAGGAGGATATGAGGGTTCCCAGGGTCTGCTCACACCCAGGACTCAGGGGCAGGGCCTCTGGCTCAGCCTCCCCTTCCCGCCTGCTCACCTTCCTTTCCTAGCTGTTCTCTGCCCAAGCCTAGCATGTTCTGTGTTCTAGCTTAACAGAGGAGGCTTTTCTCCTTGACTAAGTTATTGTCCTCCATGCCCAGTGGTGCCGCCTGTGCCCTCCTCTGCCCTCGGCTAGCTGTGCAACCTTGGGCATGTGACTCGCCCTTTCAGGGTTCATGATACCTTCATCTGAGCCTAAAAGGGTGGGACGGACTACATGAGCGGGCTGGCAGATTGTTCCTCACAGTGACCAGAGAAGACCTTCAAGGCCAGCCTTGGGAATGCTGGGGGAGGGGAGAACACGGGAAGGCTGAGGCTGGAGGCTCTAAGCCCCCACCCCTACCCAACTTTGCTTCAATCAGAGCCATCCTGCTTTTTTAATCTGTTCTATATACCCACGTTCCACATAGAATTCAGTGTGGGCCAGGGGAAAGAGTCTGCCTCTAAGGAAAATTTAAAGGCCAGTGGACTTGATATGTTCCTCCTGCACCTGGGCCTCAGTTACCTCCTGCGCAACCATTATACAACACAATACAAGTAAAACATTCAGCGCTGCACCCAGCCATAATGGTGATGTCCACTGTAGCCACCATTTGCGGAAAATTAGGTGCCAGGAATTGTGCCAAGGCTGTACCTGGATCAACTAGCCTGATCCATACAAATCTTCTCAAGAAGATTTACAGATCAGGACACTGAGGCACAGAGACTTTAAGCAACTTGTCCAAGCTCACACCACGGATGAGAGGCGCAATGGGCATTGGAATACAGGCGGTAGGGCTTCTGGAGCCCTCATTGTTCATCGGCGGCAACTATGGGTTCTCAGTACATACGTAGCTATCTGTATTGTTCCCTTGATTATTATTTTCACCTTTGATTATTATTTCTCTCGTCTGGAAAAATGGGCTGAGTTCACCTCACAATGCGACTGTGTGCCTAAAATTGGATCTCGGCCCCAGAGCCGGTGTAGTCCTGCTCTGACGACTGGTCCAGGCTGTACGTACGGTGCCCTCACCTGCCACATCCGAGGCCACACCTACAGTCTGGGGCCACTTCGGCAAACAGTGCCGTGGGAAACTGCTGCATCCGCTAAGAAAATAAGGACTAGCTTGCATGTTCAGAGTCTAAAAGGAGCCAGGCAGCCGAGCTGGTGGGAACTTAGAAGGTAGCTAGATGTCCCACAGGCAACAAAACACTACTGACTTGCTACGTTCAGCCCTTACTGAGCCCACTACTCTAAATGTTCTCCATCTGCCTGGTTTAGCCTTCCTTCTTCTCCTTCCCCCCACCTTCTGACCCTATCTATTTTTCTCTTCCTCTCTCCTCCCTCTCCTTGCTCAGCAGGACTCCTAATAACTTGTTAAACCATGTCCTTCATGTTTCTTATATTTCCACTTTCCAGGGGAATTTTGCAGATAGTCCCAACTGCTTCTCCTGATTGATGTCCCCCCTCTCTGCCCACATTCATCTCTTCTTGGGCCCCACCCACTCTCTCCAGGCCAGTTCCCTTAACTTGAGTGCCCTCAGCCCAGAGGCTTGCCTTTTCCCTCCATAACTTGGCTGTCAGAGCCACTAGCTTCCTGGGAAAATCCCTTCCCTTTTCTGGGCCTCAGTTTCCCCAGAGGTTATAGGTTAGAGAGTGATTGGACTAAATGACACCTGAGGAGCTTGCCAGCTCTCGTTTCCAACCATTTACAGCTGGTCCATTTACAAAATTGAATCTTCTTGGGGCGTCCGGGTGGCTCAGTCTGTTTAGCATCTGCCTTTAGGCTCAGGTCATGATCCCGAGTCCTGGGATCAAGCCCTGAGTCAGGCTCCCCGCTCAGCGGGAAGCCTGCTTGTCCCTCTCCCACTCCCCTGCTTATATTCCCTCTCTCTCTGTCTCTCTGTCAAATAAATAAATAATTTAAAATTTTTTTAAATCATAAAAAATAAAAAATTGAATCTTCTTAGTCATCTCTCTCCCTCTCTCTCTCGCTCACCTATATTTGTATCTATATCTACATACACACACACACACACACGCACGCACACGGGGAACTCCAAAAGCATCAGCTGGGCCAGAATCTGAGAAACTGGGAGCTGAGGGAGGTAGAGGCTGGAAGTAACGGTTGCGGGATTTTCAAAGTCGAACCAAGTAAACTTTAGAAAATAATGGTCCTCTCGGCAGGGTTGATCTCCAAAGGTCAAGAACTATGTGCCCAGAAGCAGGATAGGAACAAAGCACCAACCCATCTAGGTATAGCACACCCTCTGGGATTCAGTTCCCTATCTCCTATCATTCACTACCTGCCTGTTCTAGACAAGTCATCTGGGCTAAGGGCAATGGAAACTCGGCCCCAGAGGGACCAAGGCTTCTGTGCTCAAGGTGCTTACATTCAAGCTGCAGACACAAGCACGGAGAGAAATAAAGCATCCCTTACAGTTTCCCAAAATGCTTTTATTTCTTTTGTCTCATTTGGTCTTTACAACAGTCCTGGGAGATAGCAGGAGAGGAATTGCTATCCCATTTCACAGAGCAGAGGACTGAGACTCAAAGAGGAGACTAAATTCACCCAAGTTGGCCTGACCAGCAAATGGAGAGCTGAGGCACAAACCTAAGTGTTTAGTCTCCAGAGCCAGCACTCTGTCCAAAGCATCAGGCTCTGGCCTTTTCAGTCATTTCGACAATAGGCGCTTTCTGCGAAGCTGTGAGGAAACCCGCAAACGGTAGTTAATTACGGAAAGTGGGAGTGAGGGTTTATAGGACTTGGGTTCTCCATTTTATATCCAGCTATCCAGGTTGAAATCTTTCCTTGGGGAATATATTTTATTTCTAATACTCATGTGAAAGGAAATAGCTCCAACGTGAGGCAGAGTAAGATCCATGCTAGAAGACACACACACACAGTAAGCTAGGAATTTGAAGTGGGGCATGGGGGGAGGCAACAGTATTTGAAATGAGCTTGGAAGAATGGCAAAGGTCTAAACAGGCTGAGATGGGGGTGGGGAGTCCCAGAATCCCAGAGACCGCAGCAGTCAGCTTTCCAACTCAGCAGCTGTTGCTGACTTCTGAGACAACACGCCGGCCTAGAAGGCATTCTTCCTGAACAATTAGGTGCATATAGTGGACAGGATTTCCTGTTTTCTTCCCTTTCCTCATTTTATATTGTGGGGTACCTGGGTCACAGCCCAGGGCTTGGGAAACACCTGCTTCATCCACTCACCCCTCACCTGGACTGTGATCCCAGATTGCCAGTTCAGCCCAACACAGGCAGAAGGATCAGCAGAGTTAGAAACAGAAGGGGGTTCCAGCAAGGCTTCCCCACACCGCTTTTCACTGTCTTTTTTTTTTTTTTTAATACTGGGGTCCAGTATCAAGCTATCAGGTGATCAGATTGATCTTTTTTTTTTTTTTTTTTTTGGAGAATCAAGGTCAAACATCTTTTCAGTTAGGGGTCACATAATCACAGTGCATAGGGGATCGAGGACCTTCGAAACCCACCCTCTCCAATCTTCTCATTTTAATGACGAAGAAGTCCGGGCCCAGAAGGAGAAGACACTTGCCCAAGGTCACAGAGTTTGTTAGTGGTCAAATCATCATGCCTGGTTATACTTTAGCCCCTACTGACAAATGACCCTTGCTGGGAGTTGGGCCACCTAGGAGCTCATCTGCAGACATGAGAAACAAGCGCATCTGGCCTTTGGAGACCTGAGGTCTATCAGGCACATCTGACCCTTCCATCACTCCAGTGGAAGAAGTTGCCCTCTGGCCTGCACACTGCTTCCCTGAAGTCGGGGGTGGGGCTCTAGAGCCACATTTCAACATCTGCCCTCCCCATTCCAGAGGCCCAAGGGGCTCATTCCTGAGGCCTCCGCTCCTGCCTTCTTTTTTTCTTTTCTTTTCTTTTCTTTTCTTTTCTTTTCTTTTCTTTTTTAAAGATTTTATTTATTTACTTGACATAGAGAGAGAGACAATGAGAGAGGGAACAGAAGCAGAGGGAGTGGGAGAGGGAGAAGCAGGCTTCCTGCTGAGCAGGGAGCCTGATGCGGGGCTCAATGCGGGGCTCGATCCCAGGACCCTGGGATCATGACCTGAGCCGAAGGCAGACGCTTAATGACTGAGCCACCCAAGCGCCCCAGCTCCTGCCTTCTTAATCTCAAATCAGACTTCCAGGCTGCAGAAAACATCTCTCCCTTCCCTCACCCTCCTGTCTGGGTAGTCACAGTGGTCATTTTATAATCCTAATAACTGTGATTTTGCATATTGCCTGGGGGCTTCATAGAGCACTCTTACACCCACTCCCACACTTAGTTCCCGCAACAACCCAGGAAATGGGTATTTCGATCCTCATTTTAAAACTGAGGCGCAGAATGGTCATCACACAGCTAATAAGAGACAGAGTCCGAATCCAAGCCAGAGAGCTGTGTGAATTCTCCAGAAACTGAGTTCTTTCCACCACTTTAAGGATTATCTTTTTCTGCTTGCTCCTTGACAAGGATGAATGGGCCGATGGGTGGATGGAAAGATGAAGCAGATAGTTCTTGAGCACACCCTGTCTGTGGCTTGCTCTGTATTGGGCATGAAGATACAGAGAGAAGCGAAACAAAGTTACCACCCTCAGGAAGCCCACCATTTCAGTGAGTGCTTCTCAAACTTCTGCACCCAAGTATCAAAAGGTTGAACAGAACAAACTCATTCCCCACACAGCCCCAAGGAGCTGCAGAAGCCCATGTAGTCAGCCACAGGTGTGAAATTCCTTTGAAGTGTCCACTTTCACAAATTCATGTGAATTTTGCATGCTATTCCGTAACATATATCTGCGCTTGTTTTAATATAAAAATAATGCTCCCCCCACCCGGATCTTTTAAGGAGAATGAGCCATTCCAAGCAGATTCTCTTGGAAGCATCTTCCAGGAAGAGGTTCTGCTTACCCCTGGCCCAAGGGGACACATAGTCCCCTTTGAGAAGCAAGAGGCAGGAGTACATTTTTGTGTTTTGAAGGAGTCGTTACTCTGCAAAACTAAGATTTTTGGTAAAGATGCTGTGTGTGTGTGTGTGTGTGTGTACATACATGCGTGTAACACGTGGTTGTATGTGCTTGTAGAAGCTCCAGAAGTGATCAGAACTGTTTCTTTGTGGGACCATGTTCCTTTGGCACCCAGATGTTCCAAACTTTTACCCTGCTGGCTACCTGTGAACTAATCATGTTCCTTGATGCAAAAACCAGAACTGGAAAAGACCTAAGGGGTTCTGGAAGGTTTTTTTCCTTTTTCTTTTTCTTTTAATTTTATTTTTTTACATTCAATTAATTAACATATAATGTATTATTAGTTTCAGAGGTAGAGGTTGGTGATTCATCAGTTGCATATAACACCCAGTGCTCATTACATCACGTGCCCTCCTTAATGCCCATCACCCAGTTACCCCCACTCCCCTCCCCTCCAGCAACCCTCAGTTTGTTTCCTATGGTTGAGAGTCTCTTATGCTTTGTCTCCCTCTCTGATTTCTTCTTGTTTTAATATATAAGATGGAATATTACTCAGCCATCAAAAAAAATGAACTCTTGTCGTTTGCAACAATGTGGATGGAACTAGAGGGTATTAGGCTAGGCGAAATAAGTCAATCTGAGAAAGACAATTATCAGATGATTTGACTCATATGTGGAATTCAAGAATCAAAACAGAGGAGCATGGAGGAAGGGTGGAAGGTTTTTTTCTAAAAGACCTTTTGCATTGGCTCTTTTGGTAATTGTGGTTGGGAAACAAGATGGAACCCATCTCCCAGCGACAGAGAACAGTAAGGGGAGAAAGCCAGGCAAACTTACAGCAGCTCATGTGGAGCGATGGAGTAGTGATCCTGAGAGATACTTGGGGACTGGCAAAGTGCTTCCCTCCTTTTGCTGGCTTTAAGACAAGAGGCACTTACTTTGTAAAGCCTGAATATTGTTCTGCTGCTTGTGGGTTCTGTAATTAATTTATGTCTGCTTTTTCTTGGTTTTAAAGGAAGGTTCTGAGTGACAGCCTACTTTGATAAACTAGATAAACAAGAAAAGAGGCTAGACCTTCTTCTGGGCCATAGGTTAAAGGGAGCAGGAGGATCTCTGGGGGCCAGATGCGGTGATAACAGCAGTGAGATCAAAGTACGACAGCCCCAAGTGGTGGATAGGGGAGAAGGGTTGGGGATTCTGAACTGGCTGCCCCTCCCCTCCTTAAGAGTCTCCTTTTGGCCTTTTTCTCTTTCCAAACCTTGAAGGGCTTTGTGCTTTGTTTTTAATAAGAAGGCCGTTCCCTCCTCTTGTGGAATGTATTCTCTGAAATATCCCGTTCCAGGGGCACATGGACACAGAGTTGGAAGCTTCTGTTCTCAGGAGCCCCACTTCCTATGTTTTCATTTTTCTTCTCAAAATGTAAACCAAGCCAGCTCTTCCTGTTTCTGGGTTTGGGATGTGGAAGGTCACACAGCAGGGACCCTCCAGCAAACGGGTCAGAAGGGGCCTCTGAAAGCTGCCCCCTGGCTGCCCTGACATGGGAGGAGCACTGTTTGAATGGAATTTGGTCCTATGGAAAGAGGAGGAGGAGGAGAACAGCATCCAGACTGTGGTGAGGGAACAGCTCTGTTTTTTGATGCCAGTTTGCTTTCCTTTGCCTTTGCCCTTACCCCAGGCCAACAAAAGCCTGGGGGCCGTAGAGTTTTCACCAGCTGAGCTGCTGATCTTCAGCCATTGGTTACTGTCCATCAGGAACAAGTTTAGGGAATAGTCATCAGGATTGTGAGAAATCATTTTAGGAGTTGGAGCTATTTATTATGGGGAAAGACAGATTCAGGGGAGGATGTTGTAGATGAGTGGGAACGAGTAGGAACTTGGCTTCTAGTCTCAGTTTTACCACTGATGAGTTGTCTGTTGTCATGCAGATCCCCTGCCTTCTCTGGGCTTTGAGCTCCCCAACCACAGTGAAGGCACTGGACTGTATGAACTACAGAGTCACTCCCATCTAAGACTTGAGAAATTCTAAATGCCAGTAGATTGGTCGTAGGGAAGACGGAACAACTTCCATGAGACTCCAAGGGGTGAAAATGGGACAGCCAGGTGAAAGTTGTAAGGCAGATTCTGATTCTGTATAAATAAGAACTTTCAACTGAGTACAGAACAAAAAGGGATACTTGACCGTACCTGGAGAGTTTGGTCCAAGCCCAAGTGGATACATAGCAGGAATGGTATAAAAGGGAGGCTGTTAGCAGTTAAACACTGGACTAGAGCAGTGGTCTCCAACATCTACTTTTATGTGGTCAACTCCAGTCTCCAAATGAAATCTTCATTAAATCCTCAAAAGGTAGAACAGATTTGGTTGAATGAAGCCCCCCTCAATTCTGTCCTCCTTTCACATACCCCACTGAATCTCTGGGAACTCTAGAATTCCTCAGTACTTGGTTTGAAAACCACTGGTTAATAAGGTCCCTAAGTGCCCTTCCTGCCTTGAGATGTAAGGCAACCTCAAAGTTTCCAGGGTTTGGAAGAAACGTGTTTTCCGTGGATCTGCACCATCAGCTAGAACTACAGGAACTTCAAGTCCCCATCTCAAGAAAATTTGTCATCTGGAGACAGCGGGGTCTGTGTGTCAATTTATAATATCTAGTGCAGAGCTGAAATGATAGAGAAGAAAGTCTGCTGAGGAAGAAGTCACTAGTCTGATTACCAGCAGTTGTTTTGCTATGCCGTCAAAAATAAAAGACAGTCCTTGCCAGATGCATTGCTTGTGTTAGGCCCCGTGCTCAGTTCTGGGACTACAGGAATCAGTCAGATATACCTCTCGTACACGCATGGTCTGTGGGAAGTACAGGAAAGAAAGGAGTCAAATGAGGAACAATATAATGTGTTATAATAGAGATGTGGAACTGATGGAAAGGGAGTCTAGAGGATTGCTTAACAGGCCAAGTGTTTTTGTGTGTTTGTGTGGGGGGTGCTGGCAAAGACAGTCCCAGTGAAGAGTCCAATATGAGAGTTCATTGTATGTATAGGAAATAGAGAGTTGTCCCATGGAGCTCAGAAATGTGAGGATGTGGCAGGAGATGAAAGAAAGATAGGTTGTTTAAGTTGTGAAAGACCTTGAATGCCAATGCAAAGGAACAATCAAAAGTTTTTGAGCATAACCAAATTGTTCTCTTAAAGAGTGAACTCTGGCAGCAGTATGGGAAATGGACTGGAAGGGAAAGCATGATGGCTGGGAGACCAGTTAAGAAGCCATAGCAACCATCCATGCCAGAGCTACTAAGGGCTGAGATGGAGGGCTATCCTAGTGTGAGTGGAAAAGAAGAAGCAGAAGTAGGAAACATCACAAAGAAGTCGATGACAGCAAATGAGAGAGATGGAGCAGTCCAGATGATTCCCATGATTCTTGCTTGACTGGTTGGATGATGGTGCATTAACCAAGAAAAGGAGTCCTGTAGAAGGAGAAGGTTTCCAGGAGAATGATGATGAGTAATGATGTTTAGTGTTGAGTTTGAAGGATTTATGGGATGTTCTGGTAGAAGTGTCCAATAACACTTCCCAGGTCTTTTCCAGACCTGTCATTCCTCCTGCAATTCTCATTCCCTTTAGCCCTGGGTATTTACCCCATGCCATCCAGCCCTTGCTCTGATATTCGGGATTGGTCCAGGCTATAAAAATGTCCCACTAGGCTGTGCTTCAGGACATTTGCCTGACCTGTGTCTATAAGCCTTGGCCTGACTTTCTGTTTTGAACTTCTGAATACAGGCGTTGGGAACCTGGGCTTCCCAGCCCCTTTTAACCCAAAAGGAAGCTGTTACACTCCTCCACAGGTCTGGAAATCCTTCTCCAAGCCCAAAGAACATCTTGAAATTGCCCTTTCCACGGACCCTATCTCCACCTCTACCTCTTTTCACTCTGACTCTGGCAGGGGTGGAGGGTCAAGGATGACACAGAATCAGAGTACAAAGGACTTTGGGACCTTCTATTTCAACCTTTTTATTTCCCAGACAAGAAAACTGAGGCCCAGGGAAAAGAAACAAGTAAGTCAAAGTCACAGAGGGAGTTAATGTCAGACCTGGGACTAGATCTTAGAATTCTCAGCTCACAGTCCAGTATTTTTGCATTGGCTGAATTCATTGTAGATCATGATTGAAATGTTTCCTGCCTCAAATGATAATCAATTCCAGATATCCCCTAACTAAGTAGATCTTTATACTATCCCAAGTTGCTGGATAAGCTATTTGTCAAATGCTAGATAAGTTATACCCTGCACTGGGAGCCTCAGTTTTCTTGTCTGGGAAATAAAAAGGTTGAAATAGAAGGTCCCAAAGTCCTTTGTACTCTGATTCTGTGTGAGGCCATTTAGAACCGTAGATTTTGTTTGGAAGGAGGGAGCCTGGAAATAGGTTCTGAATTCAACATTTATTAAGAAAGATGTAACTAGTACCGCAAACACTAATTTCATAGATATTATGGCTTCGAGTAAGGTTATTGTTTAAAATCTGATTGACATAAAGAAAAAAATAAATATGAACTGGCACAGGATGAAGTGATGGCAAAAATTGTGCAAGTTGATTCACAAATATGTAAAATCAGGGATTTTCGGACGATTACAGCACAGCTGTCAAAGGTCCTTCAGCCCATCCTCTTGGGCTTGGGCAGCACTACATATGTTGAAGCAAGTTGGGCATTTCTAATATTCTCCCGTGAAGACGGTGCCAAAGGTTTCCACTGTCAGTGAGACCACCAGGACAAAAGCAATAACATGTCAGAGAAAGCTTAATTGGCTGATCTTAATATGAAGAAGATGACATGCGTAAATCATATTCAGTTGTCAGCTTTGAGTCAATTTCTTGGCTTTTTCTTCTCTAAAATGTCCCTGAATGGTCCTCTCTTCTATCATATCTGTTAAACTCTGGTGGAACTTGTCAGAATGGCTTTTGAGAACACAATAGTTTTCGTGTGCAGATGGAATATTGAGGGTCAGAGAGGGGAACGTTCTTAAGATAATTCAACTATGAGTGGAACAATCAAGACTGGATCCCAGACCTCCTGCCATCCAAACTCATGCTTCTTCCACCACTGCCCCACATTTCCCACTCCACAATTCCTTCTCCATTGCCTTTTCCACACATTCCCCTCAGCAGGACCCCCCCCACTCCAAATCAGGCAGCCACCTCCACTGACGTCCTGTCTTGCAAATTCACTTTAGACCTTTAAACTCATCAAGGGCCCGAGAAGCTGATAACATTGGCCACCTCCAAGAGGATTGCTGGGTGACTGAGGGACGGGGGGAGGGGGGGGCGGGGGAGACTTTTTATTTTCCTATCGAAGTTTGAGGCATGTGAAGGTATTACGTATTCCAAAAACAAATGAACAAAAAACCCAAGAGTTCTGCTCCTTCCCTGAGCTGGATCTCAGAAATAATAACATTTGTTCAGCATTTTGACCTCTTAACACATCTTGTATGATGCATACAAGAGCTCCATGCAATAAATTCCATTTTATAGATGTGGACACTGGTCCAGAGATAGAGAGTTCCTTATCTGGGCTCACACAGTGAACTGGTAATGAAATTTGGACTAAAATCTAGGTCCTTTGATTCCCAGTGCCTTGTTACTTCTGTTGCCACATCCACATAAAGTCATAATTTGTACCAGATGGTCCTTGGATTGGCTTGAGACAATGTGTTCACGTTTGCCCTTAAATAGACATTTTCAAACTTTAACCTAAAGAAGTAGGACAAAAACTAGTCCTAGCTCAGCTTTGTAGGTGGCAACTTCTTCTGCCTGGGCCCACCCCCTAAAAGACACTCTCCTCTTTCCTCAGGAAGCCACAGACCTCTCAGCCCCCTGGTGCCCACCCTTCCAGGACTCAGCCCTGTTGACTGAGCTTGGCACAGACATTCTAATGAGGCAGCTTGGCAGCTGCAAGTGCATTCATCTGAGGGGGTCACTATTTCAGGGTATGAGGGGTTTCTTTTTAGCCTCTGCAGCTGGTGTCTCTGAAATGGAGAAGTTTGTTCTTCTCCCAGGATGAGCAGCCCACAGATCTTGTGTCCCCAGAAGTGGCTTTTGCAAAGCAGGAACTGTGCTCAGCAAGAAGTGCTGGAATGGTGATGGGGAGGAGGTGGGGAGTGGAAGAGCAGATGTACGCTGTATGCTGATCAACGCAGTGTTCCTACTTCAAAATAGGTCCCCTCTCATCTGCTGTCATGGCAATGCAAATAAACACTTCGCCCCGACAATTCTTCTTTTTTCTAGCAGCCACTACCCAAGAACTCAAGATCCTAAGGTGGGAAAGTATTTGGGAGGTCACCAGATCCCCTTTCTGCCTTCAGGTAAAACTGTGCCTAAACTGGCTCCGACTGCCTGGGGAGGTCTTCAGGAGCAAGAGATCAGGTCGCTTCCAAAGTCTCCCTAAGGCGCCTCACACAGGCCCTTAGCATGCCGCTTGTTCATTGATGCCTTTCTGTTTCTGTGGCGCTCAGCCCTAACTTCTACCTAGAAACCATGCTCAATCAAGTCATGGGCTCATCCTGAAGAAAAACTATAGCCAATGGGAATGGCTGAGGTCGGGTTAGAGCCAGGAGGATGGCCTAAATGACCTCAGCAAAGCTCAGCCAATACCCAGAGTTCAGACTCTGGCAGCAAATTCATTCCTGGCCAGGATCCTTCTTTCTCTTCCTCCCCAAACCAGTTATCCCCTCCAGACAGCTGTGCCCTCCTCAGTAAGAGTGAGTTGTTCCCAGAATGCCACTAACTTGCCCACATGCAAGTAGGACGCCAGGGGCAGAAGGCAAATACGTAGTCAGGCTCAAAGAAACTTTTTAGAAAAAGGAGAGAATTTTTCCCTTCAGGGCTATATGTATTCCCTCACTCCTAACCAGCCCTCTTAGAAGCCTTTCAGATAAAGCAAGTGTTGGGAATATCACAGACATTGAATCCTAAATGTCATGTTTCTTTCCTTTATCTTCCATTTACTCACTCCTTTTCCCAACATACCTCCCACCCCTAATATACTTCCTGGTGGAAAGTAGGCAACTGAGAACAAGGGAAGCATATAGATGGCTGCCACTTGCTGATAGTTCTTTAGGGAAATCCTCCCCTGCCTCCCTGAGCAGAGCAAACCCTCCATCTGAGAAATAAAGAAGTTCTGCATGCTCGCTCCCTTCCAAAAGGAAAGATCGGAAGAGGTCTGGAAATGCCCACTGGAGGGAGACAGAGGATGTTTCCAGATTTGCATCTAGGCCACTGGTCAGGAACCAGATCAGCCAGCCCACGAGTACCACTGAGAAGCTCAGCCCCACTGCATGACACTTGGAAGCCCCACCTCACACACTTACCGGTATTCTTCCTCCTCTGCAGCAATGGGAAGCACTGCAAAGGAAACAGAGAAGAAATCAATACATTGCAGAGACCCACGCAATGTCAGAACTGGAGGGAATCTTTGAAGTCAGCAAGTTCAATCTACTTATTTTACAGAAAGACACACTGAGGCTCACAGAAAAGGAAAATGAAGTACAATAGGAAGCCAAGTAGAACCTAGAAGCCTGGACTCCTAACTGCCTGATCCATAATACTTTCTCCCACTCCACTGACTGACTCCCCTGGTTCACTTCACTCTCATGGATTGGGGAGTGTCCCTAAGTCAGGAGAATGGAGACAGTCTGCACAGCTCACAAGTCTGTTCCAAGAACCGACTTCCAAGAACCGATAAGTAAGGATTATCAAAGAATCAGTTAACAGTTGCTTTGCACATACCATCCTTGGTTAGAAATAAGGTATGTTGGTGGGAAGAGCAGCATTTAAAATTGGAAAGCTCAAGTTCAGGGCTACCTTATGTAACATTGGACATACCTTCTTGAGCCTCAGTTTCTGCATCCCTAAGACTACAATGGTAATAATCCCAAGCTCATAGGCTTTGCGAGAAATTAGTTTACATGAAAGCACTTTTAAAACAAAACACATTTTAAAGTCATTCATTCAATAAATATTGATAGAGCACCTGTACCCTATAGAGCACTATGCACTATGCTAAAACTGTAGCAGTCATCTAGACAGATAAGGTCCCTATATTCATAGAGCAGGGACAAACAATGAATAGGCAAACAAATAAATAAATTAGGAATTTTCAGACATCACTAAGAACCAAGAAGGAGAAACTAAAAAAAAAAACAACAAAACAAAACAGGATGAGGTAGGAAGTAATAGGGTAGGGAAAATAGGGATAATTGCTTTATCCACCTTTTGGTGGTCAGGGGGTGCCTGGGTGGCCCAGTCGTTAAGCATCTGCCTTCGGCTCAGGTCATGATCCCAGGGTCCTGGGATCAAGCCTCGCATCAGGCTCCCTGCTCCGCAGGAAGCCTGCTTCTCCCTCTCCCACTACCCCTGCTCTGTTCCCTCTCCCGCTGTGTCTCTCTCGGTCAAATAAATAAATAAAATCTTAAAAAGAAAAAGAAAAAAAAGAAAGAAAAGGTGGTCAGAGAGGGTGTCTCAGAGGAGCTGAACTTTTTTTTTTAAGTTTTTAGTTTCATTCCAGTTAGTTAACATATTAGTTTCATATGTACAGTATAGTGATTCAACAACGCCATACATCACCCTGTGCTCATCACCTCCTTCATCCCCATCATCCTTACTATCCATCTCACCCCTGGTAAGCATCAGTGTGTTCTCTATAAAGAGTCTGTTTCTTGGTCTCTCTCTCTTTTTTCCCCCTTTGCTTATTGTTTTGTTTCTTAAATTCCACATATGAGTTAATCACATGGTATTTGTCTTTCTCTGACTTATTTCATTTAGCAGAATACTCTCTGGCTCCATCCATGTCATTGCAAATGGCAAGATTTCATTCTTATTTATGGCTGAGTAATATTCGTGTGTGTGTGTGTGTGTGCGTGTGTGTGTATACCATATCTTCTTTATCCATTCCTAAGTCAATGGGCTGCTTCCATAATTTGGCTACTGTAAATAATATTGCTATAAACACAGTGGTGCATTCATCCCTTTGAATTAGTGTTTTTGTATTCTTTGGGTAAATACCGAGCAGTGTAATTGCTAGATCATAGGGTAGTTCTATTTTTACTTTTTGAGAAACCTCCTTACCATTTTCCAGAGTGGCTGCACTAATTACATTCTCACCAACAGTGTGCGAGGGTTCCTTTTTCTCCACATCCTCGCCAACACCCGTGGTTTCTCGTGTTGTTCACTTGAGCCATTCTGTCAGGTGCGAGGGGATATGTCACCATAGTTTAGATTTGCATTTCCCTGATGATAAGTGATGATGAACATCTTTCCATGTGTCTGTTGATCATCTGTATGTCTTCTTTGGAGAAATGGCTGTTCATGCCTTCTACTTACTTTCATAAGTTCTTTGTATTTTTTTGGATACTAATCCTTTATCAGATACGTCATTTGCAAATATCTTCTCCCATTCCATAGGTTGCCTTTTAGTGTTGTTGATTGTTTCCTTTGCTGTGCAGAAATGTTTTGTCTTGATGAAGTCCCAATAGTTTATTTTTGCTTTTGTTTCCCTTGCCTCAGGAGACATATCTACAAAGTTCCTATGGCCAATGTCAAAGAGGTTACTTCCTGTACTCTCATCTAGGATTTTGATGGTTTCAGGTCTCACATTTAGGTCTTTAATCCATTCTGAATTTATTTTTGTGTATGGTATAAGAACGTGGTCCAGTTTCATTCTTTTGCATATTGCTGTCCAGTTTTCCCAAAACCATTTGTTGAAGAGACTGTCTTTTTCCCATTGGATATTCTTTCCTGTTTTGTCAAAGATTAATTGATCATATAGTTATGGGTTTATTTCTGGGTTTTCTATTTTGATTGAACTATCGATCTAAGTGTCTACTTTTGTGCCTGTATCATAATGTTTTGATTACTGCAACTTTGTAGTATAACTTGATTGATTGATCTATGTGTCTATTTTTGTGCCTGTATCATAATGTTTTGATTAGTGCAGCTTTGTAATATAACTTGAAGTCCAGAATTGTAATGCCTTCAACTGCGCTTTTCTTTTTGAAGATTGCTTTGGCTATTTGGGGTCTTTGTGGTTCTATACAAATTTTAAGATTGTTTGTTCTAGTTACGTGAAAAATGCTGGTGGTATTTTGATAGGGATTGCATTAAATGTGTAGATTGCTTTAGGTAGTTTGGGCATTTTGAAAATATTTGTTCTTCCAATCCATGAGCACAGGATGTCTTTCCATGTCTCTGTGTCATCTTCCATTTCTTTCATCAATGTTTTATAGTTGTCAGAGTACAGTTATTTCACCCCTTTAGTTAGGTTTATTCCTGGGTATCTCATTATGTTGGGTGTAACTGTACAAGGGATTGTTTTCTTAATTTCTCCCTCTGCTGCCTCATTATTGGTGTACAGAAAGGCAACGGATTTCTGTACATTGACTTTGTATCCTGTGACTTTACTGAATTTGTGTATTAGCTCTTGCAGTTTTTGGGTGGAATTTTTCAGATTTTCTATATAGTATCATGCTATGTCCAAATAGTGAAAGTTTTACTTCTTCCTTACCAATTTGGATGCCTCTTATTTCTTTTTGTTGTCTGATTGCTGTGGTTAGGGCTTCCAGTATTATGTTGAATAAATGCGGGAATGGACATCCTTGTCTTGTTCCTGATCTTAGGGAGAGAACTCTCAGTTTTTGCCCATTAAGAATGCTGTTAGCTGTGGGTTTTTCATAGATGGCCTTTATTATGTTGAGGTATGTTCCCTCTAACCCTACTTTGTTGAAGGTTTTTATCATGAATGGTTGTTGTACTTTGCCAAATGCTTTTTCTGCATCTATTGAAATGATCACGTGGTATTTATTCTTTATTTTATTGATGTGGTGTATCACATTGATTGATTTGCAAATATTGAACCACCCTTGCAACCCAGGAATAAATCCCACTTGATTGTAGTAAATGATTTTTTTTAAATATATTGTTGGATTCGGTTTGCTAGTATTTTGTTGAGAATTTTTGCATCCATGTTCATCAGGGATATTGGCCTGTAGTTCTCTTTTTTAGTGGCATCTTTATCTGGCATCTGGTTTTGATATCTTGGTATCAGGGTAATGCTGGCCTCATAGAATGAATTTGGAAATTTTCCTTCCTTTTATTTTTTGTTTTTTTGGAATAGTTTAAGAAGAATAGGTATTAACACTTCTTTAAATGTTTGGTAGAATTGGCCTGGTCCTGGACTTTGGTTTCTTGAGAGTTTTTGATTACTGATTCAATTTCTTTGCTAGTTATTGGTCTGCTCAAATTTTCTATTTTTTCCTGTTTTAGTTTTGGTAGTTTATATGTTTCCAGGAATTTATCCATTTCTTCTAGTTTTCCCAATTTGTTGGCATATAGTTTTTCATAATATTCTCTTAGAATTGTTTGTATTTCCATGGTTTTTCTTGTTATTTCTCCTCTCTCGTTTGCGATTTTATTTATTTGAATATTTTCTTCTTTTTTTCTTTATAAATCTGGGTAGACATTTATCAATTTTACTGATTTTTTTCAAAGAACCAGCTCATGTTTTCATTGAACTATTTCATTGTGGGTGTTTGTTTGTTTTTTAGTTTCTGTATCATTTATGTCTGCTCTAGTCTTTATTATTTCCTTCCTTCTGCTGATTTTAGGTTTTGTCTGTTGTTCTTTTTCCAGCTCCTTTAGGTGTGTGGTTAGGTTATTTATTTGGGGTTTTTCTTGCTTCTTGAAGTAGGCCTGTATTGCTATATACGTCCCTCTTAGAATCACTTTTGCTACATCCCAAAATTGTTGGACGGTTGTGTTTTCGTTTTCATTTGTTTCCATATACTTTTATTTCTTCCTTTATTGTTTAGTAGTATGGTATTTAATCTGCATGTACTTGTGGTCTTTCCAGATATTTTCTTGTGGTTGACCTCTAGTTTCATAGCTTTATGGTCAGAAAAGATGCATGGTATGACTTTGATCTTCTTGAAATTTTTGATGATTGTTTTGTGGCCTAATGTGTGATCTGTTTTGGAGAATGATCCATGTGTGCTTGTAAAGAATGGTATTCTGCTGTTTTAGGATGGAATGTTCTGAATATATCTGTTAAATCCATCTGTTCCAGTGTCATTCAAAACCGTTGTTTTCTTGTTCATTTTCTGTTTGGATGATCTGTCCATTGATGTAAGTGGGGTGTTCAAGACCCCTACTATTATTGTATTATTATTGATAAGTTCCTTTATATTTGTTTTTACCCGTTTTATGTATTTTGGTGGTCCTATGGTGGGTGCATAAATGTTTACAATTGTTATATCTTCTCGTCAGATTGTCCCCTTTATTATTATACAGAGGACCTGAACTTTGAACAGAAGCCTTCATGATAAGACAGAGCCAGTAATGTGACAATCTGGGTGCAGAATATTCCAGGCAGAGGTTGAAGAGATAGCAAGGGGTTTTGAGGGCCAGGGGGATAATTGGGACTTTGATTTAAATTACATTATGAAGCCACTGGAGGTTGTAGAGGATAATGACAGTATCTGATTTTCACTTTAAAAAGATTATTCTCTGGCTGCTATGTGAGGAATGCATTGTGGAGCTAGAGTGGAAGCAAGGAGACCTTTTAGGAGGCTTTTGCAGTAGTTCAGGAAAGCAATGTTGACATGTTAATTTGAAAGAAGGGTTTCTCTTGTGCAGCCAATCAAAACCTTATCAGGAAAGGAGTTGTCATAGTATTTGTCATCTTTCCTATCCCCTGAACAATGATTGCCACACCAGGTGTAGACACTTGACTACAATGATTGCTAGTCTTAGGAGATTAGTCTCAGCCCTCGATCACTTTAAAATGGCTAAAGTTCAGCTCCATCCTGGTAGACCACAAAACAGCCTGGTGAATCTTCAACCCACAATTGGCCACAGAAGACGGGAGGGGTGGGAAGTGTTCCCCTGAGTGTTCATTGACAAGACCTTGAGGGATGCTAGCGTGATAGACATAGCAAATTATAGAATGAGACAGGTGGAAAAGGAGGAGAAAGACCAATCAAGAGAGACAGATATAGTATTCCCCTACAAGCTACAAAGGGACCTACGACTAAGCAAGTCAATATAATTCTCAGTGGTGGACAAAAGGGGAGTAAAAGAAAAGGATAAGGGAGTGGGAGAGAAGGAGGAAGCAGTCCTCTGTGAGGTCCTAAATGTGACCATTCTGGGAAATTAGGAGATGAACTGATGGGTGGAGCAGACTGTTACTCTGCAGTCCCGTTCTATTCACATTAAATTCTCTCTTCTCCCACCTTATCCCCCAACCCATCATGGGTGTAACAGAATTAAAGATAGTTCAGGAGCTAATTAGGCTTTAATTTTACACAGGAATTTACAGGTTACAAATAAGTGACCTTGTTCGTCACACACATTCCACATGGCAGGTTTTTTTTATCCTCATGTAACACATGAGGAAAACGGGGTCCAGAGAAGTGAAATGACTTATCTAAGGTCACACAAGTAGTAAATGTCAGAACCAAGTTTATACTTTGAGCCTATGGAGCTCCCAATTTTATCGTATCCTGTTTTTTCTCCCTGGGGTCCCAGATAACCTAGACTGGGCCAGGACTATGAGTTCCATTCTGCTTTGGATCCTGATCTTAGTAGCTGAGAACCTTACAGGGAAAGGTGAGGCATAAACTTTTACTTCAGAGTGTTCTGCTACAGAGTGGAGGCTCTTTTTGTTTCCTGTCGTAGAACATATTCCTCGCACTTGGGGCAGTTCGAACCTGGGAATCTAACAGTTATAGAGACAGACACTCTGGAAGAGGACTAGGATTAATGGTGACAGTGTTCCCATCATTCATTTATTCATTCACTCCCTACAAGCTTCATCAGGGCCAGCCCCTGTGCTAGGTATTCAGGGATTCAGACAAATTGGGCACATTCCCTGCCCTTGAGTAAATCACAGCCAAGTGGGTAGGAGGGGAAGCCACATGCACAAATCATCACAGTTCCATGTAAGTGCTATTGGAAAGTATAAAACCTTGTGGATTTGAGCAAATGGAGTGCTGGGAATTCAGATGCATTGTTGTGAGGGCCTTCATGAAGGAAGCAGCATTTGGAATGGGTCTTAAAGGATGAAGAGTTGTTCATGAGGCAGACAAGAGGGCAAAGAGCAGGGCAGGTAGAAAGGAAAGCATAGAAAAGGGCAAGGAGGTATAAAAGCATGTGGTTTGTGCAAGTGTATGGTCTGGCTGGAGAGCAGAGTAAGAAATGAGTCTGGAACAGTTGGTAGGGGTCAGATTATGGACCTTGTAGGTCATATAAAGGAACTTGAACTTTATCCAGAGCCCAGTGGAGAGCCATTGAAGAGGCTTAAAGAGAAGGGTACCATAGTCAGATTTATACTTCAAAATGTTATTATCTGTTGAGTGAAAAATAGATTGGGAATGGGACTGGAGGAGGTTAGACAAAACTAGAGACAGAGAGGCCAGAGCAGATTGGAGCAATGGCCTTTGGGACAGAAAAGGAGAGGACCAATATATGAACTATTTACATGGTAAAACCAAAGTCAATGACAGGATGTGGGAGCATAAAAAAGGAATCAAGGATGAAGTTTCTGGCCTATGTAACTAGGTGGATAACAGGGCTATTAAATGACGTCAGGAACAGAGGAAAAGGCATGGTTGGGGGTAGGGAGGAGGGGAATCTTCCTTTTGTAACAAGTCACAGTTTTGAACTTGTTGAATTTGAGGGGTCTGTGGAGAATCTGCTCAAAGCTGTCTAGAAGGCACTGTGGTAGACCTACAGATGCAAAGTCCCACAGAAGCAGATGTGGTCCCTGTTCTTGAGGAGCTTGCAGTCTAGTGGGTAATAAAAAGACAAATCAGGAGTTTTTGAGGGAAACAGGGAATCACGTTGAAAGTGTGAAAAAGAGAGAATACGAGCTAAAAAGGGGATGAGAGCTGAAAGCTTGCTGCTGGGTGAGAAGGTGGGAAGTCTGAGTGGGGCGGTTTGGAGACAAGTTGCAAAGGAAGACCTTGTCCAAACCCCAGGAGTCCTCAGCTGTAAGTGGCCAGGATGGACTTCACTCTCTCCAGCAACTTCTCTGCTGGGCCTGCAAGTGCTAGGACCAGCCCTTGCCCTGCTATCTGAGGGCAAGCCTGGAGACTATTCAAACTTTCTTTGCTTGGTTTCTCTGCTCTCCCTCATCCCCTGGCCAGCCCTGTGCCACAGGCCCAAGCTTGGGGCCAGTCATGAGAACACGTTCTTCACATTCCAGCCTCCCCCAGCCCTATCAACGAGGCCACACAGAGCCCTATTCACAGCCTGCCCCTCCCGGCCTCCAGAGTAGGCCCTCACCACCTCCGCCCAGCCCCAGCTGGTGTTTTGCCAACACGGACTGTGGCCACTGTGGGAAGCAGGCTTTTCTGATTCCTCAAGAGCTGACTTCTCTGCATCTTAGGGTTTCTCTGCTGGGATGGAGTGCAGGGGGTCCGGCCACTAGTATGTGCCTGAGTATGCATGTATGTCCATACACTCAGCCAACATCCTCTAGGCTAGGCCTAGAATAGGGGCTGTGTGGGGCTGGACACAGGGGTGAGTAAGACACAGGCTGGGTCCTTAGAGGAGCTCAGAGTCCAGTATGGAGACATCTGGGTAATGAAGGGCATTGTGCTGGCTGAGTCTAGAATCATCCTGCCACCAGGTCCTAAATTGGAGCGTTGGTGTCACAATGCCACTTTTAAACCCCATCCCGGAGGCCTGGGAATATGTGCTCCTGTTCAGGGTGTGATGTCTGCTGGGAGGGGGTGCTACAGCCCTGAGGGATGCCAATCTCTTTCCTAGAAAGGGGAAAGGAGATCTAATTTAGAGTAAGACTGACCCACACAGGCATTCTGGGCCTGACCATGTGTCTTTGACCAATTCTTTACTGGTCCTCCAATTCTTTGTTGCCTATAATGATAGATGAGTCCTTGACAATTCTCATCCTCCCATCACAGGGAGAGGAGGGCAAGGGACAATCCCAGCTGGGAAAGGGCAATGGAAGACATGATTTCTAGATCTTTGTAGAGCACAGAGTCTGGGACAGCCTTGTGAGGAATCCCCAGAGGGTCTACTTCCTTTGTCCCCTCTTCGAGGGTACAAGCTGTCCCATGCTAGCTAGGAGTGTGGCCCCAGAAAGCCTGACTCTCCCATATCTATTCACCAGCCTCCCGTAAGAGTACCTGACCTGTAGCCTCAGGAATGCTGATTTGCGTATCATTTTATAACTCCTCCCATGACAGAAATTCCTGCTGCCTTGAACTCTTTTCACCTTAATTCCTTCCTGCCAGTTGTGAAAGGGCCTCCTTTCCTCCTCTCTCACTCCCCATCTCTCACCTGGTCAGCAGGGCTGTTCCAGGCTCAGCCCTTTGCCTTTGGGCCTCTCTCCCCCACCCTTCCGTCCTTCCTTACTGTCCTTCTCCCTCCACAGCAGGCGAGAGAGAGCCAGGGAGGAGAGTGAGATTGCAGCTGCAACCCCCAGGGGTTTTCTGGATAATGTCAGGAATGTCATATCCCTAAGGCTTGACTTTCCCACCAGCTAACAGGGACCCTCCTTCCTGCCCAGAGCTTGAGAGTCCTTCCGGAGAGGGGCCTTGGATGGAGTGAGTGCAGGGAAAGACTGAAGAGGAGAGACACAGTGGTTCCAG
Source organism: Potos flavus (assembly GCA_028534135.1). Lineage (NCBI taxonomy): Eukaryota > Metazoa > Chordata > Mammalia > Carnivora > Procyonidae > Potos > Potos flavus. The sequence continues at coordinate 57,826,992 of CM052901.1, forward strand.
GGTAGAGCAAAGCTTCTTTTCCAGACTCCGCATCTAGTTCAACAAGGGGTGGGAGTAGAGGTGTGGAGAGGAGAAGAGGGGAATCACCTAAATAGCCCATTTCCTGAGCCTCAGGGTAGTAATGTCAGGTTTCCTACTGTCATTTTACTTCTAGAGGATGTTCCCAAGTCCAGGCTCTCTTCAGGCAGGTAAATCTTATTTTTTTCAGATGAGGAAACTCAGAGCACAAACCGTGGGTCCAGCATCACCTAGAGCAACCAATCAACTATCTTCAAATTTAACTCAGATTTACTGAGCCTCTACTATGTGGCAGGCTCTTTCATATAAGTCACCCTTGTAATCAATTATGAAGTAGAGAATATTCTCCCCATGAGGAAAGAGGAGCTCGGAGAGGGGAAGTTAGGCTGACCCTGGGCTACAAGATTGGTGTCCTATTTCCAGCAGCTACTGGATTATGTCATTATACCATATTCTTCTCCCAAGCTCCAAGGGCGACCCAGCCCAGGGCAGAGGAGAGTCCAGGGAAAGTTAGTTCACACCACTTTCCAGGACCTCAAACCCCATTCCCCAAGTGCAGGGCTTCCTTTCTTCTGCCCCTTGGCAACCCCAGCCTTGGAACTGCCAGTTGAACTGGACTCCAAGCTCCCAGGTTGCAGCAACAGCAGCAGCTTGAGGGGTGAGCCAGAGAGGTGGGGTCAAGGAACTCCACTCCTCTGCCCCTCTGTGAAACCTCTGACCCCACATCCCAGCGTAGGCCACTTGAGCTGCTGCTCCCTATTATTGTTCCTAGTAACTTGGAAATGCAGGACAGGCCCTGGCTCCCAGAGCCTGCCAAGCCTCCAGCTGTTCTCAGGCCCTACTGGCTGCTGGGAGGACCAACCTCCAGGGCAAGCTCATTTTCCTGAGCCTGAGCTCCTTGCCTCTTCCCCAGGGACCTTGGGTAGAAATCACTGACATTTGGGGAGCAGTTTTTTTTTTTCCACTTTGTTTGGAAGTTCAAAGAACTGTATATGAAAAATGTTGAGAGTGGCAGAGCTGGAAAGACTCTCAGAGATAAACAAGTCTAACATAGTCATTTTATAGGTGCACAAACTGAGCAGAGATTACATAAACATAGTGGATAGAACATGGACTTTGAGCCTGGATTACATGGGTTTAAAATCCCAATAATAGCTGTATGACCTTGGATAAGTTTCCTAACTTTTTTCTGTGTTTCAGTAAAATGAGGATGATGGGAATAATAGCCTTGTAGTTATTGTGATGATAAACTGAGTTAATGTACGTGAAGGGCATGGAACGTGTCTACCACATAATGTGTGCCCTATAAATGTTAGCTAATATCAGTTTTAACTTTCTGTAGTGCTTTGGAGGGAAAAGAACAAACCTGGCATTGCCAATCCACAACCTTTTCCAGTTACTTCTGTCTTCACGAGCCATATTGTCAGATATGTCTTCCACCCCCCACCAGCCCCTACTCATACTCCTTTTGGTGCCAATGAAACTAAGGGTAAACTAAGAATTAGTGTCCAAGACATAAGTCAGAACCAAAGCTTTGCTTCCCACTCCCCATCTTACCTCCCTAGTGCCCATCTCTATCTCCCCTAGTTCTCAGAACAAATATTGTCCAATCTCTTGATGACTTGATCAAACAGTACCAGTTGTGCTGAAATGGGGCAACTGGGAGAGAGGGGCAAGGGTTAGGAGCTCAGATCAGGAAAGTTCTGGAGGTCCCTACCTCCATCTCCAGGCTGGGCGCACTTTTAAGATGGTTCTGGCTATGCTGTTGCAGGAAGTACCCGGAACTCCAGCTTAGCCATTCCTTTGCCTTGAAGACTAGGTGGGAATTACCATGTACCGGTGCTAGATAGACTAAAATTGTTAAGTGAACAGTTTCATACCCTGGCATTTTCTGGACTGAATCAGTCGTACCCACCAACAGGGCACTTGGGGATTTTGAGTATGAAAAGCTCTCATTTTATATCCACGAGACAGTAAATTCATGAGGTTAGAGGTCCACAGCTATTTAGTTAACCATTATCTATTTCCTCAGAGCCTGACACAGTGTCTGGCACATAGTAGGCCCTGAATAAATATTGCTTGGTAATGAGTGAAGGAATGAATTCCTCAAGACTATTCCCAGTTCAAGGAAACTTCCCATTTTCTTCAAGATAACAATAAATAAACATGTCAACAGGCCTTGCCGTCATTATTTCATGTGATCCTCACTACAACCTTGTGAGGTAGGAGTTATAATTTTCCCCAGTGTACAAATAATAAAGATGGTTAATGCTCACTAACTGGGTGCCAGGTGCTTTATACATGTTAACTCAGTTAAGCCTCCTAACAACTTTACCACATGGGTACTATTATTAGCTCCATTTCACAGAGCAGGAAGCTAAAGCTCAAAAGGGTGAAGTACTTTTCTCAAAGTCACACAGCTCACACAGCTAGCAAGTTGGGGATCAGAGAGTGAAGGGCTTGACTCCATGTTTTGTTATTTTAGAGACACTGGTTTTTTCACTGCATCAAGAGCACCCTCGGTAAAGTCAAACTCCCCACCCAAATTTGACACCCGCTCTCATTTGACCCCTGCTCCCATTACTGTACACACCCAATCTCTACAACCAGGGCAAGTCCCCTGGCTCTGTGCCTCCTCTTTCTGTCTCCAACCTTACTCCTCCTTGAAGAAGCCTCCCTACTCTTTTTCTCCATGGATCATCTCTTCAGATTCTGATCCAATTGTGCACCTACTATGTGTTGGGCTTATATAGACATGATTTCATTGGCAAGCCCACTAAGTCCGATCCACTGAGGAGAGATGGCTTGCCCAAGACCACTCAGCTTAGATGTGGCAGAGGTGGGCGTTACTTCCAAGCCAGTTTGACTCCATGTCCAGTGATCTTTCCGCCACATCTGCCTTCTGTTCTGAGCCAAGAAACTCCTCCCAGAAAGCTTTCTAGATCACCCAGAAACCAACTCATAATTCTCTTTAAGCCCATGTGTGTCAATAACGTTAGCACACCTCTCCTTTTACTTCAGCCCATTGACTTGGGCCTCACAAATACGTGACATATGCCAGCAACTTGGCCATTTACAATTAGCCATGCAGAGGCAAACCATAGTGTGGATTTTTCACCCATGTCAGGAGCCAGTACCTACCACTCAAGTTGACTAAACTGTGGAACTGCAAAGAGAGATCCTGAGGGTGAAGAGTCCTTCTATGGGGTATAATAAGGCCTTGCCCTGTCCTTGCTAAGTGGTTTTCCCATGACCTGGGAGTATGTCATAATTCCTTTCTTTGGATCTAGTAATTGAGAGGTGACTATATGTACAAGTCTCAGATGTACAAGTGTACACCGACCACTTACACACACACACACACACACACACACACACACACACATACTGGTTAAGGGACCTGTGACAGTGTCCTCAGATGAAACAGGCTGTTTGAGGGGCGCCTGGGTGGTGCAGTCAGATAAGTGTCTGGCTCTTGGTTTCTGCTCAGGTCATGATTTTGGAGTTGTGAGATTAAGTCCCGAGCTGGGCTCCGTGCTCAGTGGGGAGTCTGCTTTGGACACTCTCTCCCTCTCTCTCTCCCTCTGCCCCACCTTTCTCTCTCTCAAATAAATAAATAAACCTTAAAAAAAAGAAACAGACTATTTGAGGAGGTGGTGAGCTCTACATCACTGGAGGTATACAACAATGTCTGGCCATCTTTTTGACAAGATGTGGTAGGACTCCTACATGGAATGTGGGACTGCCATCCAGAAGCATTTCAGAGTTTCTCTACATTCATATCCTCTCCTGAATTCTCCACACTCCTTCTTGCTTCTCCCACAACGTAATACACACTGCATGTGGCAAATTGGTCCTGCTTGGGACAATAAGGGCAAAGGCCTGGAAAAGCAGAGACATCCCGGAGGCTGGGAGTACAACTGCTGAATCACCCAGTTCCCGTCACACTTTCACCCCATATCCTGCCAGGCTGATTCTGGACAAAGACTGGGAAGTTGTGAGTTGGCCTGGGGACAGAAAGAGCCCCATGGGTGAAGAAGCGCACATGAGTATGTGTGCTCACCTGAGTGTATATATGTACATAAATATGAGCTGGCGGAGGGAGTGTGAAACCACGCACCCATACGAACACGTGCCTAGGAGTCGGGTGTAAGAACAGCCACATACAAGTCCCACGCGCACTCTGGCAGTGTATTCATAGGAAAAGGTGCTTGAGAATATGTCCTTGGGTGAATCAGGAGAGCCCTTGTGCACCTATGCACTCATATGCATGCCTAAGAATGTGAGTAGGGTGACTGGGGAAAAGTGTGGTGTCCCTTGTTGGACCACAACTGGACGGCTAAACTCTCCAAGGCCTCCCAGTTTACAAAGGACTTTTCTGTCCATAATTTGCTTTGCCTCCTGGGTGAGACAGGGGTATTACCATGTGTGCTTGGTATACATATACCATGTGTATGTGACATGTGTGTAAAAGTCTCACTTGGTATTGCCCTTAGATTCTACCGCAGACAAACCGTGTTTGGATTTTGCCACAGCGGAAGGAAGGAGATTATGGTCTCTTACATAGACCATGTGTGGACCCAGCTGTGTCCTGACTGCCCCCCCATGACCTTGGGTGCATCTCTTTCCATCTTTGGGCCTCATCCATAGTTTAGAGGGAGGCAAGGGGGAGGAACAGGTGACCTCTGTGGACCTTTCCATCTCTGATATTGTATGACTATCTATCTGTTATAAGAGAAAAGAATTGAGAGACAGCAGGGAGAATTGACCCTCTCAAAGTCACCTACAGGTCGTGGCTGAGATGGAGCTCCAGCCAGATTCCCCACCTTCCAGGTCAGTGCCCTCCAGGAATAGATATGCCCACCTGATACAAAGAGAGTTCCGTGAGAGCGGATCCAAACGCTGGTTATCTGTTATGTGCATTAACACCATGCTAGGTGCTGGAAGAGAGCAAAGGGACACATCAAAGAAGGAGTCCTATGTGTGTGTGCACGTGTGAGTGTGAGGCTGAAGTAGGGACTCATGCTCATGCTCAGTTGTGGTAGGAGGCCATTGATAGTTTTCTGGCCCCTGCTGGCCTCTGGGGAAGAAATATCAGATGCATATGGAACTATTTCTACTGGGTTCATCTCACATCCAAAGGTCTTGTCCTTTGGCTGCCCCTAATCCCAGTGCAGCTCAAGCAGTCCTGGGCCCTGGCCTGTGTCTTGCTACCTTCCCAGTATCCCTGGCTTCCGAGGGGGCACCCCAGCTCCCAGATGGATTTCTTCTGGTCCTAGATCCAGGCAAGGCCAGAGTATAGAGCGCTGAAGGGAAGTTGTGGCTAAGGAGCAGATAAGACCTGAGATCTTAACCCTGGAGTTTTCAAACAGAGAATAATCTTTGTTCTTTGCCTCAGTGCCCCCGGTGTGCCGTTTGGAAATCTGCTTCCAACAAGTCATGTGTTGACAACCTCCCCAAATCCTCATGGCATCTCTGTGAGACGGGCGCTGATATTTTTTAGTTAAGAAAACAGAGGCTCAGAAAGGACTTGCTCAAAGGCACACAGCTAGTGTGTGTGTGTGTGTGTGTGTGTGTGTGTGTGTGTGTGTGTGTGTGTGTGTGTGTATGCTAGTGTCTAGGACTGGGATAGAGGTCTCCAGGCCTTTCAGGCGGCTCTCCCACCCTAACAATTTCTAAGAGGCCGACATGGGCAGGGAGTGTTTGCTGGGAGTCTGAAAGACTGAGGTAATGACTGCAAAGTGATTTCAACCCCTGCCAAGCACCCGGAATGGTTAGCCAGAGTAGAGGACAGTGGTGCCAATCAGGTGTCAAATCTCACAGACATTTTTGCTTCCCCCCACCTTCTCCTTATCATTAGATCCATCTCCCATCCTCTCCTCCCCACCCAGCCTCATTGCCATCGCACCCACCTTCCAGGCCTCAGCATTACCACTTGGGCCCTTCCACACTGGAGCGGGAGGCTGCTGGAGCGCATTTCTTAAAAGTGTCCATTAAATTATATCCCTCCTTTACTGAAATCCTCCTGATCCCCTAAGACAACAGCCTCCGGACTTTGGAATTTCACAGATGAGAAAGACAATTTTTAAATAAATAAATAAGGGAACAGAGTGCTGCAAACTTTTTATTTGCTCATATTTTTAAAATCTCTTACTCTTGAATCCCACTCCATCAGAAGGACGTCATTATCTCCAAATAAAGAATAGTCCTTTGAACTGAATTAATTTAGCTTTCTGAAAATTGTGCTACATTATTCCCACTTTTCTCCCATTTCACTGCAGATAGGTGAAAATCTCATTTAGGACCCCCGCTAGGTAAAGACCACAGCCCCGTGGATCAATTGCAAACCCTACAGGCGACAGCCCCATTCCCTCTCTCTAGCTTCTGTCCCCTCAGACCCTGTACTTGAGGGACACCACGAAACCAGCCCTCCCCCGAACTCACCACCACTTGACTGCCTCCAGACTCTTGCACAAAGGTCCCTCTGCCAGGCATGCCTGGAATGCCCTTCCCCGCTTTTTGGACTGACAAACTCTTCTCTTCCTTCAAGCCACAGGCTCAGCCCAAATGTGACCTCCGGTGAAACCTTTCCAAGCCCCTTCTGGTGGAAGTGATTTTTCCTTCCAAGGGTCCCAGCCTTCCCTCAGTCAGGCTAGTTATTTAAAAGTTTCCCTTCTGAATTAAACTGTGGGAAGCCACACAGTCTCAAGAGAGGTATGGACTTAGGAGTTCAGATCCCAACTCTGGCAGGCATATCTGAGTGACCTTCCTTAATCTTTTACAGTGTCCTTTCCGCATCTATAAAAACAGGAAAACAATGGGTTTTGGTAAAGATTACCACCACAGTTAATGAATTGAAAGTGCCTCTGTCCGATATATAGCAGATACTAAATAAATATCAGTTCCTAGAATCCCGAGAGCATGCCCTGCACATCCCTGCGGGTCCTGTTGTGCTCATATATTCCTCCTGCCCAGGATACAGTAGGCACTCAACAAATATTTACTGACCGACTATCTAGCATAGTGTCTAGCACTACTGGTACTTGATAAAGATCTGTCACTGTTCTTACCTTCTCTTTGAGGACAGAAGCCATGTCCCTTTTTGTCTTTATGGAACTCCTATGGTGCCTAACACAGAGCTTGATATATGTTGATGGAAATTAGTAATAATAATCATAATAATAGTTACTGTTACTCGTATGGATGCTATATGCAAGGCATCATGCTAGGAACTTAATACACATTACCTCTTTTATTTTCAAACATTTCATATATAAACAATAATACCAACCTCATCACCTTATAGAGGTTGGTACCACTACTGATTTCATTTTAAAGCTGAGGAAACTGAGGATCAAAGGGGTTAAGAATCTTGCCTTTGTGGCAAGGCCTGGGAAGCAACGGAGGCAAGTTTTATGATAGTCAGCTAGCCGACTTATTTTTATGGGAAAGCAGCAGACATTTACAGAGCCAGTTAAAGTGACAAAAGCAAGACTTGAATCCAATTCTTTCCAGCTCCAAGGTAGTCTCGGAAGTCCATTTGCCTTCCAGCTGGCACCCAGTGGTCCCCAGCTGCCTCCTTCCCCTCTGAGCAGTGGAGCGGGCTGGGTCTGGGCAATCACTTACCTTCACTTTCCTGAAGCAAGCCCAGAAAACATCCAGCAGAGGCATGGTGGGGTGCAGGGAGCTGGCGGGGCCCAGCAGACTTCTGCTGGGCGCAGGCCTCTTTCTCTCTAGGGACTAGACTGGAGAGGGTGTGTGCCTCCGTGAGAATCAGCCCCGGCCCTGCGCTCCATCAGCCGCACCAGCGGACCAGCGACGGGAGAGGCACAGAGCTGCGGCTGGCCTGAGCTCAGCTTGCCTCCTCTTCAGGCGCCTCCCAGAGGGCCCCAGGGAAGGAAGGAGGGAGGGAGGGAGAGAGAAGCTAGCTAAGGAGGAGGGACCAGGAGGCGGGTCACTGATTCAAACTCAGCACCGTTAACCGGTTGGCTGGCAGTGGAGAGCAATGCCAGTTGAAATTCCTTGAACGTTACGGTTCCCAAGCTTGGAGGTGTCCCGCCTGCCTGCCGGCTCCCCTGTCACTCTGTCACCTGCACTCTGGCATGCATGCCTTCTTGCCTCCTGCTGAATGACACACCAGCCCTCCCTGGGGGCCTCTGGGTACAACCAAGACTACACAGGGGCTGTGGAAAGAGTGCCAGGAAAAGAGCCCAGGGAGGTAAACAGTCAACCCCGGCAGGACCTAGGCAAGTGTGAAGGCAGCTGGTGGAAGCGGAAAAGCTATGAGCCTGGGAAACTTTCTCAGCCATGAGACTCTGGCCCTTGGTCCCTGGGTCATTCTCCAACCCCCACTCTCAAGTTAAGAATCGTGAATCACTCTGGCACCCTGGGATGGCACTTTCCTTTCTGGATCTCAGTTTTCCTGGCTGTGCGTGAGAGGCAGGATCACAGGTGTCTAAGTCTCAAGTCTTTTGTATGAGTCCCATTTGGGGTTAGGTACTGGGCAAGTCTAGAAGAAACTGCATTCTGGACAACAATTACAGCTCCTCTCGGAACTCCTGTGCTGTCTGTAAGAAGTCAGGTAATGTTCCAAAGAGAATCTGAGCCCACAAAGGCCATTTCATTGATCTGCCTGCCTCAGGGCATCGTAACTCTCTCCCACCCCCGATAACCTGAGTGTACGCCCTTTTCTGAACATCTGAGGAGATGATGGCTTTCCTCCTTCATCTATTCCCATGCTCAGAAACCTGAGCACTCCAGGCTGAACAGATCCAGAAGTTCAGCCTGGAATCCGAACTTGAACCTCCTGGAAATACTGAAGTCTGTTCTTTCAGCAAAAATAAAGTTAGCACTAGGCAGTTCTAGAGGCTTTATGGGCAGGAAGCCATTAAGAAGCGGTGGTTCTCCCCTCCCCCAAGCCTCAGCAGGCAGGGTGCTGTGGCTGGCAGCCAGAAGGCTCCTAGGAACCCCATGGCAAAGGGCCAGGCATGAGTCTCTGGGGGCATGTGTCATCACGAGGCCCAGAATAACTTACTCCCCCGACCTCACTTCCCTTTCAGAGACCCCAGCTGGTCGGGCAAAGGACCAAATCCTGGGACTCTCTGAGGATGCCTCTGCTTCTTTGAGGACTTTCTTCATTAGCAGTTTGGTCCAGAGTTTGTCCCAAGAGTCTGTGCGAATCTTTCCAGCTCTGCTTACAATTTACTCTGTGGCCCTCTGTTTCCCCATTTGTCTCCTGGGGAGGTTACGATAACTGATCTCTCATCTTCTCTCTAGCCCTGGCCTCTGGGGTGCCTCAGATGTCTGCTCTGTTGGCCCCTGTCAGGATGACAGTCAGCCATAGACAAGACAACTGGCTCCTTCCCACTCACCTCCAACTGGACACGGTTATAAGGTAAAGCCCCCTGCATGGGGTGGGAGAGTAACAGGAAGACCCAGAGCAGAGCAGTGCTCCCTCCTCTAAATATATGCCCTCTTCCCCCACAGCCAGGGACCTGAGGATGGAGAACCATGAACCAACTGCTGGAGAAGAGGCTGTACGGCAGGAGAACAGACCTCCTAGGATGGCCACATGACCTCTTGCTCCCTGGAGTCCATCTCCTTCTTTAGATTCAGGCTACTGGGAGGAGGGGGCTTTGGGCATTCACTCTAGAGGCAATAGTGCACAATACAGTGACCCGAGAGACCAGGAGAATGGTTTCAGTTCTGGGCTTCTCACACCAGTTTAGCCTTGAGAATATTAGAAAACAGTGTTATACCCATGAACTCTGGAGGTAGACTGCCTGGATTCAAATCCCAGCTTTGTTACTTTCTAACCAGGTGACCTCGGGCTTGCTATGGCCTTAGTTTTCCCAACTGTAAAATGGGAGGTTTAAGTTAAATGAGTTAAGGTGTTTAGTATAGATTTAGTATCGTGCATGGCATAAAGTAAATTCTCAATAGATGTTATTTGTTCTTATTGAAGAATCTACGGCTTTGGGACCAGACGGACTTAGATCTGAATGCTGGTTCTGTTACCTTCTAGCAGGGTTCCCTTAGGAAACACACTTCTCTTCTCGAAGCCTGGTGCCTCGTCTGTAAACTGTGGGTTCACTGTTTACATAAGGGGGCTACTGCCGGGAGTCAATGAGATAACATCCATTTATACTTAGCACGCTCAGCACATAGTAAGTGTTCCATAGCTATTAGTTCCCTTGCTCTCTCTTCCTCTCCTGGATGGTCCTGACTCTCCCTGCTTCTGGTAAAGCAGAAGGAGCATTGATTTGGCATCACCCGGACCTGAGTTCAGATCCACGCCCAGCTACTTTTTGACTGTGTACCTACCTAAGGCAAGTCACTTTATCTCTAGGACTCTGTTTCCCTGGCTGTAACGTGAGGATGAGGATAAGAAATATTTACTCACCTCCCAGCCTTGTCATTAAGGAAGAGGGGACATGGAGAACCTGACAGGTAGTGGGTTCTCAGTTAACATGAATCCTCCCTCCTCTCTTTCTTCCTTCTGCCTCCTACACTCCTTAAGGACTCTGAATCTCTGGGCGCCTCCCTTGCCTCACACTCAATACGTCCCAAGATCAGTATAGCAGACATGAAGCCCGCTTTCTTTGATGGTGGGTAGGGGGTGGTGGTTGGGAGGAAGTCAGGGAAGGGGGTTGGAGGTATAGAAAGTGAGGCACTTAGGGCAGGGAGACAAGCAAGTGTGTGTGTGTGTGGGGGGGGGGGGGGCTATGTATCACATTAACATTCACCAGGCCAACTGCTTTATTGCCTTACCCGGGAACTGGCACTGCCTGTGATAGGCACTGGCACTGCCTGTGATCTTGTTGAAGGCCAAAATCACCAGTCCATGCCAAGGAACCCAGGTGAAGGAGAAGAAAATCTTGGTATGGTTGAGACCTGTGAGTTAGGAAGAATGGCCTTTCTCTCAAGGTAACTGCGTCCATCCTTCTGCCAGATATTGAGGAGATCGCAGCTGGAACCACTGGAAGGAGAAGGCTGTACCAAATGAAGACAGGAAGTCAGAGACATACCGGAACAGCCGTCCTCAAACTTGCTCTCCAGACACCTTTCCACTATTAAAAGTTATTAAAGACTAGAAATTTTATTTATGTGGGCTGCATCTATGGATATTTACCGTATTAGAAATTAAAACTGAGACATTTAGTGAACATTCACTGATTTATTTATTCATTTAAAAAACATACTTAAGGGACGCCTGGGTGGCTCAGTCAGTTGAGCATCTGCCTTCGGCTCAGGTCATGATCCCGGGGTCCTGGGATCGAGTCCCGCATTGGCGGGGGAAATCCTTGCTCAGCGGGGAGCCTGCTCTCACTCTGCCTGCTGCTCGCCCTGCTTGTGCTCTCTCTCTCTCTGACAAATAAATAAATAAAATCCTTTAAAAATTTTAAAAACCATACTTAAAATTTAGACATGTTAACATAAATGACATATTTGAGAACATGTCTGTATTTTCTTCATTTTATTTTAATTTAATTCCAGTTAGTTAACATGCAGTGTTATATTAGTTCCAGGTGTAAAATACAGTGACTCAACAATTCCATACCTCACACAGTGCTCATCACAAGTACGCTCCTTAATCCCCATCACCTACTTAATCTATGCCCCCATTCCCTCCCCTCTGGTAACGATCAGTTTGTTCTCTATAGTTAAGAGTCTGTTTCTAGGGGCGCCTGGATAGCTCAGTGGGTTAAAGCCTCTGCCTTCAGCTCAGGTCATGATCTCAGGGTCCTGGGATTGAGCCCCGCATCGGGCTCTCTGCTCAGCGGGGACCTTCTTCCCCCTCTCTCTCCGCCTGCCTCTCTGCCTACTTGTGATCTCTCTCTCTGTCAAATAAATTAATAAAATCTTTAAAAAAAAAAGTCTGTTTCTTGGTTTGTCTCTCTCTCTCTTCCTTTTTCTTCTCTTCTTTTTTCATTTGTTTCATTTCTTAAGTTCCACATATGAGTGAAATCATATGGTATTTGTCTTTCTCTGACTGACTTGTTTTGCTTAGCATTATACTCTAGCTCTATCCATGTTCTTGTATATAGCAATATTTCATTATTTTTAATGGCTGAATAATATTCCATTGTATATATACATCCCTTCTTCCTTATCCATTCATCAATTAATGGACACTTGAGCTGCTTCCACATCTTGACTATTGTAAATAATGCTGTTGTAAACAGGGATTCAGGTATCTCTTTGAATTAGTATTCTTGTATTCTTTGGGTAAATACCCAGGGGTGTGATTGCTTCATCATAGGGTAGTTCTATTTTTTACCTTTTGAGGAACCTCCATGCTGTTTTCCAGAGTGGCTACACCACTTTGCATTCCCATTAACAGTACAAGAGGATTCCCCCTTCTCCACATCCTCATCAATATCTGTTGTTTCTTGTGTTGTTCATTTTAGCCATTCTGACAGGTGTGACGTGATAGCTCATTGTAGTTTTGATTTGCATTTTCCTGATGATGAATGATCTTGAGCATTGTCTCATGTGACTGTTGGCCATCTGGATGTCCCCTTTGGGAAATGCCTATTCATTTCTTCTGCCCATTTTAATTGGATTATTTGTTTTTTGGGTGTTGATTTGTATAGGTTCCTTATATATTTTGGATACTAACCCTTTATTATTGGATATGCCATTTGCAAATATCTTCTTTCATTCTCCAGGTTGCCTAAAAGTTTTGATGATTGTTTTCTTTGCTGTGCAGTTTATTTTTGCTTTTATTTCCCTTGCTCAGGAGACATATCTAAAAAAAAGAAAAATGCTGCTATGGCTGATGTCAGAGACCTTACTGCCTGTGCTCTCTCTAGGATTTTTATGTTTTCAGATCTCACATTTAGGTCTTTAATCCACTTTGAATTTATTTTCATATATGGTGTAAGAAAGCTGTCTAGCTTCATTCTTTTTTATTTTATTTTTTTTTCAGTGTTCCAAAATTCATTGTAGCTTCACTCTTTTGCAGGCTGTTGTCCAGTTTTCGCAACACCATTTGTTAGAGACTGTCTTTTTCCCACTGGATATTCTTTCCTGTTCTGTCGAAGATTAAGTGATCATAGAGCTGTAGGTCCATTTCTGAGTTTTTTTATTCTGTTCGATTGATCTATGTGTCTATTTTTTGTTCCAGAACCATACTGTTTTGATTACTACAGCTTTGTAATATGACTTGAAGTCCAGAATTGTAATGCCTCCAGCTCTGCTTTTCTTTTTCAAAATTGCTTTGGCTACTCAGGGTCTTTTGTGGTTCCACAGAAATTTTAGGATTGTTTGTTCCGCTCTGTGAAAAATGTTGTTGGTACTTTGATAAGGACGGCATTAAATATATAGATTGCTTTGGGTAGTATAGACATTTTAAACATATTTGTTCTTCCAAATCATGAGCATCGGATGCCGTTCCATTTCTTTGTGTCATTGTCAATGTCTTTCATTAGTGTTTTATAATTATCAGAGTACAGATCTTTCAACTCTTTAGTTAGGTTTATTCCCAGATATCTTACTGTTTTTGGTGTAACTGTAAATGGGATTGAATCCTTGATTTCTCTTTCTTCTGCTTCATTATTGGTGTATGGAAATGCAACAGATATCTGTACATGATTTTATATCCTGTGATGTTATTGAATTTGTGTATCAGTTCTAGTAATTTTTTGATGGAGTCTTTTGGGTTTTCTATATATAATATCATGTCATCTGCAAATAGTGAGTTTCACTTCCTCCTTGCTAATTTGGATGCCTTTTATTTATTTATTTTTTTGTTGTATGATTGCTGTGGCTAGAACTTCCAGTACTCTGTTGAATAAATGTGGTGAGAGTAGACATCCTTGTTTTGTTGCTGACCTGATGTTAGGTGTGGGTTTTTCATAGATGGCCTTTATTATGTTGTTGTGTGTTCCCTCTAAACCTACTTTTTAAAGAGTTTTTATCATGAATGGATGTTATACTTCATCAAGTGCTTTTTCTGCATATATTGAAGTGATCATATGGTTTTTATCATTTCTTTTATTATGATGTATCACATTGATTAATTTGCAAATACTGAAGGATGCTTGCAACCCAGGAATAAATCCCACTCAATTCTGGTGAATATTTTTTAATGTGTTCTTGGATTAAGTTTGGTGGTATTTTGTTGAAGATTTTTGCATCTATGTTCATCAGAGATATTGGCCTATAGTCTCTTTTTTTGTGGTGTCTTTATCTGGTTTTGGTGTCATGGTAATGTTGGCCTCATCGAATGATATTGGAAGTTTTCCCTCCTTTTTTGGTTTTTGGAATAGTTTGAGAAGTATAGGTATTAACTTTTCTTAAAATGTTTGGTAAAATTGGCCTGTGAAGCCATCTGGCCCTGGACTTTGGTTTGTTGGGAATTTTTGATTACTGATTTAATTTCTTTGCTGGTTATCAGTCTGCTCAAGTTCTCTATTTCTTCTTGTTTTGGTTTTAGTAGTTTATATGTTTCTGGGAATTTATCCATTTTTTTCAGGTTGTCCAATTTGTTAGCATATAGTTTTTCATAATATTCTCTTAAAATTATTTGTATTTCCATGGTTTTAGTTGCTATTTCTCCTCTCCCCTTTGTGATTTTCTTTATTAGAGTCCTTTCTTTTTTCTTTTTGGTAAGTCTGGCTAGAAGTTTATCAATTTTCTTAATTTTTTCAAAAAACCAGCTCCCGGTTTCATTGATCTGTTCAGTTGTTTTGTTTGTTTGTTTTTTAGTTTCTATATCATTTCTGCTCTAATCTTTACTATTTCCTTCCTTCTGCAGGCTTTAGGCTTCATTTGTTGTTGTTTTTCTCCTTTAGGTGTAAGGTTAGGTTGTTTATTTGAGATTTTTCTTGCTTCTTGAGGTACACCTTCTTGAGGTATTGCTATATACTTCCCTCTTAGGACCACTTTTGCTGCATCCCAAACGTTTTGGGCCATTGTGTTTTCATTTTCATGTATTTCTATGTATTTTTTTTTATTTATTCCTATATTTCCTGGTTGACTTATTCATTGTTTAGTAGCATGTTATTTAACCTGCACGTATCCGTGGTCTTTCCATATTTTTTCTTGTGATTGACTCTTAGTTTCACAGCGCTATGGTCAGAAAAGTTGCATGGTATGACTTTAGTCTTTTCTGTTTGTTGAGGCCTTTTTTGTGGCCTAATATGTGATCTATTTTGGAGAATGTTTCATGTGTACTTGAAAAGAATGTGTATTCTGCTGTTTTAGGATGAAATGTTCTGAATATATTTGTTAAGTCCATCTGTTCCAGTGTGTCATTCAAAGCCTTTGCCTCCTTCTTGATTTTTTATTTAGATGATTTGTTCACTGGTTTGAGTGGTGTCTTAAAGTCCCCTACAGTTATTGTTCTATTATCAATTAGTTCTTTTATGTTTCTTATTAATCATTTGATATATTTGGGTGCTTCCATATTGGGTGCATAAATATTTATAATTGTTGTATCTTCTTGTTGGATTGTACCCTTTATTATTATATACTGTCCTTCTTTGTCTTTTGTCACAGTCTTTGTTTTAAAATCTAGTTTGTCTGATAAAAGTATTGCTACTTTGGTTTTCTTTTGACATCCATTTGCATGATAAATGTTTCACCATCCCCTCACTTTCAATCTTCAGGTTTCTTTTTGTCTAAAATGAGTCTTTTGTAGGCTTTTTTTTTTTTTTAAGATTTTATTTATTTATTTGACAGAGAGAGAGAGATCACAAATAGGCAGAGAGGCAGGCAGAGAGAGAGAGAGGAGGAAGCAGCTCGCCGCCGAGCAGAGAGCCTGATGTGGGGATCGATGCCAGGACCCCGAGATCATGACCTGAGCCGAAGGCAGAGGTTTTAACCCACTGAGCCACCCAGGTGCCCCGGCTTTTTTTTTTTTTTTTTTTTTAATCTATTCTGCCACCCTATGTCTTTTGATTGGAATGTTTAGTCAATTTATATTCAGAGTAATTATTCATACATTTGTATTTAGTGCCATTTTATTACTTGTTTTGTTGTTGTTTCTAGAGATTTTCTCTGATCCTTTCTTGTCTTTGTTTCTTTCATGTTTTGGTGATTTTCTTTAGTGATATATTAGGATTTCTTCCTCTTTATTCCTTGCATGTTTGTTAGTGGGTTTTTTTTTTAAGATTTTATTTATTTATTTGACAGAGAGAGAGATCACAAGTAGGCAGAGAGGCAGGCAGAGAGAGAGAGGAGGAAGCAGGCTCCCCGCTGAGCAGAGAGCCCGATGCGGGGATCGATGCCAGGACCCTGAGATCATGACCTGAGCTGAAGGCAGAGGCCTAACCCACTGAGGCACCCAGGCGCCCCAATGGTTTTGATATATGGTTATCATTAGGTTAGTATTTAACCTCTTCTCCAAATAGCAGTCTATTAAGTTGATGGTCATTTAAGTTTGAATACATTCTTTATGCCTCTCTTCTCCATGTTTTAGGTATATGTTATTATATTTTATATCTTTTTTTTTGGTGAGTTCCTTGACTGATTTTTTACAGAAATATTTATTTTTATTGCTTTTGTGTTTCCTGCCTTTATACTCTCACTTTTGGTCTCTTCTTAGCACCTAAAGTGTCCCCTTTAATATTTCTTGCAGGGCTGGTTTAGTGGTAATAAACTCCCTTAGTTTTTGTTTGGGAAGCTCTTTATCTCTCCTATTCTGAATGGTAGCCTTGCTGGATAGAGTATTCCTGGCTGCAGATTTTTTCTTCTCAGCACTTTGAATATATCATGCCACTTGCTTCTGTGTTGGAAAGTTTCTGCTGAAAAATCCCCTGCTAGCTTTCTGGGTTTCTCTTATAAGTTAATGACTTCTTTTGTCTTGCTGCTTTTAAGACTGTCTTTATCACTATATTTTGCCAATTTAATGGCAATATGTCTTTATGTGGATCTGCTTTTTGTTGGTTTTGATGGGAATTCTCTGTGCCTCCTGGATCTGGATGTCTGTTTCCTTCCCCCAAATTAGGGAAGTTTTCAACTATTATTTCCTCAAATAAATTTTCTTCCCTCTTTTCTCTCTCTTTTTCTGGGACTCCTACAATACCAATATTACTATATTTGATGGAATCATTGAGTTCCGTAAGTCTATTCTTGTGTTCTGTAATTCTTTCTCTCTTTTGTTCAGCTTCATTGCTTTCTGTTACTGTGTCTTCCAGGTCATTAATTTGTTCCTTTACTTCTTCCCACCTGCTATTCATTTTATGGATCATGTTTCTAATCTCCTTAATTGCACTCTTCATCTTTGATTCTTTTTAACTCTTTTATTTCTTTGGTAAGGGTCTCACTGATGTCTTCAATTCTTTTCTCAACCCCTGAACCCCAATTCCTTTCTCAACCCATAAGTATCCTTATGATTGTTGCTTTAAATAGTCCATCAGGCATGTTACTTATATCTGTTTCACTTAGATCTCTGGCTGTGGCCTTATCTTGTTCTTTCATTTAGGATAAATTCCTCCGTCTTCACACTTTTTCTAAGTCTCTGCCTTCTCTATTTTAGAAAAGCCACTTATGTCTCCTGTTCCTGAAAGTATTGGCCTTAGGAAGAAAGGTCATGTAGTGCCCAGGGCTTGATGTTTCAGTGTCTCCAATGTGGCTGTGTGTGCTCTGCTGTTGTGTTTTGGCTGCTCTATCCTTTAGGCCAGTCATCTGAAGAGGCTCTCCTTGCCTGCAGTGGGCAGAGTTTGGTCCCTGGCCTGAATGTGGTTGAGTTTTAATTAGGTGTGCTCAGGTCTGCTTGTGAAATGAGACCTGTCACCACCTCCACTGGAACTACGCCCTCCAAAACTCTGTTTTGGGGAGATGTGGTATGGATAAGGGTTTGTGTTGGTCTTCTTAGGTAGGCCCACCTCACTGAAACGGAGTCAAGTTTGACCGAGAGGGGCAGATCTGCTAGAGTGCAGGGAGGGGTGGAGCTTGGTACAAGCAAGTTAGGCAGCCATTGTCCACACTGAGCTGCTTCCTGCAAGTGGCTCTGTGTTTATGTTGAGAGATGGGGGATGGAACTATTGCCAGCCAGCTCCTTTGTTCCTGGAGTGGTGTCTCTGTGAATGTTGACTCTCATGGACTCCCTCTGAGAAGAGCGAACACTCTCCCGGCTATGTACCCCAGGCAGTCTTCAGATCACTGTTTCCACACTGTCTGTCCTGGTTTGTTTCCCTGCCTTCTCTCCAAGAGCAGCACGGTGATTTCTGGGTTCTATTCAAGCCAAGCCCACTGACTTTTAATAAAACTCCAGGCTTTAAACCCTACCGGCTGCAAGAACTTACAAGATTCGGCCACTCACATTTTCCAAGCTAGTGGCTATGGGGAAATGTTCTCTTTGTGGGATCCCCTGTGTGCTCCTCTTTCTCACTTGCCCTTCACCACCTCCTTCTCTGTAGCATCCAGGATCCATTCCTCCCCTAAAGCACATCTCCACACTTCCTGCCTTCTTAGGTGTGGCTTTTTCTCTCTCTCTAGTTGTGGAGTTTGTTCTGTCAGTCTTCAGGTTGATTTCTGGGGTATTTAGGATGATTTGTTAGTTATCTAGCTGTATTCATGGGATGAGGCAAGCCTAGGGCCCTCCTACTCCACCACCATCTTCCTCCCTGTCTCTAAAACATGCTTTTAATATAGTTTATAAATAATAACAATATTTTCTATAGCTAAAATAAATTTACTGAGAAGAGGCACATGATTTCACATTTTTTGATACTATCTTTAATGTCTATCTTAATAGAAGAGAACCACATTCTCATAGATGCTTCTGCATTCAGTCTGCTGTGATATGCTGTTTTGGTTGAAGTATATGAAAAGAATACCTCTTTCCACAGATACGTAGTTTGCAAAGGGAGACCTCACTGAACCTTGGAAATGGTGTCAGTTATCCGTAGGGATTCTTGGGTCACACTTTGAGAACCACTCTGTATTATGAGATCTTTTTTTTTTTTTTTTTTAGGATTTTATTTATTTATTTGACAGAGAGAGAGAGAGAGAGAGAGATCACAAGTAGGCAGAGAGGCAGGCAGAGAGAGAAGGGGGAAGCAGATTCCCCGCTGGGCAGAGAGCCCGATGCGGGGCTTGATCCCAGGACCCTGAGATCATGACCCGAGCTGAAGGCAGAGACTTTAACCCACTGAGCCACCCAGGCGCCCCTGTATTATGAGATCTTGATTAGACCTCATGACAGGATCCTAGAACATGTGAGCTGGAGGAGTCTTGCAGATCATCCAGTTTGAAATTGTCATTGTGCAAAAAGGGAATCTGAGGGCCACATAAGGAAAGGGACTACCAAATTATACACAGCAAGTCAATGGCAGAGCTCAGACTTGGACCCAGATCACCTGCTACTTAGGAAAGTTCTTTTCCCAACACCTCTGAATAAATATAGCTTTATAATCTCAAGGGTAGTACAATGGAGAGTACCCTAGTCTGAGTTATAGAGAGGTTTGGGTTCTAGTACCAGATCTGTCATTGATGCAGCAATCAGAGCTTTCCAGAGCATTCAAAGATCATAGCATAGATAAGAACATAGCAATAATTATAAAGTAGTGAGCTCCCTGTCACTAGACATATACAAAGGAAAATTTGACCCAACAAACCTCTCATGGTCCTATTGGCCTCAAGAGCCTACTGGAGGTAACTATAAATGGTATACTTGCACCAAAATTCTGGCCGGGTTCCTGTGGCAGTTTGATCAGTCACTTTTCCAGGTTGGACTAGGAACGTGATAGGCACCTATCAAGCAATATACTCAGTGTCTTCTTCCAACAAAAGTCACAAGTGATTTCAGATGATAATAATACATACCACTGCACTAGAAAACCACCTATCTCGCTTCCTTTTGTTTAAAGTTCTACCTGTTTATTTTATGCTCATTTTAATAAATGCCGTGGACCCAATGAACCCTCAAATACTGCATTTGTTGGGGGTAGCAATGCTGAGGAATCAGAAAAGTGAACCTGAACAGAACATGGCATTTCTATCTCATCTTTTTCCCCCTTGAGAATTCCAGGTATTTGCCAATCTTTCAATCAATGATTTTCACTATAACAAAGGGAGAGAGCAAAGTCCAATGGAAATAAGATTTCTTCGCAGTCCATAGGAAGGTAAGGATAGAGTGAAAGGCACAAGTCTAGATTTTCATTTCCAATAATTATTGTAGACTAGGTGCATAGAAGAGACAAACTGTGTAACAATCTCCAAATGACAATTCACATCTCCAGAGAGGAATATGGTATTATATACAGCTCTTCAAGGGCAGAAACTTTCTCCTGAGGAAACATGGTTTTCTAATGCACATGTATTTTCAATGCAAAGTTGTTCACATTGGCGTCTAACATTGTCAGTAGGGCACAGGATCCTATATCCAAGCCTTTTACTTTAATTCGTGTATTCATTCATTTATTCATTGAGAAGACTTCACTGATAACTACTCTGTATTTTACCCTGAGGTTACAGAGATGGTGATTTATAACAATAACTAACATATACTGAGCACTTTCTGTATACTAGTTCTGTTCTAAGTGCTCTCAAAGCTTCATCTCATTTAGTTTTCACAGCAACCCTATGTAGAAATTACTCTTAAAATTCCCATTTTACAGATGAAGAAACTGAGTACCAAAAAGATGAAAAATCTTACCCAAGGTCATACAGTTTGTAAGTGACAGAGCTGAAATTCAAGCAAAACCCATCTGACTCCAGAGCTTATGTGTTTACACATTACTCTCTACTCAAATATGGTCCCTGCTGTGACGGCGGGCTGATTTATGATCCACAGGAGAGTTAAGACAAGTAGATAAAGAACTCTCTTTCAGGATAGAGCATGAGGATGTGGAAGTAGAGCGACGAGGAGGCTAGATGAAGATCAGCTCAAAAAAATAGAAAGCTTAAGAGAGGATGTGCCATTAAGGTTGAAGAATGGGCAGGGTTTGGGGGAAATAATGGGATGAGTATTCCAGACAGAGAGAACAGCATAAGCAAAGGCCTAGAAGAAAAAATTCAGAAATTACATCTGGCACATATGACAAAGTTCATTCAGGTGGTCTGTGGTGTAGGATGCTTAGAGTTGCCAGATTGAGTAAGTATGAGTACAGGAATCTCAGTTAAATTAAATTTAAATTTCAGATAAACAATGAATAATCTTTTCAGTATAAATATGTCTGAAATTAAAATTTAACTGGCATCCTGAATATTATATAGCAATGGTAAGGGTGCATAAATGAAATGCTAGAATGAGAAAAGATAAATTAAAACTGATCATAGAGGGCTTTCAATGTCAGGTTAGGTTGTTGCTATATGACCTTGAAAATATGCCTCTCTGAGCTTTAGTTCCCCCATCTGTAATGTGAGTGCACTGGACTAGACCAGTACTTACTGAACCTGGCTGCACATCTATATTTAAAAATATAGATTGTCAAGCCCCTCCTTAGGTATTCTGAGTCAGAACCTTAAGGGGTAGTGCCTGGATCTGTGGTGATTCTAATGACTATCTGGGTTTGGAAAACAATGGGCCAGGTGGTTCTAAGAGTCCTTCTACCTCCCATGTTCTTTGTGACCAATCCAAGAATTGATTATACTGGAGAAGCAGGATATACCTTTATGCTTTTAAATCCTTGAGCCCCATCTGTCCCCCAGGTTTCCTCACCAGGGAGGCCTAACACAAGAGACTTCAGAATTCCCATTCTATTCCTCACCCAGTGGCAGAAGACTACCATTTTAAATGTCCACACTATGGGGAGTTCTGGCAGATGGGAAGGAGTCAATCATTTCTTTGCTGAAAAATGACCCTCGCCTTGGCAGGAATTTCTTACTGCCCAAGGCAGGGGACCAGGGATGGCTGGAAGATGAGATGTAGACTGGAGTTCTCTGTGTCCCAGGACCATCAGCGTAGGCAGTCAGAGACTGAGGCAGGGCAAAAGGTGATGCCCAGAAAAGACATTAAATGCCCCTTGGAGAAGTGAAACCCTGGGGTGGGAAATACTGACTTTCTAGCTCAGGAACACAGTGTCCCTGCACACTGCCACAGTGCCTCTGCCTATAAGTAGGTCAGCTCAGTACGTCCTAGCTCCTGTCGCCCCTACCTCAACCAGCCTGGTATGCTGAGAGTTGGAGGAAGGGCAGGGGACATGATCCCTAAGGACCAAGCTCAGGGAACTAGCCAGGCCCAGCAGCCCACACCTTGGGCCACTTTACTCTGCCTCTCTGGGGAGGTCTTGAGCTCCTTTCTTTTTTTTTTTTTTTCCAAGTATGATTAACATACAGTGTTACATTTGTTTCAGATCTACAATATGATTTAACAATTCTATGCATTTCATCAAGATAAATGTACTCTTAATTTCCTTCATCTATTTTACCTATCCCCCTTCCCACCTCCCCTCTGGCAACTACCAGCTTGTTCTCTGTATTTAGGAGTCTGCTGTTTTGTTTTTCTCTTTTTTTTTTTTTTGTTTATTCATTTGTTTCATTTCTTAAATTCCACATATGAGTGAAATCATATGGTATTTGTCTTTCTCTGACTGGCTTATTTCACTTAACATTATACCCTCTAGGTCCATCCATGTTGCTGCAGATGGCAAGATCTCATTCTTTTTATGGCTGAGTTATATGAAGTATTATATATATATATATATATATATATATATATATGAAGATTATATATATATCTCCATTCATCTATCAATGGACACCTAGGTTGTTTCTATATCTTGACTACTGCAATAAACATAGGAGTGCATATATCTTTTTGAACTGGTGTTTCTGTTTTCTTTGGGTAAATACCCAGTAGTGGAATTACTGGATCATACGGTAATTTTATTTTTAATTTTATATTTAATTTTCCGAGGAACCCCCATACTGCTTTCCACAGTGGCTGCACCAACAATTTCCACTTCCATCAACAGTGCAAAAAGGATTCCTTTTCCTCCACATCATCAGCAACATTTTTTATTTCGTGTTTTTGATTTTAGACATTCTGACAGGTGTAAAGTGATATCTCATTATGGTTTTATTTTGCGTTTCCCTGATGATTAGTGATGGTGAGCATCTTTTCATGAGCCTGTTGGCCTGTTGGCCATCTGTATGTCTTCTTTGGGAAAATGTCCATTCACGTCTTCTGCCCATTTTAATAAGATTATTTGGGTTTTTTTGGTGTTGACTTGTATAAGTTCTTTATATATTTTGGATACTAACCCTTTATCAGATACATTATTTGCAAATATCTTCTCCCATTCAGTAGTTTGCCTTCTTGTTTTGTTAATGGTTTCCTTCACTCTGCAGAAGCTTTTTATCTTGGTGTAGTCCCAATAGTTTTTGGTTTTGTTTTCCTTGTCTCAGGAGACATATCTAGAAAAAATATTACTACAGCCAACTTTGAAGAAATTATTGCCTATGTTTTTCTTCTAGGAATTTGATGATTTCAGGTCTCACATTTTGGCCTTTCATCCATTTAATCCATTTTGCATATGATCTAAGAAAGTGGTCCAGTTTCATTCTTTTGCATGTTGCCGTCCAGCTTTCCCAGCACTGTTTGTTGAAGAGACTGTCTTTTCCCCGTTGTATATTCTTGCCTCCTTTGTCAGAGACCATATAAGTATGCGTTTATTTCTGGGCTTTCTATCCTGTTCCATTGATCTATGCATTTATTTTTTTATCAGCATCATACTGTTTTATACAACTGTTTTCGTACAACTTTGTAGTGTATTTTCAAATCTGGAATTGTTATACCTCCACCTTTGTTCTCTTTCACAAGATTGTTTTGGCTATTTGGAGTCTTCTGTGGTTCCATATAAATTTAGTACTGTTTCTTCTACTTCTGTGAAATATGCTGTTGGTATTTTGATAGGGATTGCGTTAAATCTATAAGTTTCTTTGGGTAGCATAGACATTTTAACAATATTGGTTCTTCTAATCCATGAGCGTGGAGTATCTTTCCATTTGTTTGTGTCGTCTTCAAATTCTTTCATCAGCGTTTTATAGTTTTCAGAGTATAGGTCTTTTGCCTCCTTGCTTAAGTTTATTCCTAGGTATTTTGTTATTTTTGGTCTTGGGTTCCATTTTCAAGGTCGAGGGCCCCTCAGGGCCACAGCTGGCTTGGCAGGGCCTCACAAGACATGATGACAAGTGAGGGCTGAATCCCATGAGCATCTGATTATCAGCAGGATTGTTCGTTATTATCAGTCCAAAACATGAGCAATTTTCTGCAGGAAGTGGTGGCTCTAAATGTTCTGGCAGAAGGGCTGCTGCCTTGGTTCTCACGAGTCAGATAAAGCCTGACCCGGCTAATGCAGGCTGGGAGCACTGGCCAGCAAGGGAGGAGAACAAAGTCTAGTCCAAACAACAGACGATGTCTCCTTAGACCACAGGATGGTCCGTGGGCTTGTCTCAGGGGATCAGGGAAACCCATGAGTAGTGGCATCTGATACTTGAGAACTTCTTTATCAAATTTAGTAGGTGCAAATTCCTCGTCATGGGATCATGGACTCAGTTTGCTGAAGCAAATCTGGATGCCCTGACATAAGACAAGACCTGAACAGGCAGTACGGAATAGGCCTTCCTACCCCTGCAGTAAGGCAGAAAGAACAGGCTCTCTGGAGAGCTGAAGTGACAGCTAGACATGGGACACCTCGGGGGGCAGCGGAGGTCTTCAGTCTCACACATCTCAGCAGAAAACATGGCAACTGACAGGTAGTCTGCGGGTAGGTGATGCCAAACACTTTAGGGGGCAGCTGGGATGTTACAGCTAGAGGGTGTCTGTCTACACACAGCAGGACTCCAGCAGAGGAAAAGTACCAGATTTCAGTCTGTGAGGGGACCAGCAGAGGCAAGGCAGGGTTCAGCTTTCAAATCATCAAGAATGGAACCAGGGATCAGAACTGGGGTGGGTAAAGTGGAGACTTGGTCGTGTTACCAGTCAGAGCCTAGTGACTCAAACTAGGGCACAGGTCCAGGACCAAGCCATAGCAAGGCTCTGATGTTGAGGCCGGTAGGTGGGCCTAGGGTTGCCCAGTATCAGGATGGGTGCCAAGGATTGGGTTGGGCCTACAGCTGGGATCAAAAGGTCTCAACTATAGGAGATGGAGAGCAACAGTGACTGGGTCTCAGGCAACATTTAGATAATAGACCCCCACAGTGCTAAGTCCAGCCCAGAAGCATTTGCCTCCTTGTGCTCGATATCATTCGGCTTGTACAGTGTGACTCAGACCCTAACTTAGTGGCAAGAAGATTTCCCAAGAGGCCCAAACTCAGCAAAAGCAAGCCCTCAGCTGGGAATGCGTGGTCTTCTTGGTGACTTGTTGAACTATGAAACCTGGGACAAACCACTGCTGAGCTTCTGTGCCTCCATTTCCCCATCTACCATCAATCCCTAGGGCTGCAGGAAGAAAAGTGCATAGCATATATAGAACAAAAAATAAGGCAAAATAAGAGAAATAATAACAATGATGAGGATGGTGAAATAAAATAAATAATAGAACCATAACAAGAAAAAAGTATAATAATGAGTTCCAGCAAAATAACGACAATCACGGCTAACATGCATCAAGTACTTACTTTGTGCCAGACACCCCTCCAAATAATTTTCATGGATTGCTTCATTTAACCCTCACGGTAACTCTATCTGGTAGGGAGAGATGAGGAAATGGAGGTGGTTAGGAGATGTTTGCCTGAAGTCATACAGTCAGTAAGTGGTAGAGCCAGCTTCCTAATCTTGGCAGGCTGGCTCTTGAACCTGTATAAGTAACTCTCACACTCATCAGCCTTCTACAAAAAGGGGAATAATAAAAAACAAACCCCAGCCACCCCTGCTGGCCCATCCACAGTTGGTAGGAGTGCCTTCACCAGTGGGCATGGGCGTAGTAGTCCACACACTTACCCAGTTCCCTGGACCACTGAGGGGATGCTATCTGGCCAGGCCCAGGGGCTTAGCTTATGGCTAATGCCAGAGCTTTCCTTCTTATAAGGCAAATGGCCATTTCCAAGATTGCAGTGATTAGCATTGGCCTTGACCACCAAGTCCAATGTCCCTCTTCTAGTGTCCTAGCCACCAAATCAACAGAGTAGTTTTAGAGCTAAACACTGTGCAGCAGTTATGACTTCATGGGAATAGAGAGAGCACTGTCCTGAGAGTCAAGAGAAAGAAGGACATGGGACCTTGTTCTGTGTGAAACAGGGACTAGCTGTGTGATTTGGGACAAAGCTGTTCCCCTTTATGGAATTTGATCTCCCCATTTATAGGTTTTATTTATTGATTAAACAAATATTTACTTAGCCGTCATCATATTGCCAAACACTGTTCTAACCACTGGAACTTCAGCAGTGAATGAGACGACTATAGCCCCTGCCCTCCTGAAGCTTACCTTCTAGTGGGGAAGACAAATAATAAATAAATAAACAAGTGAATATGCAATAAAAGTAAGATAAAATGCCAGGTAGTGATAAGGGCTATAAAATCTAGCAGAGGAAGAAGATGAAAAATGAGGGGTTAGAGGAAGTAGTATTATATCTAGGATGGTTGGGAAAGCAGGGCCTTCAGACCTGGGGATAATGGCCCTTACCTCCAAGGGCTATTGTTGATTGTTGAGGTTCAAAATACAAAGCGTGGAAGTATTTTGGAAATCATAAAAATGCGCAAATGGGAGGAGTTATTCCTACTGTTATCCTTAGTGACAGGAGGGTCTATTTATTGCCTTTTACTTTTTGTCACAACAGAGAACCCTTCTCTCAGCTGTCTCGTGGATGTTTCCTTTCCCCCTGCCAGTCCTGTGATTGTTCCTTCTAAGATGCTGCTGAAGGTCTCCAGCATACAAAGGACATTTCCCAGGGAAGAAGGCAAAGCAGATACCAGGGGCTCGAGGTGTGCTGCCCATGGGCAAGGGAAGTGGCACTTCTGGAACCCTGTGGCTTCCACCTCAGCAAAGTCAGAGAGCCAGGGTGTGAGAAGGGAGGACAGTGGGGAAAGAACCTTTCCCCAGATAGCCAGTGTGACTCCTGGGAGTAGAGTAAGAGAACAGCTTGGAGGTATGGATGCTCAGGAGATGTCTGGTGAGCCCCCTTGCCTAAGAGTGCCTGTGAAGAGCTAGTGGCCACATGCTGGCAGGGCTCTTAAGCAACAACACAGCCCAGCAGTTCTTAAATGCAGGATGTGTAAGTAGAATCAGCGGGGAAGCTGTTGACCAAAGACACAGTCACAATTCCCACCTCCTGGAGATTCTGCTTCAGGAGATTTAGAGTGAGGTCTTGGGACTTGAGCGTCATAAAAAAAAAGCTCTTCAGATTATGCTGATCAGCAGGTTTGGTTATGAACTAACACTCTGGTTTAACCTGCCATGTATTAGGGCGACTGAGGACCAGAGGGTAAAATGTGTCTGCCTGAAGTCACACAGCAGGTCAAAACACCAGGACTGGAACTGGAGCCTCAGTGTCTCTTTGCTAATCCAGGCTTCCTTCACTGTCCTATTCTGTCTCCTCACCTTCCAGCCCACGTCTCACCAACCCCCACCAAAAGCCCTGGATTCTGTCACATCCTACAAAGGCCAGGGCTCAGTGCATGTGGTGGATTGGTTCTTCCCATGGGCAATGGGAGTCCCCTCACTAGCCATTAGGAACAGAAGCTCAACATTACCTTTGTCTTTCCTCTCTCCTTCCTGCTGCCCTGGGCTCTGGGCCCCTGAGGACTAATGCTGACCCCTGGTGGCAAGGCCAAGCAATAGATGGAGAGGCTAGTTTTCTCATAAATTCTGGAGCTTTCTAACACTGAGCCCCTCAGCTTTCAGAAGCAGGTGAATCTGGGCCTCATTTGGTAAACAGTCACAAATTTTTTTGAGCATCAGCCATATGGGTTTACCCAAAATAAATAAGACACAATCCTGCCCTCAAAGAGCTTGCAATCTCTTCTCAGGAACAGAACAGACATTTGTATTGGAAGGGAAGAAGCCCTAGGCTTAGAGGCAGTAGATACACCTTGTAATCCCAGCTCAGACCCTTATAGCTGAGTAATCTTGGGCAAACCTCTGCATGACTCCATGCTTCAGTTTCCCCTTCTGAGAAATCTGGATAATAATCTCTGTCCTATCCACCTGCTAAAAATATTTTTAAGATCAAATGATATGATGGGTGTGAAAGTACTGGAGATCTGTAAAGGGCCATGCAAATAGAGGGAGATATTTATCCTTAGCTGAACAGCCAAGCTGGCAATGGCATAGGTTAACTGAGACAAGGACAGGGTTGTACTTTTCAACACATTTATACTTATTTTCGTAAAAATGAAACTCTTTATGAAAGCAGCTCGGCTTTAACATCAACCTCTACTAAGTTAAACATTTAAATCAAGTGTAAAACTCGCATATGATTTTAAAGTATACAAACGAATACAATTCTATTATGCATGAGAATTTTTCTTGTGTGTAAATCGGAAAATACTATGGAAATGTGTCATTACTATCAAATGTGACTCCATCACATTTCCGTCTAGAATCCTCTAATTTGGAATTAGGCAGTCCAGTATGGCCTAATTATCTGGCAAGTGAGGTCATTTTGGCATCAAAGATGAGTGCATCTGTCACGGTGGTAGGATGAGATGGGTCACAGTGGTAGTGAAGTGGGTTCCTTGGGCCCAGCTGATGTCCACAGAGAAGAAGACCAAGCTGCAGTAGGTAGGCCATAGTGGGGAGGGGGACTGATTGCTTCCCCACCGAGAAAGAAGCGCTCAGGACGAGAGGGACTTGATCTGGAAGCATCAAAAAATATAAGCCATTCAGTCCCCTTCCTTGGCATTTGGAGTTTAGAGACCAAGGGGTACAGGGATTAGAATAGGACTATCAGGCTTAAGAGATAACACATGGCCTCCTGTGTCCATGTTTGTGTACAGACTTGGCTCCATTGGGAAAAAAGAAAATGGAGAGGGAAGCATGTGAAATCTCAGGAGCTGAAAGGCTTCAGGGACCCCTCATTAATCTTTCATGCTCAGTTGCTTTGTCTGCTCAGCAATTTTCCCTCTTCTGTGAAATGTTCTACCCTCCATTTTTTAACAGAACCTGTTATATTCTTAGATACCCAGTACTACCATTCCCTTCTAAAACATACTTCCTGATAATAGCTTATTGACCCAGAGATGAATCTAGGCTTACTTAAGTATGGACCAGCAAATTCTACCCTTTAGCTTTTCAAACTGGAGCTTGGGAAAGGGATGGTCACGCTCTGGTTATACAAGGCACAGAGGCCATGCTATCATGTGAAGAAGGCCAATCTGCATTTGGAGATAATAAAGATGACACGTAGAGATAAACTTATTAGTGAGATACAGCGGATTCAAGTCTTGGCGGTGTGCAAGGACTTGATTCCAGTTGTTCCTGAGGCCCAGCTGTATCCTTCCCTCTCCTGAGGTTTGGTTGTTCAAACCTACATTACACTTTTTTGCCTATGCTACTTTTAACTGAATTTTTTGGGACAATTTCTAACAAAATGAGTCCCGAAAATTCTTTATCTTTGGTTTTTCTTTTCTTTTAAAGATTTTATTTATTTATTTGATAGAGACACAGCAAGAGAGGGAAC
Source organism: Potos flavus (assembly GCA_028534135.1). NCBI lineage: Eukaryota > Metazoa > Chordata > Mammalia > Carnivora > Procyonidae > Potos > Potos flavus. The sequence goes on from CM052901.1 coordinate 57,856,524, forward strand.
ACAAGCAGGGGGAGTGGGAGTGGGAGAAGCAGACTTCCTGCCAAGCAGGGAGCCCAATCCCAGGACCCTGGGATCATGACCCAAGCTGAAGGTAAACACTCAATGACTGAACCATTTCCTCCATGACATCAACAAGAACACTAGCAGAAATGATCAGAATTAACTTTTTTTTTCAGATCTTTGGAAATGAACTAGAGTTTTTCAATAGTTGGAAGAGTGTTTATTCAAGAAGGCTGACTCTCACTAACAACAACATATTTTGTGACATTTTAACTTGCCCTATTACCAAATACCCTTTTCAGCTCCACATGGCCCACAATCACAGTGAAATCAGAAGCCTTGTAGCCAATCGAAGAGGCAGAACAGAGTAGGAGTTCTATTCTATAAAAGTGTAACATTTTCCTATACTATTTAAGTTAAGTAGATATTAATCTAAAGTAGATTGTTTTAAATTAAACTGTGAATTGTAATCCCCAGGGCAAAAAGTAAGAAAATAATTCAAAAGCATAATAAAAGAGATGACAAGGAAATTAAAAATTATACACTGAAAATACTAATTTAACATAAAAGAAAGCAGTAATGGAGGACTAGGTAAACAAAAAAGACATAAAATGCACATGGAACAAAGCAAAATCACAGATGTAAATTCTACCTTATTAATACAGTAAATACACATGGTTTAAACACTTTAATCAAAAGCAGAGATTTGGGATGGGTGAGCCTGGTGGTGGGCAATAAGGGGGGCACGTATTGCATGGAGCACTGGGTGTGATGCATAAACAATGAATCCTGGAACACTGAAAAAATTAAATTAAATTAAAAAAAGCAGAGATTTGCAGAATGGATAGAGAAACATGATGCAACTACGTGCTGTTTATAACGGACATACTTTACTTTCAAAAACACAAATAAGTTGAAAGAAAAATGATCAAAAGATATGCCATGCAAACACTAATCAAAAGAGAGCTGGATTGGCTATATTAATATCAGATAAAATAGATAAGACAAAGATTGTTAGTAATGATAAAAAAAGATATTTAATAATGATGAGTCAACCCATCAAGAAGATATCGCCATTTTAAACATATAGACATTTAAAAATGAAGCCCCAAAATATATGAAACATAAACTGACAGAATTGAAGAAACAATCAAACAATATTAATTGGAGACTTTGACACCCCACTTTTATGTACAGAACAACTAGACAGAAGATCAACAAAAAAATAGAAGATTTGAACAATACTACGGACCAACTATAACTTCTAGAACACTCCACACAACAAAAGCAGAATACATATTTATCCCTAATAAATACGAAGCATTCAATAAAATTAGCAATTAATAACAGAAGGGACTTTGGGAAATTCACAAATATGTGTAAATTAAATAACACAGCTCTAAATAACCAATGGGCCAAAGAATAAATCATAACAGAAATGAGAAAAAAACTTTGATATGCATGAAAACAAAAACATAAAACACAAAACTTGTGAGATGTCTTCTCTGGGGTTTCTTTTATAAGAACACTAGTTCCATTCAGGAGGGCTTTGCCCTCATAAGTTAATCACTTCTCCAAAGCCCCACATCCTAGTACCATCACATCAGGGGTTAGGCCTCAATATGCACATTTTGGGAAACACAAATATTCAGTTCATAGCATAGGAGGAAGCTAAAGCAATGCTTAGAGGGAAATTCATAGATACAAGCCTATATATATTTTAAAAGAATATTAAAAGAATTCAAATCATTAACCTAAATTTCCACCTTAGGAAGCTAGTAAAAGAGAAGCAAACTAACCCATAGCAAGCAGAGGGAAAGAAATAATAAAGATTAGATGGAAAATAAATGAAATGGAGAACAGAAAAAGAATAGAGAAAATCAAAGAAAAAAACGTTGGTTCTTGGGGCACCTGGGTGGCTCAGTGGGTTAAGCCTCTGCCTTCAGCTCGGGTCATGGTCTCGGGGTCCTGGGATCGAGCCCCGCATCAGGCTCTCTGCTCAGCAGGGAGCCTGCTTCCCTCTCTCTCTGTCTCTGCCTACTTGTGATCTCTCTCTGTCAAATAAACAAATAAAATCTTTAAAAAAAAAAAAAGTTGGTTCTTAGAGAACACCAAAAATATTGGCATACATTTGACCAGGCAGAAAAGGGGTGGGGAAGAGAAAACTGAAATTACTAGAATTAGAAATTAAAAGGGGGATATTATCACCAGTTTTAAAGGAAAAAAGGATTATAAGGAAATGCTATGAACAGTTGTATGCCAAAGATAACATATGAAATACACAAATTTCTAAAAACACACAAACTACCAAAACAACTGAAGAAGAAATAGAAAATCTAAATAGACCTAGAACAAGCAAAGTGATTGTATTAATAATTAAAAAAAAAAAAAAAAACTTCCTATGAAGAAAATCCCAGGGCCAAAATTATTTCATTAAAATATGTTTCCAGTAAATGAAAATGTAGGAATACTTCCCAATTCATACTATGAGGACAGTATTACCTTGATACCTAAGCCAGAAAAAGACATCATAGGAAAATAAATTACAGATCAATATCTTTTACGAATATAGACATAAAAATCTTCAACACAGCACACTAGCAAACTTAGCAACATACAAAAAGGATTTTTAAGCATGAATAGGAGGTATGTACGTGAGAAATGCAAGGTTGGTTCACCATATAAAAATTAATCATTGTGAGAGGGAAGGGAGGGGTGAATTGGAGGAAATCGGAGGGGTGATGAACCATGAGACTGTGAACTCTGAGCAAGACTGAGGGTTTTGGAGGTGTGGGGGTGGGGGGTTGGGCGAGCCTGGTGGTGGGTATTGAGGAGGGCACGTATTGCATGGAGCACTGGGTGTGGTACATGAACAATGAATCTTGTAACACTGAAGAAATAAAAGTGTTTGGGGAAAAAATAAAATAAATATGATTGCAAAAAATAAATAAATAAACCAATGTAATACACCATGGCAGTAGAATAAAGAACAAAAACCACATAATCATCTTTAAAAATAAAGTATCTGACCTCAACAAATTAGGATTAGAGGGGAGCTTTCTCAACCTGATAAAGGAGATCTCTGAAAATCTTATAGCTAACATCATGCTTAAAGGGGAAAGACTATTTTCTACCTAAAAGCAGGATAAAAACAAGACATCTGCGTTGGGCACTTCTTTTTTTTTTTTTTTTTTTTAAGATTTTATTTACTTATTTGAGAGAGAGAGTGAGCAAGAGAGAGCAGAGCACAAGCCAGGGGAGGGGCTGAGGGAGAGGGAGGAGCAAACTCCCTGCTGAGTAGGGAGCCCAATGTAGAACTCGATCCCACGACCCTGGGATCATGATCTGAGCTGAAGGCAGATGATTGACTGAGCCGACCAGGCAGAGAAATTTCTATTTAACATTGTATTGGCATTTCTATTTAACACTGTAATGGCAGTATTAATCAGATAAATTAAGGAAGAAAAAGAAATTAAAAGGTACCCAGTTTGGAAAGAAAGAGTAAAACAATCTCTAGTTGCACAGAACATGATCTTTTATATATAAAACCATAAAAATCTATTTGAACTAATAAATGAGTTCAGCAAGGTTGTACAAGATCAATACACAAAAGCAACTGTATTTCCATGTAACAGCATTGTGCAATCTCTAAACTAAATTAAGGAAACAATTCAATTTACATTACTCTTGAAAAACAATGAAATACTTAAGAATACATTTTATTTTTAATTTTTTTTTACGAAAACAATTCTCATGATGCCCAAACTTTCAACTTTTTTATTGAGATATAATTGACTGACATACATTATATTAGTGTCAGTTTACATTATAATGATTTGATATGTGTACATATTGTGAATAAGTCTAGTTAACATAAATCACAATACAAGCTTACAGAATGTTTTTTTATGTGATGGGAACATTTGAATCTACTCTCAGCAACTTTTACATACGTGTTACTGTATTAATTGACTATAGTCAACGGGCTGTACACTTTATCCCCAAGACATTAATTTTTTAACTGGATTTTTGTACCTTTTTACATCTCTCATACATTTGGCTCTTCCCCAAACCCCCAACTCTGGCAACCACCAATCTGTTTTGTGTATCTGTGAGTTGTTTTTATTTTTTATTTCTTGCTGAGTTTTTTTTTTAATTTTATTTCCAGTATAGTTAACATACAGTGTTATATTAGCTCCAGGTGTATAATATAGATTTAACAATTCTATGTACTCCTCAGTGCTCATCATGATAAGTGTACTCTATTATTTTTAAAGATTTATTTATTTGAGAGAGAGAGAGAGATCACACACATGAGTGGAGGGAGAGGCAGAGGGGGAGAGAGAATCCTCAAGCAGACCCATGCTGAGCACGGAGCCCGACCCAGGACGCTGAGATTGTGAACTAAGCCAAAATCAAGAGTGGGTCACTTATCTGACTGAGCCACCCATGCACCCCACTAAGTGTACTCTTTAATCCACATCACCTATTTCACCCATCCCCCCATCCACCCCACCTCTGGTAAACATCAGTTTGTTCTCTATAGTTAAGAGTCTGTTTCTTGGGGCACCTGGGTGGCTCAGTTGGTTAAGTGGCTGCCTTCGGCTCCGGTCATGATTCCAGGGTCATGGGATCGAGCCTGGCTTTGGGCTCCCTGCTTGGCAGGGAGCTTGCTTCTCTCTTTCCCTATGCTGCTGCTCCCCCTGCTTGTGCTCTCTCTCTCTCTCTCTCTCTCTCTCTCTGTCAAATAAATAAATAATTTAAAAAAAGAGTCTGTTTCTTGGTTTGTCTCTCTCTTCTTTTCTATTGCAAGTTTGTTTTGTTTCATAAATTCCACATGAGTGGAAATCATGGTATTTGTCTTTCTCTGACTTATTTTGCTTAGAATTATGCTCTCTGGCTCCATCCATGTTGTGCAAATGGCAAGATTTCAATCTGTATGGCTGCATAATATTCCATTATATATATTATAATATATATAATACCATATCTTCTTTATCCATTCATCTATCAGTGGACACTTGGGCTGCTTTCATAATGTGGCCATTGTAAATAATGCTGCTATAAACATAGGGGTGCATGTATCCTTTTGAATTAGTATTTTTGTATTTTTTGGGTAAATATCCAGTAGTGCAATTACTGGATCATAGGGTAGTTCTGTTTTCAAATTTTTGAGTAACCTCCAAACTGTTCTCCAGAGTAGCTGCACCACCTTGCATTCCCACCAACATTGTAGGAGGGTTCCCCTTTCTCCACATCCTCACCAACACCTGCTGTTTCTTATGTTTTTTATTTTAGCCGTTCTGACAGGTGTGAATTGATAGCTCACTGTGGTTTTGATTTGTATTTCCCTGATGATAAGTAATGTTGAGCATCTTTTCATGTGTCTGTTGGCCATCTGTATATCTTCTTTGGAGAAATGTCTATTCATGTCTTCTACCCATTTTTAATTGGATTGTTTGTTTTTTGGAGTGTTGTGTTGCATAAGTTCTTTATATATTTCAGATGTTAACCCTTTATCAGCTATGTCAATTGCAAATATCTTCTCCTGTTTCGTAGGTTGACTTTTAGTTTTGCTTTGTTTTGCTTGTTTTCTTTGCTGTGCAGAAAGTTTTTATTTTAATGTAGTCCCAATAATTTATTTTTGTTTTTATTAACCCTGCCTCAGGAGACATACCTAGAAAGATGTTGCTAGGGTCAATTTCAGAGAAATTACTACCTATGTGCTCTTCTAGGATTTTCATGGTTTCAGGTCTCACATTTAGGTCTTTAATCCATTTTTAGTTCATTTTTGTGCATGGTTAAAGAAAGTGGTCCAGTTTCATTCTTTGCATGCAGATTTCCACTTTTCCCAGCACCCTTTGTTGAGGAGACAGTCTTTTTCCCATTGTATATTCTTGCCTCCTTTGTTGTAGACTAACCATATAATTGTGGATTTATTTCTGGGTTTTCTATTCTCTTTCCTGATCTATGTGTCTATTTTTATGCCAGTATCATAGTGTTTTGATTACTACAGTTTTGTAATATAACTTAGAGACTGGAATTGTGATACCTCCACTTTTGTTTTTCTGCTTCAAGATAGATTTGGCTATTTGGGCTCTTTTGTGGCTCCATACTAATTTTAAGATTGTTTATTATAGTTCTGTGAAAAATGCTGATGGTATTTTGCTAGGTATCGCATTAAATATATAGACTTCTTTGGGTACTACAGACATTTTTAATGATATTTGTTCTTCCAATCCATGAGCATGTAATGTCTTTCCATTTCTTTGTGTCATCTTCATTTTCTTTCATCAGTATTTTATAGTTTTCAGAGTACAGGCCTTTCACCTCTTTGGTTAGGTTTATTCCTAGGTATCGTATTGTTTGGATGCAATTAGAAATGGGATTGATTCCTTAATTTCTCTTTCTACTGCTTCATTATTTGTATATAGAAAAGCAACAGATTTCTGTGTGTTGATTTTGTATCTTGTGATATTACTGAATATGTTTTCAATTCTAGCAGTTTTTTTGGTGCAGTCTTTCAGGTTTTCCCTGTATAATATGATATCAGGTGAAAGAGTGAAATATTTACTTCTTTCTTACCACTTTGGATGCCTTTTGTTTTTCTCTTTTTTTATTTTAATTTTATTTTTAAATTACTATTTTATTATTTTTAAAATTTAAACATTAGGTAGTTAACATACAGTGCAATACTGGTTTCTGGAGTAGGATTCAGTGATTCATCACTACATACAACACCCAGTGCTCATTGTAACAAGTACCTTCCTTAATACCCATCACCCATCTAGCTGATCTCTCTCACACACCTCCCTCCATCAACCCCGAGTTTGCTCTCTATCGTTAAGAATCTCTTATGTCTTCTTTCCCTCTCTCCTTTTTTTTCTTTTCCCCCTTCCCATATGTTCATCTCTTTTCTTTCTTAAATTCCACATATGAGTGAGATCATATGGTATCTTTCTCTGACTTATTTCACTTAGCATAATATACTCTAGCTCCATCCATGTCGTTTCAAATGGCAAGATTTCATTCTTTTTTTTATGGCTGAGTAATATTCCATTCTGTGTGTGTGTGTGTGTGTGTGTGTGTGTGTGTGTGTGTGTTTACACCACATCTTCTTTATCCATTCATCAGTCGGTGAACATTTGAGCTCTTTCCATAGTTTGATTATTGTTGATAACGCTGCTATAAACATTGGAGCGCATGTACCTCTTCTAATCTATTTTTGTATCCTTTGGGTAAATACCTACTAGTACAATTGCTGGATGGTAGGGTAGTTCTATTTTTAAATTATTGAGGAAACTTCATACTGTTCTCCAGCGTGGCTGCACCACTTTTCGTTTCCACCAAAAGTGTAGGAGGGTTCCCCTTTCTCTGCATCCTTGCAGCACATGTTTCTTGTGTTAATTTTAGCCATTCTGACATGTGGGAGGTGGTATATCATCGTGGTTTTCATTTGTATTTCCCTGATGATGAGTGATGTTGAGCAACTCTTCACATCTGTTAGTCACCTGGATGTCTTCTTTGGAAAAAATGTCTATTCATGTCTTCTGCCCATTTCTTAACTGGATTATTTGGTTTTTTTTGTGTGTTGAGTTTCGTAAGTTCTTTCTATATTTTGAATACTAAAGCTTTATCAGATATGTCATTTGCAAATATCTTCTCCCATTCTGTAGGTTGCCTTTTAGTTTTGTTGATTGTTTCCTTTGCTGCGAGAAGCTTTTTAGCTTGGTGAAGTTCCAACAGTTCATTTTTTTTTTTTTCCATTTGCCTGTGGTGATATGTCTAGCAAGAAGTTGCTATGGCTGAGGTCAAAGAGCTTGCTTGCTGTGTTCTCCTCTGGGATTTTGATGGTTTCCCATCTCATATTTAGGTCTTCATCCATTTTGAATTTATTTTTGTATATGGTATAAGAAGGTGGTCCAGTTTCATTCTTTTGCATGTTGCTGTCCAGTTTTTCCAACACCATTTGTTGAAGAGACTGTCTTTATCCCATTGGATATTCTTTCCTGCTTTGTCAAAGTTTAGTTGACAATATAGTTGTGGGTCCATTTCTGGGTCCTCTATTCTGTTCCATTGATCTGTGTGTCTGTTTTTGTGCCAGTACCATACTGTCCTAATGCCTATAACTTTCATTCAAAATAGAAGGATAGATAAAGAGTTTTCCAGACACAGAAACTAAAGGATTTTGTGACCACTAAACCAGTCCTGCCAGAAATGCTAAGGGGGACTCTTTGAGTGGAGAAAAAAAAAAAGGCCAAAAGCAATAAAGACTAGAAAGGACCAGAAAACATCACCAGAAACACCAACTCTACAGGTAACACAAAAGCACTAAATTCATACCTCTCAATAATCACTCTTAATGTAAATGGACTAAACGCACCAATCAAAAGACAAAGAGTATCAGAATGGATAGGAAAACAAGATCCATCTACATGCTGCCTACAAGACACTCATTTGAAACCTAAAGACACTTGCAGATTGAAAGTGAGGGGATGGAGAACCACCTATCATGCTAATGTAAGTCAAAAGAAAGCTGGAGTAGCCGTAGTTATATCAGACAAACTAGATTTTAAAAATAAAGACCAGGGGCGCCTGGGTGGCTCAGTGGGTTAAAGCCTCTCCCTTCGGCTCAGGTCATGATCTCAGGGTCCTAGGATCGAGCCCCGCATCGGGCTCTCTGCTCAGCAGGGAGCCTGCTTCCCCCTCTCTCTCTGCCTGTCTCTCTGCCTACTTGCAATCTCTCTCTCTCTGTCAAATAAATAAAATAAAATAAATCTTTAAGAAAACCCAGGAAATTAAAGAAAAATTTTATTTTATTTTATTTTATTTTTTTGAAAAATTTTATAAATACATGGAAGCAAATGAAAATGAAAGCACAACAGACCAAAACCTTTGGGATGTAGCAAAAGCAGTCCTAGGAGGGAAGTATATTGCAGTACAGGCCACAAGAAGCAAGAAAAGTCTCAAATACACAACCTAAACTTACACCTAACGGAGCTTAAAAAAGGAACACCAAATAAAGCCTACAGCCAGCAGAAGAAGGGAATAAAGATTAGAGCAGAAATAAATGATATAGAAACAAACAAACAAACAAAAAACAGTAGAAGGGATTAGTCAAACTAAGAACTGGTTCTTCAAAACAATAAAATTGATAAACACCAAGCCAGACTTATCAAAAAGAAAAGAGAAAGGACCCAAAAAGATAAAATCACAAATGCAAGAGGGGAGATACAACAAACACCACAGAAATACAAACAATTAGAAGAAAATACTATGAATAATTACATGCCAACGAACTGGGCAACCTGGAAGAAAGGAAAAACTCCTAGAACCTTATAAAGTACCAAAACCAAAACAGGAAGAAATAGAAAATTTGAGCAAACCCCTTACCAGCAAAGAAATTGAATCAGTAATCAAAAATCTCCCAACAAACAGAAGTCCTGAGCCCAATGGCTTCCCAGGGGAATTCTGCCAAACATTTAAAGAAGAGTTAATACCTCTTCTTCTCAAACTGTTCCAAAATATAGAAATGGAAGGAATATTTCCAAATTCATTTCTACAAAGCCAGTATACCTTGATTCTAAAAGCAGATAAAGGCCCCACTACAAAGTAGAATTACAGGCCAGTATCCCTGATGAACATGGATGCAAAAATTCTCAATAAAATACTAGCAAATCAAATTCAACTTAAAAGAATTATTCACCATAATCAAGTGGGATTTATTCCTGGACTTCAGGGGTGGTTCAATATTCACAAATCAATTAACATAATACACCATATCAATAAAAGAAAGGCTAAGAACCATATGATCCTGTCAACAGATGCAGAAAAAGCTTTTGACAAAATACATCATCCTTTTTTAATAAAAACTTTCAACAAAGTAGGAAGAGAGGGAACATACCTCAATATCATAAAGGCCATATACAAAAGACCCACAGCTAATATTATTCTCAATGGGGAAAAACTGAGAGCGTTTCCTTTATGGTCAGGAACAAGACAGGGATGTCCACTCACCAATTTGATTTAACATAGTACTGGAAGTCCTAGCCTCAGCAATCAGACAACAAAAAGAAATAAAAGGCATCAAAATCAACAAAGAAGAAGTCAAATTTTCACTATATACAGATGACATGATACTCTATGTAGAAAACCCAAAAGACTCCAAAAAATTGCTAGAACTCATACATGAATAAAGCGGTCACAGGACATAAAATCGATGCACTTCTATACACTAATAATGAAGCAGCTGAAAAGGAAATCAAGGAATCAATCCCATTTGCAATTGCACCAAAAACAGTAAGATACCTAGGAATAAATCTAACTAAAGAAGTAAAAGACATATACCCTGAATATTATGGAACACTTAATAAAGAAATTGAAGAGGACACATATAAATGGAAAAGCATTCCATGTTCATGGATTTGAAGAACAAACATTGTTAAAATGTCTATACTACCCAAAGCCATCTACACATTTAATGCAATCCCCACCAAAATACTACCAGCATTTTTCATAGAGCTAGAACCAACAATCCTAAAATTTGTATGGAACCACAAAAGACCCCGAATAGCCAAAACAATTCTGAAAAAGAAAAACAAAATGGGAGGCATCAAAATTCTGGATTTCAAGTTGTATTACAAAGGATGCCTTTCATTTCTTGATTGTTGTTGGTAGGATTTCCTGTACTCTGTTGAATAAAAGTCATAAAAGTGGACATCCTTGTCTTATTCCTGACCTTAAAGGAAATCTTCAGTTTTTCCACATTAAAGATGATAGCTGTGGGTTTTTCACATACGGGCTTTATTATGTTGAGGTATGTTCCCTCTAAACCTACATTGTTGAGGGATTTTATCATGAATGGATGTTGTACGTTGTCAAATGCTTTTTCTGTGTCTATTGAAATGATCATAATGTTCTTATCCTTTCTTTTATTGATATGATGTGTCACAAGGATTGTTTTGCCAATATTGAACCACTCTTGAACCCTGGGAATAAATCCCACTTGACCGTAGTGAATGAATTTTGTAATGTATTGTTGAATTTGGTTTGCTAATATTTATTGAGAATTTTTGCATCCATATTCATCAGGATACTGGCCTGTAGTTCTCTTTTTTAGTGGAGTCTTTATCTGGTTTTGGTATCAGGGCAATATTGGACTCATAGAATGAATTTGGAGGTATTCCTTCCTTTTCTAATTTTTGGAGTACTTTGAGAATAAGTATTAACTCTTCTACCAAACATATATTGGCCTGTGAAGCCAATCTGGTCCTGGACTTTTCTTTGGTGGGAGTTTCTGATAACTGCTTCCATTTCTTTGCCGGTTGTCTTTTCAAGTTTTCTATTTCTTCCTGTTTCAGTTTTGGTGGTTTATATGTTTCTAGGAATTTATCCATTTCTTCCAGGTTGTCCAGTTTGTTGCCATATAGTCCTTCATAATATTCTCTTAGAATGTTTGTATTTCTGTGGTGTTGGTTGTGATTTCTCCTCTCTCGTTCGTGAGTTTATTTGTGATCTTTCTCTTTTCTTTTTAATAAGTCTGGCTAGAGGTTTATCAATTTTATTAATTTTTTCGAAGAATCAGCTCCTGGTTTCACTGATCAGTTCTATTCGTCTTTAAGTTTCTGTATCATTAATTTCTGCTTTAATCTTTATTATGTTCTTCCTTTTGCTGGCTTTGGGCCTTGTTGTTCTTTTTCCAGCTCCTGTAGGTGTAAGTTTAGGTTGTTTATTTGAGATTTTTCTTGCTTCTTAAGGTAGGCCTGTAGTGCTGTATACTTCCCTCTTAGGACTGCTTTTGCTGCATCCCTAAGTTTTGGACCACTGTGTTTTCATTTTCATTTGTTTCTATGTGTTTTCTTTTTTTTTAATTTCAAGTTTTTATTTGAATTCCTGTTAGTTAACATATAACATAATATTAGTTTCAGGAGTAGAAGTTAGTGATTCATTACTTACATACAACATCCAGTGCTCATCACAAGTGCCCTTCTTAGTACCTGTCACCCATTTAACCTATCTCCCTGCCCACTTCCCCTCCAGCAATCCTCAGTTTGTTCTCTATAGTTAAAAGTCTATTAGTTTCTTAATTCTTATTTGATTTCCTGTTTGAGCCATTCATTGTTTAGTAGCATGTTGTTTGACCTCCATGTATTTGTGGTCTTTCCAATTTTTTTCTTGTGGTTGACTTCTAGTTTCATAGCATTGTGGTGAGAAAGAATGCATGGTATGATTTCAATCTTTTTCTATTTGTTGAGGCCTGATTTATGACCCAGTATATGATCTATTCTAGAGACTGTTCCATGTACACTTGAAAAGAATGTGTATTCTGCTGCTTTTAGGATGGAATGTTCTGAAGATATCTGTTAAACCCATCTGGTCCAGTGTGTCATTCAAAGCTATTCTTTCCTTGTTGATTTTTTTAAAAAGATTTTATTTATTTATTTGACAGAGAGAGATCACAAGTAGGCAGAGAGGCAGGCGGGGGGGGAGGGGGAAGCAGGTTCCCCGCTGAGCAGAGAGCCCAATGCGGGGCTCGATCTCAGGACCCTGAGATCATGACCTGAGCTGAAGGCAGAGGCTTAAACCACTGAGCCACCCAGGCACCCCCTTTTTTTTAAAGATTTTATTTATCCATTTCACAGAGAGAGAGAGACAGCGAGAGAGGGAACACAAGCAAGGAGAGGGGGAGAAGGAGAAGCAGGCTTTCCTTGTTGATTTTTTGCTTAGATGATCTGTCCATTGATGTAACTGGGGAGTTAAAGTCCTATTACTATTGTTTTATTGTCAATGACTTCTTTTATGTTTGCTATTAATTATTTTATATATTTTTGTGAAATAAAATACATAAAGGCAGCTAGAAAATTTTCACAAAGCGTTTTGACTATGTACAGGACAGTGACACACTTGCACATGTGCAGATAGATGGCTTTAGACTTGTCTGCTCCCTCTCACCTTTGTTCTTAAATATTCCCTACTATCTGGAATGTCCCCCCTTCCCTCTTGGATGATACAAATTCTCCCAATATTTCAAAGACTTTCTCCTATACTCACTGACCATTCTAAAGTTTTATGTGGTACCAAAAATAAGAACCACAATGCATTTCAACTATTAGTGCACACCGATGGTGAGGAATTTGGTTTCTCCAAGTAGATCATAAACTGAAGGCAGAAACTAGTAACGTCCCCAGCAGATGGGTGAAAACCCAGTTTCCCCCCCATATTATTAAGCTACCTAATTGATGTGGCTTAGTTTAAGTGGGTAGGTATGATTTTAATTTGGCAAGGAACTAGTATAGAAGACTATGGAGTCATAAAACCTGCGTTTGAACCCGGATTGCACCACTCACTGGACTCTGGGCAATTTATTTAACCTCCCCAAATTCCCAGGTTTCAAAACTTTGAAATAAGGATAATACCAAAACTTTAAAAGGCTGCTGTGATTAGAGGAGATACTGTTATAAAGTAGCTAACATTACACCTGGTGTATATTACTTGCTCAGTAAATGTGATTTAAAATTGCTGCCTGTGCAATCCTACACAGTATTCAGTATTGTCTGATGACAATATATCACATCTGAAAACAGTATGTAGCAAATATCTCTGTGTCTTTCAGCTCAAGAATAGGCACGTACAAAATCTCCATTTCCAGTGTTTTTATTTGCACATTTAACATTCACAAATCATCTTACAGATTTATTCTTTCCACGGGTTCATTATTTACAGGAAACATCAGGATTAAAATGGAGTATTGAAGAGAACCAAGAAATTACCAGCAGTGATGGCACAGAGTACAAAGGCTCTGAAATAAACAGAACAGAGTGAACAAGAGTAGCATGTGGTCACTTCCTACCAGGTGGAACCACTGACTTCATTAAGGCAAAGCCCTTACTCTGTTATTTCCCCCACCTAGTTTAACCCAAGTAAAAAAGGATTTTATTCTCACACTATTGCTCTCTGAGGTCTTCGAAATATAACTGGTATTATAAATGACTAGATGCATCCCCTGACTATAAGCACCTGAATAAACAGGTTAAATTTTGATGCACTAACCATCCCTCTGGGAGAATTAAAATGAAAGAGGCAGAAGTCACTTGACTCTTAAGACTTTGGGAAAAAGAGGAGGGGAGAGAGAGAGAGAGGGAGAGAGAGAGAGTGAATGTGTGTGTGTGTGTGTTGGGTGGGGGGAAAGGAGACAAAAGGGGCTGAAGGTGGGGGAGGGCAGCAAACCTAACTCTTTCCAATGTACAACTGCTCTTGTGTTTTTCTCAGATGCTAATATAGTGTTCTATTCCTCAGGGGGGAAAAAAAAAAGAATGAGAGTTATCTATCTCCAAATCAGCTGTAGGGTGTAATGGCTAATGACAGGGAGCATACCCATACCCTAGGAAAGGGGTACATTCATTTCATGTACATAACAATGCAATTCAAAACTGTGTCCTACTATGCTCCCATCTACAGTGTTTTCCTATTTTAAATCAATTTACTGTGTGACCTTGGGCAATTTACTTAACCCTTCTGTGACTCAATTTTCTACTTATAAAATGAGAACTGTAGCACTTTATGTTACAGAGTAGAGGAGATACATAAAAAGCACTTAAGAATAGTGCCTGGCCAAATCAGTAGAGACAGAAAGCAGACTGGTGGTTGCCAGAGGCTGGGGAGAAGGGGAAAAGGAAGTGATGCTACTGGATATGGGATTTTATTGTGATGTGATGAAATTGTTCTAAAATGAGCTAGTGGTGATAATTACACAATTATGTGAATATACTGAAAAATCGCTTAATTGTACATCACTTTAAAAGGGTGAATTTTATGGTAAAGTATATATCAATAAAGCTGTTATAAAAATTCTTAAAAAAATAGAACATTGCCTGGCACAACGTAAGTGCCCAATAAATATTAGCCATTATTAGTAGTAATATTATTGTCATTATTATTACTTGGCCATCCTATGGCCTGAGTAAATCCCTAGAAATTCTTTATTTTCAATAAAAGCCCACAGAATCTAGAAAAGTATTTCTAATTTACATACATGAATTAACATTCACACATTTATCTCTATCCAAACTGTCTCAGAAATTAACAGTCTAATTAAGAATAACGGTTTCAGTATTTTACTCTGGAATAAAACAGCTCATGCAATGGATGTCTGATCATATCATTATAGCGTGTAGATAAATTCCAATGACTTGATGTCACCCAAGGATTTGAAATGACAGGAGATTTTCATTTTCATCTTCAGGAATAAACAGGAAGTCCAGGTACAGTAAGTAGTTAGGTTATAAGAAGTATACAATTAAATCTTCAACTATAGGCTTGCTAACCTTCTAATCACATCTGGGAGATACTTTATAAAAAGACAAATATAGTAAACAGTAAAATGCTGACTGGTCCTATGCCCTGTGACAAGCCCACCTTGCCCAACAACAGAAAAAACCCATCACAATAAAAAGATCCTATTCAACTCATGAATAAGACTCCCAAGAGGCAAAAGACTTGACAATTAATGGTTGACATTTAAGACTACACTGCATATTCAAATACGTTTGCATCAGTTGAGTTTTTATAATCTGAAGAGCAATTATATCTAGTCTTCACCTTTCCTATTGCTAAAGAATGTGACAACAGAGGCTCAGTCTCAGAAGTAGGAGCAGCAAATGACAACCCATGACAGTGATGCACCACATTCGGCAAGGATGCACTACATTTGGTAATGATGCTCACACACTTGAGTTTCATCTAAAGCATGAAACTTCCCAATTCCTGGAACAGAGTTTTCTTTGTTAAAATCCCTTTCTCTTCTAGTCTTTCTTTCTATAATTAGCCATGTGCCTTTGCAGCAAACCAGGGACAGCTGTGTTGAGGGTTACAACTTCCAGATAATCAGGTCTTCTGCCACAGAGAGCAGTGCACTTTTTTTTGCATATATTAAGAAAATAATCATTTATACCATAAAACGGACCATTCATTTTCAGAAAGATAATCTCCACTTTATTCATCTTCATTTAAATCAAATGAAACTATTCCTTAAGTCACCCAAGAGCAAGAGATTAACATACAGAACAAACTGCCTTAACGCCCAATATAACCCCCTTCCCCCACCCACACAACCCCCACCCGTTGTAACCTTAAAAATTTCTGACCAAAATATTTAGCCTGAGTAAAATTCGGTAGGCAATTCCCTTTTGAGAAACACGATCATTTCTTTAATTTTACATTATAACCATTGGGACAGATTATGAAATAACTTTGGAAGAGAGATGTTTTTAGTAAAGGTTAGGAAATTTCAGACAATGGAAATGGATGATAACTTAAGAACCAATTTCAAAATCAAAACCAGTTTCAAAATATTGTCTTTACCAATTCAAGACTGAAAAATTGGCTTTGTGCTCACCAAGTTTATTTTAAAATTCAGAAGAGAAATTGAAATGAATACAAATATAATAACCAAAACCTCTGGACAAGGCTGGGATTGAGGGGACCAACTTTGTAATGCTCAGTAATCAAGTGATAACTCCAAGAACCCATTTGTCCTAGTAGTGCTCTTGGTTAATCTGGGAATGGACAAAATATGTTTTTAAAATTATATAGCTATGTGTAGATAGTCTTTAGATACAAGATGAATAAATATTTAGATTCCATAATAAAGAAAAACTGTGGAATAAATTCCTATCTTTATAAGTAACTGTATATACAATGAATGTTTTCTGTCTGACTCTCTGACTCCTAACCTTTTGTCTATTAAGAGTTCTTCAATGTGCAATTTATAGACGGCAGTAGCTCATATTACCTTAAAGGAGCCCTGATAGCTTAGAATCAGCCTTTCCAGACACTCTGCTCCCTGTAAAGCCTTCACACTTGTGTGTATAAATAGCTGAGAATACAAGTAGGTGCACGTGTGCAAAAAAGTACTTGTCTAAAGAAGAGCTAAGTAGTTTTACAAATAAAGTCTAAAACCCAGAAAATAAATTGCTATTCCCCAACTCAAAAAGCTTATCTAATGAAAAAACTGCTAAGCCCACTATGAAGAGGTGGCAGCTGTAAACCCATGTCATCCAACATCATGCTCTAAGCATCTAGCTGTTCTCTGAACCAGCCATCAGAACACTAAATCCCTCCATGTACACAGGGTTAAATGCAGGCTTCTGATTTAGCTTTACTTTCTAGTTAGAGGCCAGACTACACAGAATAATGAGGAATTCCTTAGAGTTATGCTGTATCCAAACTGCCTCATTCTACCCTGAAGAAGAAACAAGTGCCCAAATGATAATATGCATTAAGGACCTACCAATCTAAATTTCTGAGGTCTCCCACTTGGATGACTTCAAGCACTGGTCCACCGAGAGCCTTAATGAGAGGAAAATTACATATTGACTACTAACAGCTTACATATTCAGAGCTAGGGAGCAAGATTAAAAACTAGAGTGTCAATGGGGTGCTGTTAATAAGCATGGTGGAAAGGGGACTATACAGAACAACTAAAGAAGCTGATTCTTTAGCTGTCCTTTGCTTTTTTAGAAAGCAACAAGTGCAGAATTTTCTACGGTCAAAATCTGAATACTGGTTAATGCATGTTTTCTCCTCCACAATTATGACGTTCCTTCCCAACTTCTGTCATTGCCTTTTTAAGCCTAAGAAAGAAATAAAACAAAATGGATAGACTACCCATTCCTATTTATGAAGAGAGAGGCATATTCTAATAGTCATAAGGCAATGTGTTTAAGAGCTGCACCTGAACTGGTATTCTCAAAACTGAAAATACAGTTGCTAATTCCACTCAACTTGCAGGATGTATCCATGTGCTTCCCAAATCACTGGCTGCCACTCGAATGGACACAGTGACCCTATCATGCCTTAAGGCAGCACTATTCTGCATATACTGCGTATTTTAGAGAAATAACATCAAGAGGCAAAGGACAGCCTTTCAAACATTGGTTCCTTACATAAGCAGTAATGGCACTTTATGGCTCCCTTTTAATCTCCTCACATACCAAATACCTCCAAAATTAGACAAAAGAGGGCCAGAGGGAAAGCTCCATGGTGAATTGCATCTTTCAGATGAGTTTTCAATTCACTGGTTTTTAATTTCCATTTCCTGATTTACTGAGGAGTGAATGTGAGAATCATCCAACTGATGACAAAATAGAACAAGAAAACGGGATAAATGGCCAGGGCTTTGCGGTTTGGAGGCTGGCTATCGGCAAGAAAAGCTGTAGAGGCTAAACAAAACAAACAAAACAAAATGGAATCTTTAATATAATAAGATTGTCACAACCACTAACATTTACTACACTTTAATGTGCTTGGTATAGTCTGGAACACAGAATTACACAAAAAGTTCAGTTACATTTGTGATCTTTGGGGAAAGACGCATTCTGCGGCATAGTTTTCCAGACAGTTGAGAGCTATTTGTTTCCAATACTAAACTTTGAAAGTTGTCAATCATTTCACATGAAAATCTTTCTGAAAGGGGCTTCCTACCCTTTTCTGAGAAGTTACTGACCTGTGCTGAATACGCTGAGAAAAATGTCTAAGGCGAGTTGCTCCTATGGCAAATGGCCTCATACTGCCATGCTTCTTGAGTAATTGTTCTCATTATTCAGTTATCGGATCTTTTAGATGCCATCTCTCTTGTCCACCCAGGAAATGAGACTCAACCTTTCACTCATCTGATCACCCTTCGCGGGCAATCTTTCCTGAACAACCATCACGTTTCCTGCCATCGCAGGCCAAACCGCCCATTCACCTCCCCTGTGTCCCCACCATACCCTGCACAGACTTCCATTTCCCACCTGGGACACCTATTGCCCTAAAGTGTTTACATGTCTGGCTGCTCCACTATGTTATGAACTCTGAGGATAGAGACCGTGCCTAGCACAACGCCTGACACATAGTTTGTGCTCAAGAAATATTTGCTGAATTAAAAAATGGAATGCTTATAGGAGCCTCTCTCTCTTCTAAGATTCTACTTTCTGAACAGCTATAAGCCTGGACACCGGATATTTAGAACTACAAGTATGGTAAATTATCAGGCTCTAAGTGAGGGAATGAGGGGGTTCTCCCATGGGTAAAGCACTCGAGCTTAACACACAGTCTTCATAATATCAATTCTGGCATTCTCAGACCTTATTTTTGGATTACTTCTTGGATTTTTAACCATGTTCCAGAGCAAAGGTATGTTAATGCACTTAAAAATATTAGGCAGTCTGTCTGTCCATGAAGTAAGAAGCCAGTGAACAGTTCTAGTTGAAGGTAGAATTTTAAGAGAATTTTAGGAATGTGATAACAATGAGCACATAGCATTCACTGCCACTACTACAGGCTCTTCCTAATCTTTGGCAGAATTTTCTACTGAAGCAGAAAAGTACTACATGATGATATACCTAACAACCTATATTGGGAGGTGGTATAATACAGTTCTAAACAGGTGTGTCACCTGCTTGGGTTTGAAACTTAATTCCCCTATTCACTAGTTATGTGTCCTAGGGCAAGTTGCTTGACCTCACTGGGTCTGTTCCTCATATTTTATAAAAATGGAACTAATAATACTAGTTTTTATTTGAGTTGTTGTGAGGGTTAAGTGAGATAATACATATAAAGCACTCACAACAGTGCTTGGCCTAGAATAAGCAATCTGTAAATGCTGGCTACTATTCTTACCATGATTAATTTGTCAGGAAAAGGCCCAAGTCATTTCTCAAGTCACCTATGCCTCCTATATGCTAGGATCTGAGCTAGGTCTAGTGTAATCTCCTTTCCTGACCCTATCAATTATTTAAGAATAAAAAAGAAAGGATATGACTGTCCACATCTCACAAGGCCAGATACCCAACTCTGATAAGATGGACAGCATCCTATCATCTCGTACTTAGAGAAGAGGGTTCTATGGATGATACTGGCAAGAATCCTATCACTCACATATGACTCAGGAGTTACACTGCACCTCATCCGGTAGTCATCTCTAACTCATGTTTTTGTCTGCTTTGCTACTGTAGAGATAAGTACATTCTTACCTACTATAGACCAGGCAAACATCACGATCACCACAAAAAACCGGACCATGAAGTTTATAGGTCCTGGCTCGGCCAAAAGCACCAACCGGCAAACCAGCATTGCCACCGTCAAGGGAAGTATACAGTAACCCAGCACACAGAGGCTCTGAAAAAAAGATCTAAAAAATAACATACTTCTGTAAAGATCATAAATATAGTTGATCTGTATCATGATACAGCTTATTACACAGATGTCTATCTATCGTGGATTGTTACCTTCCTTCAAATACATAATACCTATACCCTAACATTGATTCTATGAGGATAGGCTTCTGTATTCAGCGTATGCTTTAATTTTTCTCTCCCCTACTCTTCTCCTTTCCTCTCAAACTCCTTGAAAGTCAACCATCTAGGGTACCAGATGATCTACTCTAATTCCTAGAGACTTCCTTCTGCCACTGAACCTCTAACACAGTGGTTCTTAATCTTTTCTAGTTTAAAGACCTATTTGAGAATTTGTTGAAAGCTATGGACCATCTCCTCCACAAAATGGACATAATCTTCTAACACAAAAAAAGTCTCCATATGATTTCAGGAGTTGGAGAGAGCATCTGAAGCTTATCATGGGACCCTAGATAATTTAAGGTAAGTTAAACTAGGTTATCTCTGTTCAGTGGGTTTAAGAGAATTTCTCTTTAGCCCTCATTTATTTTCATTTTTCTTTAAAAAAATACCTAACTAGCCAGACTTCCTTAAAAAACTAAGATATGCTACCTGGCAAGGGAAAAAGTACATTTTAATAATACTCACATGTTTCCTCCAAGAAGTTTTGAGTTGAGGGTGATGGTAACTGCACCAAACCAGACAATGACAAACACTTCTGCAAACTGGGGTCCTCCATCCTTTTCACTATCTACAGAGCTTCTTTGAAGCATTCTGTGACAAGGAAATGGCATGAGAATTGCTTCATCGTTTATTTACAGCAATAAAGTTAAGGCGAACTTTGAATCAGGGAAGCTGTCCTAAACCTCACCTGAAGATCTGTAATATGTAGGTTGTACGAAAGCAAAATGCCAGAAATATGTGGCAAGGCTCCCTTGTTTCTAATTCCAAATGCCTCAGGACTACACGGGTCGCCTCATCTGGCCTTGTTGGGATGTGTATGTGGATTACTGAAGACCTTTTTGGTTAAGCAGAGGTTATAAAGTGAAGGGTCAAATGTGGCTCACAGACATGGGGTTGTCAGTCCGTACAAGACTTAAAATGGGTTTAAATTCAAGTGATAATATTTTAAAATTGGGAGGCTTCACCTTAAAATATGTATTTCTGGATTTTCTTGAAAAACCTGAAGAACTTCTAACAGTGGGCCTACGTTCCTGCATGGCAACAACTGCGAGCAGTTGACTGACATAGCAGCAGGTCCCTTCACAAGGGGCTTCAGGTCACCAAATCATGCACACATTCAGGTTACTTCTCTAGCCCCCAGACACATGTGCATTTGTAATCCTTCGGTTAAGGCTTTAGTTCTGACATTTAGTTATTATTTTTTTAAGATTTTATTTGTTTGAGAGAGAGCAGAGCAAAAGAGAAAGCATGAGCAGGGGTGGGGCAGAGGGAGAGGGAGAAACAGGCTCCCTGCTGAGCAAGGACTGGATGCCAGGACCCAGGGATCATGACTCGGGCCCAAGGCAGACACTTAACTGATTGAGCCACCCAGGCTCCCCTAGTTCTGACATTTCAAAATGGAAAGAGTCTATAAACCTATCTGGTTGATTTTTTTGAATCAAAACACAGATTATTACTAAAAGACTTTGCTTTAAAATGGAGTAGTTGAACAGACCCTGAAACATCTTCTCTTTGTCTAAGAATTTTACAGACATAAACTGCTTTGAATTGTGGGCTAGAACACTTGGACTGAATGTCATTTTTTCCCAGAAAAATAATAAGTAACACCAAGCTCACAATCTCTTTTTATTACATAGTATAGAGGAGTCACATAGTAAGTCTTGCCCTGCTATGCTATTTGCCAGGACAGGCTTCTGTATTCTGTACCTGTACATACTCCATTCTGAGTCCTGACAATCCGATGCAAGGAATGCTGGCACTGATCACTTGTTGTCTGGAATCTCTACTGCTTTGGCATGGTATGAAGGGAGAACATTAACAGGCCTCGAAGGCAGGAGATCCAGAAAGTGATCCAAGTTTTGTCACTAGGTATGTAAACTAGAGTAAATTACCTGATGTCTTGACACTCCAGTTTTCCTCTCTGCAAATAAATTGGGTTAAACTACATAATCTCTAATGTTAAACTTTTAAAACTAAAAAAATAAATGCTCAGTGATTCTAATATAAACCTGCCCATCAAGGCACTGCAGTATTGCCCTTGATGTGGTTATTAAAGGCATAAAAAACAGCACTCTACCGTTACTACCTAAATTACCACATGTTTAATTTACATTAAAAAATGGGCAGAGAAGCCATTAAGAAATTTGTTGAATTTAGAATCATAAAAGGTCAAGCCTGGAAGGGATCCTCAGCCATCTCCTTTTATAGATATGGAAAAGGAGACCCAGAGGGGTTAGGTGGGAAGAGATGTAAAATAATCACAGAGGAAGACAATGGGCAGTCAAGGAAACCTGAGGTTGAATCCCAGGTCTACCACTGATTGTGTGATCTTGGTTCAGTCCCCAATCTCTCTGAAACTAAGCTTGTTTGTCAAAATAAGAAAATAATATTCTTGGGCGCCTGGGTGGCTCAGTTGTTAAGCGTCTGCTTTCGACTCAGGTCATGATCCCAGAGTCCTGGGATCTAGCCCCACATCAGGCCCACTGCTCAGCGGTGTTTCTCCCTCTCCCACTTCCCCTGCTTGTGTTCCCTCTCTCGTTGTGTCTCTCTCTGCCAAATAATAAATAAAATCTTTAAAAAAAAAAAAAAAAGAAAATAATGTTCTTGCTATGAGGATAAAATAAAGAGAAGGTATTTAAAAGTTTTCTGTAAAATGGAAAAAAATCATTATACACATTTTGGTTCTAAGTAGTCCAAAATTGCTTTGGTGATAGCACAGTTAGGATGAGAACCCAGAAGTGAATCCTAATGCAGTATTTTTTCCACACTACCAATGGTTATATTCCCCTCTCCAATGGAAGTATGCTCTCCTGTCCTCTCCCTTTACGTACAATGTGTATGGAAAGCCTAACACTTTGAAACATGATCTTGCTTTGAACTCTACCACTTCTACTCTTTCTAATTTATTCTCATTCTCATTCATATTACTAAGATTTAAAAAGAATTAGGTTTACAAATAAACAACGCTTAAACCTACAGATTTTTTTTTAAAGATTTTATTTATTTGACAGAGAGATCACAAGCAGGCAGAGAGGCAGGCAGAGAGAGAGGGGGAAGCAGGCTCCCTGCCCAGCAGAGAGCCCGATGTGGGGCCTGATCCCAGGACCCTAAGATCATGACCCGAGCGGAAGGCAGAGGCTCAACCCACTGAGCCACCCAGGTGCCCCTAAACTTGTAGATATTTAATTCACTTAGTTTACTGACGGGGAGGTGCATGAGAGTAAACAAATGTCAGTTCAACAGAAATGGCTAAAATAGGCTAAGAAGTTATTGGTAAACAGAGAGTAGCCTAATTTTCACATCTTTAATTCCATCACTCTTTGAATTGATCTGGAAACCTCCTTGACTTTTTAGATTTAAATCATAAGGAGTACAACATGTCGTAGAAGTCCCAAATGAAATATTTAAAATTCCCCTCAATTTTGAAACTCCACACAAGAAAGTATAGTCTATCTCAAATGACAAAGGAAGGAAATGTAAGTACTTACAATGCAAGTGTCACACAAAGGATCAAAGGGCCCCACAGATCCCCTACAAGGCAAGAAAAAACAGAAGACTGTTAAGAAACAACTATGTAGTATTTTCTATCTTTATTCCAATTATCTACCTTTCCCACTCTTGGAATTCAGACATCAAGGCTCTTTCTGTCGGCCCAAGCCTTCTCACCTCTCCTACCCCTCTACCTGCCCTCACTGCTCCTTGATTCTGAATGCCCTTCTTCATATATCCTTTAAATTTTGTTGACTTCATAGACCACAAATCACCCCTCTTCCACCTACTAAGCCACATTCCGACATGCTATAAAGACAATGGGCCAGAAGTCAAAAGACTTAGATGCCCCACCCTCAGAAAGGCTAGAGCCAAGTCATTCCATCAAACTGCAACTACATTAGACAAGGGAAGTATAATCAGGCTCGCCTCAAGAATATGAGAAATGAAGCTGAGAAGGAAGTGACTTCCCCAAGTTTATATCATAATAGTTAGGTGTGGAAGTGGGACCAGAACCTCGCTCTTCTGAGTCCTACTCCAAAGTTCTTTCCACTCTGCCACACTGCTTCCCTTTCATAATCATTACACTGAACTAGTATGGAACTGCTGTTTGTATAGGTGAAAAAACAGGCCAATATTGGTAATTTCATAAGGTCAAACTTTAGCAAATAACATGAAACTTTTAGAAAAGTATAAAAGGCTCTGCCAACATCAGGTCTAAGCACAGTGGTTCTCAATTAATAGCTGTTAGGTAAATTCATTAGCCAACAGTTCAGTAACATACAGCTTATAGCAAAATTACCTTCCCCAACGAATATGAAAAAAGATACATATACCATTTCTAACTTTAACCTCTTTTGTACATAACTTTAAAGAAGTATGCATATGTACATACTTACATGTTTTTTCACATTATATACTTAATTTTGACACTACTGTGGAAAGTTTGGAAAAGGTATAAAGAAAAATCGTAATCCTACCACTCTGACAAAATATTGTTTTTCTTGTTAAATTTTAGAACTTATCAACTAAAAAAGTAAATTCAAGTACAACTGACATTAATATACTGGTTTTTTAAAAAAATACACTTAAGTTCTTTTTAATTCATAAAAAATCTGTAATAGTTAAAACTATTTTCTTATTTTGGTAGAGTATATATATATATATATATATATCTCACAAAATTTACCATTTTAGTCACTTTTAAGTGTACAGGCTTTGGGTACATTCATTGTTGTACAAACTTCCTATCATCCATCTCCAGAACTTTTTCATCTTCCCAAACTGAAACTCCAACCCCATTCCACTTAACCTCCAGCAATTATCATTTTACTTTCTATCAATTCAACTACTCTAGGAACCTAATATAAGTGAAAAAAAAGTATGTCCTTTTGTGACTGGCTTATTTTACTTAGCACAACGTCTTCACGGCTCACCCATGTTGTAGCATGGATCAGAATTTTACTCCTTTTTAAAACTGAGTCATAGTCCATTAGTACATGGTATATGTCATGGCGTATATACCATAACATCTATCCATCCATCCACCTTTCGGCTATTGTGAATAAGGCTGCCATGAACATGGGTGAACAAATATCTGCTCAAGTTCCTGCTTTCAATTTTTGGGTATATACCTAGAAGTGGAATTGTTAGATCATATAGTAATTCTATGCTTAATTTTCTGAAGAACCATCATGCCATTTTGCACAGCGGCTGTACCATTTTACATTCCCACTAGCAATGCAGAAGGATTCCAATTTCTCCACATCCTCACCAATACCTGTTATTTCCGTTTCTTTGATAATGGCAATCCTATTGGGTGTGAAGTGATATAGCACTGTGGGTTTTTTTTTATTTTTAAGTCATGAATTTTTTTTCCTTGCCACTTTGCCAAGGGCTATGCTAATAGGCAGGGCAGAAGTACAAATTTGGGCCATGACTGACTTACCCTTTGTGCCAGCCTATCTGTCTATCCCCACAAGGTCTGGGATGGACTTTAACACATGACATAGCTAATCATCATCACTATTCAGCAAAATAACACACTGGTTCTGCATTGTCACTGAAGCAAACTTGTTTTGGACTGAGCCACAGCAGCAGTTGAAAGGGTATCCTCCCATCTGGGATAGCAGTGGTAGAATGGAAAGAAAATGAACTTGAAAATTGGGTTCTATTCCTGCCTGTGTCATCCTGACCAGACTCCCAGCTTCTTTGAGACTCATTTTCTTCATTCGTAAAACAGGAGCAATAATTCCTACTTCACAGGGTTGTTGTTAAGGATTAAAAAAGATGTGTGTGTGTAGGTGGAGGGCAAGGCACTAGAATAACAGTTACCATTTACGGAGTGCCTACCAAATGTCACATGCTGTGCAAGGTGGTTGATACATATTATCTCTAAATCTCACCAGTAGATACACGTTATTATCTCCACTTTAACAGAGGAAGAAACTTGAGCCTCAGAAAAGTTAACTGTCTTATCCAAGATCACATAGGTAGTGATGAAACCACTATTCAAACTCAGATCTGTCCATGCTCTTTCCACTACATACCAGCAGTAGCAAATCATGTCAGCTCCAACCCGTGTACTATGTTAAGAAAGATTCTGACGCTGCATCCATGTGCCACATATTTGGCATCCCTACATTGTAGCTGACATGCTGCCAAAATAGAAGGTACACTCATGTACAACATCATTGTTACTATTCTCAAACAACTGATTCAATTTTTCTGATAAAGGGTACTATGAAAGCAAAAATAAAAGGCCTAACAATTTTAATAATAAATTCTAAATAAGAGCATCATTTATTGCAAACACTGTTTTGATAGACCTCTTGGTCAAAAAAAAGCAGTCATCAGGCTAAGTAATAGTTCTGCAAATAGAAATGTCAATAAAGGTACTATTAATCTGTTAATCCTTAATGGGTATTAGCTGTTATTTTAATTTAATATTCAAACATTTTGCCTTTCCCTTGGAGATTGTCAGCTCTTTGGCTGAATAAAGTCCCTATGTGTTTGGAGCTTCCAGAAATGTTTTTTGCAGTGGCAGGTGAAGATATACTGTCTATATTTATTGATGAAGATGATATATTAAGCAAAATCTTCCAATCTCTGAAATTCCATTCTAAATGTTTAAATTCTTCCAAACTGTTCATTTGCATATTCATTTATATATATTTCATTCTGCAAAATGCCAGTTTTCTTATCACAGAAATTTAGCCACATAAAGTATTCATGATAGGGTACAGTGAAAAACAGCAAATCGTCAAAAAACTATATACTTACAATCTCTCAAAAGAGTATTACTTTTCCTAGGGTACAAAACATGCATGAATTTTTTCCCAACAGCTTTTAGATCACGCATCTGAAAGACATAAACAACTTGTTGTAGTGTCATGACCAAGGTTACCAAGTAGTCCCCTCACTTAATTTGCTCAAATTTATTTTAACCTCCTGGGTTCACTGAATTTGGGAACTACAATTCCATTTCAACACCTTCACTATACAAAGAAACAGAAAGGTAGTGCATTTCTACTAACTTTTTTCCTTTTTTAAATTTACTTAAATTCGATTAATTAACATATAATGTATAATCGGTTTCAGAGGTAGAGGTCAGTGATTCATAAGTCTTATACACTACCCAGTGCTCTATTAACTTTTTAATTAACTCCTTAAGCCAACATTTAACTCTTTACCGCATCCACCAGTTCTGTTTTGATTTTTAAAGCTCTGTAAAGGAGAAATATAGCTGTCCCAACATGTTACTTAAAGAAACTAAAATAATATAACTGTTAAAATCTACTCTGCAACACATAGCATCTGACTTTCAGTTCATAACTGATAAAGTCCTAAGGGCCAATTAGCCTGCTCCCCAGCTACCATATTATACACAATATAAAACAAATTAATTTCTAACATTCCCAATTTAACTGGTAAATGAATCCCAGAAGCAAGATTTTTAAAAATCAAGACAGCTGAGGGGCACCTGTGTGCACCTGTGTGGCTCAGGTCATGATCTTACAGTCCTGGGATCCAGCCGCCTGTTGGGCTCCCTGCTCAGCAGGAAGCCTGCTTCTCCTTCTCACTCTCCCCCTTTCCCATCCTGTTCAATCTCCCTCTCTCTCTCTCTCTCAAATAAATAAATAAATAAATAAATAAATAAATAAATAAAACTTTTTAAAAAATCAAGACATTTGAGGAAGAGTATGGTAATACAAATATAACCTGTCAAAATATAGTTGAGATAATTCTGTCCTGGTTTTTTCACCTAGAAATTTCTTCATGTCATTAACAGTTCTTTATAAATACATTTTTAACAGTTGTTTAGTATTCCATCACATATATATATAACATAATTTACTTAACTGATATCCCCTCTGTTGTTCAATTTACCCTTATTATAAGGAATGCTGTAATAAACATCTTTATATATTAATATTCTTCTGTATTTTGAAAAATATTTTTAAAAAAAATTCCATATACTGTATGTGGAGCAGAATTATCAGCTTAAAAATATTCGAACATTATAAGATTCTTAATACTCATTACAGCCAAACTGCTCTCCAAAAAGGCTGTACTGAATTATTCTCTAGGGGACAATCTTAAATTTCAATAAATAAGATATACTGAAAATCAGTGACCCAAACAAAAAAGTGCTATAGTTATTTAGTCCCATGATACTGAACAGAAGTTCTCTCAGCTAGTCTCACTTAC
Organism: Potos flavus; assembly: GCA_028534135.1. Classification (NCBI taxonomy): domain Eukaryota; kingdom Metazoa; phylum Chordata; class Mammalia; order Carnivora; family Procyonidae; genus Potos; species Potos flavus. The sequence continues at coordinate 57,885,059 of CM052901.1, forward strand.
AATGGTATTCTGAACAGATTCATTTAATGTGGAGCTGTCAAATTCCCGAATGTGAGATCTCATAGGAATGGTGATTTCTCCTTCCACAGGGATGTCCTGTGAGATAGATATATCGGAAAGGCCTGCGAACTGAGAAGAGTTGGGAAAAAAAATAAAGTCTGTAATCAACTGCAGCATTCCTCAAAGACATCATTTCCTAGTGATTAAGGACTGTGTCCTTTTGTAGAGTCTTACACAGTTTTTAAAGTAAGGTATTAGTTTACCAGACATTAAACAATGCGGTCAACTAAAATTCTCAAATGCTTATTTCTTTTAACTTAAAGAAGGAGATGGCATATGATGGAAAAAATTATGAAGTAAATGGCATAGACACTTTCTTGCCCTCAAATATTTGCTTTCTCTCAAGCATGAAACCTTCACATGGCACAAGCTAGCAAGATTGCAAAGCTATTTGAAAGCGACCTTTTGGCAATCACATCTTCACACAGCCACAATTCTGTAGCTCTTTTGCTCCCTGGTAGGCTCTGGCGGCCTCTGCTGGCTAGAAAGGAGCGTTAGGTGAAGCCTAACGGGAAACTGGGAAGAACAGGGAAATAGCAAAGTAAATTTTGATCTCTACTCTTTTTACCAGGTTACCTAGCAAACCAGATCAAATAACATTTCCAAAGTGAATTATGAGATTGCAAGCTTATAAACTCTTATGTTCATCTGCCAAATTTTATTACTGTAACCAAAACTCTGAAATCTTCAAGTCCCCAAGAAAACAAAAGCAATCCCTTCTCACATGGGATTTTGGCCCAACAGGCACAATATTTAAAGGGTAGCAGTTGCAAGTAAATGAAGTACAAGACAGTACACTGAAATTTTAGGAAGAATAAAGTTGCTCAAAGAACTTATGAAAAATAACTTCTCAAACACACTTTTAATAAGAAATGCAAATTAAAGTAATAAAAATTTTTCCCTGTTAAGACTGGCAAAAATCCAACAGTTTGACAACATACTCTGCGGGTGAAGCATTCATACACATCTGGTGGGGATACAAAATAATACTACAGTCTACTGAAGATGAATCTGGAAATATCTAGCAAATTTATATACGGATCACCCATTGACTAAGCAACGCCACTTTTAGGAGTCTAAAGACAAAGTGACAAAAACACAAAAAGACATATACACAAAGCTATTTATTATAACACTACTTATAAAAGCAAAAACCTGAGAATAACCCATACGCCCATCAACAGAGGACTACTTGAATAAAGTATGGGATATGGACATAACAGAGTTCTATGCAGCTGTAAAAGAAATGGGAGTATCTCCAAAGTACTATTTATGGAGTGTTAAATAAAAAAGCAATGTGGAGAAAAGTCTGTATAATATGCTACCATTTATTTAAGAAAGTAGAGAATACAAATACACACTCTCGCATCTGAATGTTATTTTTTTTAAGATTTTATTTATTTATTGGACAGAGAGGAAGCACAAGGAGCAGAGGGAGAGGAAGAAGCAGACTCCCCAAGGAGTAAGGAGCCCGATGAGGGACTCGATCCCCAGACCCTGGGATCATGACCTGAGCCGAAGGCAGACGCTTCACTGACTGAGCCACCCAGGCGTCCTGAATGTTCTTTTAAATGTAAGAAATGCGTAAGAAATAAATCATGCAGTGTGACGTAAGTCATATGTAAGAAGTAAGTCATATGATTTTTTTTAAGAGGTTTCCTATTAAGGAAAGGGGGGAATAAGGTAGAGGAGACAGGAAGAGAAGCTAGGCTTATTCAAATACAAGTTGTTCTATGTATATGACTTGAAATCATATAAATAGTTCACATAATTATGAAACAAAATTAGAACTTAAAAGAAGTCTTTAAGACTGAAAGAAAAATTAAACAAATGAACCTACGGTATGTTGAATTAAATACAACCACACAGAGAGCAACTATTTCGAGTGACTTTAAAACACTGTAATTTGACTTGCGATTAGGATGTAGAAAGCTGGAAAGAATATCCTCCCAACGGAATGAGAAAAAGTTAGATAAACTACAAAATCACAACTTTTCTTGAACCTATCAGAGACTTGAGGTTGTAGGGCAACCAAGCAGCCTGAATAAAATCTAAGGAAAGAAAGGTGCTTCCAGGAAAACATGGGACATGGGCACTACTTTGCACATTGTAGCAAAACACAGAGAATGACACTGGGCATCACACAGATGCTTAAGAATTCTGCTAAAACCTAAAATGAACTGCTAAAGGCCAAGCATGTACTTGTACAAGGGCACAGAGCCCCTGGAAGCACAAGGGGAGTTCACACCCACCTGAAGAGTCTTCTCCACAGACTTCCACTAGGTCTAGGTTTTGGGGAAGGGAGCAGCTGCCAATTCCGAGAAAAGCAAAGAGCCCTGCTCAGACCCTTCTCCCCTACAGAACAAGAGCCTTAGAGCTACTGGGGGAACTCTTGTTGTCTCTAGGGAACAGGCTAAGACCCACTGCGGCTGGGGAAAGGGAAAAGACAAATCTCTCTACTCCTGGGGGAGGGATAGGAAACCAGCCTGAGGCCAGACCGCTACAGTCTCCTTCAGCTGGAGGAGAAATAGAATCACCAACAAAGTCCCACCTAGGAGACACAGGGATACACAGACTATCTAAGGCTGAGGCTGGACCAAGACAGCAAAGAATCCCCCCTCCCAGACCCCACCCCACACCAGGCTAGCAAGTATGGAGTCAAAACCAATAGCAGTCTACTGCTAGGGGAGGGGCTAGAGGTTGGAGAAAGAACCACTATCTTATGCAAGGGCAAAGGGAAAATGCAGAAAGCTTAGAACAGGAACATTAGGAAAAACACTGGGATGATCTAGCACCTACCTCAAGAACAATGTAATAGAAGAATTTGAAGCTGGTGACACATTGAAGGTTCCCACAGCAAGGATAAAACCTAAGCACAGTTCAACTCCTGACTAGAATGATTTAATCCCCAGAGTAAAAACTTAGTAGAAAAGATGTGCCACTTCCAAGCAGTCTCTAATGTTCTATATATGATGGCCAGCATTCAATAAAAAAAAAAAATTACTCCCCCTACAATGAAGAAACAACCCATATGATGAGACATGGCAATCAATAAAACAGACAGACTCTGAGATGACCCAGATGTTAGAATTATCAGAGGAAAATTAAGAGGACTATTATTAATATGTTAAAGGCTCTAGTAGAAAAGGCATATGCACAAATGATGATGAATTTCTTCAAAGAAATGGAAATTGTAAAAGTCAAATGGTAATCCCAGAAATAAAGGAACACAGTAACAGATGAAGAATGCCTCTGACAGCTTTATTTGCAGATTCAACACAGCCAAAGAAAGAAATCAGTGATAGGTCAGTCAAAATTATCCAGGCTAAAACAAAAAGAGAAATTTTTAAAGAGAAAAAAAAAAATCATTGTTGCACACCTTACACTTACACCTTACACAGTGTTATTATGTCAATCATATCTCAATAAAACTAGAAAAACAAACAAAACCCAAAACAGAATAAGCATCTAAGAGCTGTGGGACAATATTAAATGATCTAATATATATATAATTGGAATCCCAGAAGAGAGAGAATGTGTCTGAAGAAATATTTGGAAAGATAATGACTGAATATTTTCCAAAAATAATGACACACATCAAATGACAGATCCAAGCCCAAAGAACCCCACTCAAGATAAATACCTAAAGACAAAACAAAACCAAAAATCCACAAACTTGGACACAATCAAACTACTGAGAACCAAAAATAAAGAAAATCCTGAAGGCAGCCAGAGGAAAAAAGACACTGCATTCAGAGGAACAAAGATAAATAACAGACATTTCACCCAAAACTACCCAAGCTAGAAGAAAATGGAAGCACCTTTAGAATGCTACAAGAAACCTGTCAACCCAGAATTCTAAACCGAGGAAATATAGCTATCAAAAACGAAGGCAAATACTTTTTTCAGACAAGCAAAAGCTGAGACACGCACTACAAGAACTGTTAAAGAAAGATCATCAGGAATGTGATATCAGAAGGAAACTTGGATTTACATAGGAAAAGATCTCCAGAAGTGGTTAAAATGAAGACAAATATAAAAAATATTTTTTCTTGTTTTAAGTTATTCTAAAAGATGATTGCCTAGAGCAAGGGTCGCAAAACTTTTTCTGTAAAGGGCCCCAAAAGTTAAGTGTTTCAGGCTCTGAGAGCCATGTAGATTCTGTGGCAACTACTCAACTCTGCTGCTGTAGCATGAAAGCAGTCCAAGATGAGACATAAACAATTAATAAAACCTTATTTATAAAAATAGGTAGTGGGCCAGATTTTAAATCATAAAAATATGACATCTAGGAAACAACCGGAAATTTAAACACTGACAAGATATTTGATGTTAGGGAATTACTAACTTTTTGGATGTGCTAATGACACTGTGGTTATGTTCTTTAAAAACAGACTCCTTTTCTTTTAGAGATACATGTTAAATATTTACTAAAGTGATGATGCCTGAGATGTACTTCAAAATAGTAATAGAAGGGAAATGGATAGGGCTATAGAAGAAAGATTGGCCATAAATTGGTAAGTATTGAAGGTTAGGACATGAGGGTATATTTTACCATTGTACTTTTGTATACCTCTGAAACTTTTCTTAATAAATAGTTAAAAAACAAACATTTCGGGGCGCCTGGGTGGCTCAGTGGGTTAAGCCGCTGCCTTCGGCTCAGATCATGATCTCAGGGTCCTGGGATCGAGCCCCGCATCGGGCTCTCTGCTCAGTGGGGAGCCTGCTTCCTCCTCTGTCTCTGCCTGCCTCTCTGCCTACTTGTGATCTCTCTCTGTCAAATAAATAAATAAAATCTTTAAAAAAAAATTTCTAATTTTAGGAGCCACCTGAGTTCTTTGTTATTCTTGTCCCTCCTCCAACTGAAATGAACCTGAATACAATCAAGCCTCTATATCTTAGAGTTTAAAGGAAATATGTGGATAGAGGAACATACTAAAAATACCATGAAATACAATCAGCCAAATACAGAAAGTGGAGAATTCTACAAGACAAATGACTGAATTTAAACAAATAAATTACATTAAAAACAGGAAAAAAAAAAAAACAGGAGAACATTTATATATTAAGAGAGAGAAACACACTGACATATTTACAGGTGAAGTGATATGTCTGGGATTTGCTTTTAAACACTCAGAAAAGGAAAAAATAAAATAAAATAAAATAAAATATAAAATAAAATAAAATAAATAAAATAAAAAAATAAAATAAAATAAAACAAACACTCAGAAAAGGGGCGCCCAGGTGGCTCAGTCATTAAGTATCTGCCTTCGGCTGAGGTTGTGATCTCAGGGTCCTGGGATGGAGCCCTGCATCAGGCTCCCTGCTCAGCGGGAAGCCTGCTTCTCCCTCTTCCTCTCCCTGGCTTGTGTTCCCTCTCTCACTATCTCTCTGTCAAGTGAATAAACAAACAAACAAACAAACACACTCAGAAACGATCATAAAAAACAATGAAAGACCATTAAAGATTGAAGGGAAGGAACTAAGGAAAAATAACAACTCAAGGCAGTGTAAGACCCTGGATAAAATCCTGGAACATTAGTAGAAAACCTAGTATAATTCAAATGAGATCTGTGATTTAGTTAATAGTATTGTGCCAGTGTTAATTTACTGATTCTGCTCATTGTACTATGGTTATGCACAATGTTAACATTAGAGGAAACTGGGTCAGGGATATATGGGAACTCTCTGCTGCAACTTTTCTGTATGTATAAAATTAGTTAAAAATAAACAGGTTAGAAATCATACTCCAAAGAAAAAGGAACCTTTGCACATTGTTGGTGGGAATGCAAGCTGGTGCAGCCACTGTGGAAAACAATATGGAGGTTCCTCAAAAAATTAAAAATAGAATTACCATAGGATCCAGTAATTCCACTTCTGGGTATTTACCCAAAAAACCGAAAACACTAATTTGAGAAGATATATGCATCCCTATGTCTACTGCAGCATTATTTACCATAGCCTAGATATGGAAGCATACCAAGTGTCCTTTGATAGATGAATGGATAAAGATGTGGTGTATATGTACAACGGAATATCATTCAGCCATAAAAAAGAATGAGATCATATGATTTCACTCATATGTGGAATTTAGGAAACAAAAACAAATGAACAAAGAAAAAAAAACCCCAAAAAACCAGACTCTTAAACATAGAGAATAAACTTGCTGTTGCAAGATGGGGGGTTGGCTGGGGGGATGGGTGAAAAAGATAAAGGGGATTAAGAGTACATTTATTGTGATGAGCACTGAGACGTGTATAGAATTGTTGAATCATTATATCGTACACCTGAAACTATTATAACACTGTATGTTAATTATACTTGAACTTAAAAAATAAATTTAAAAAAATATTAAACAAAAAAAATCTTATTCCAGAAAAAAAATGTGGTGGGGAGATGAAATAAGAATAGCAGAATTCTGAAAGGTACCTGGGTTCATTATATCATTCTTTATTTTATTTATATACTTAAAAGCTTCTGTAACAGAATTTTTAAATGCCTCACTTTCTTGTTTCTGCCATTCCCTCAAATTACTCTCCTTCCTCTCCTCTTCCCTGATCGAATTGCTCTGCACTCACCCACTCCCTTAATTCTTGTAATTTGGCACTTGGCCTTCCCACAACTTTACTTTCCCCACGGCTCTGTAACAGTGACCTCATAACCAAGAAGTACAAGGATCCTTTCACTCTTCAAATATTCTTCAGCACTTAATATGTCAATCACCCCTTTTGAAGCTGTATTCTCTCACTACTATGACACTGACCTTTCAAGCTCCAGGACTGCTGTTTTGAGTTTTCATGCTGCCTGCAACTGCTAGGGAAGGCAAAGCAGTATAGAAGGAATGAGCGCCAAAGCCTAATTGGGCTCTGTCTTCACTTGGAGACAACACCACTGTAAGAATTAGGTAACACCAGCATTGCACCTAGCTAGTCCGTGGTCAATGCTCAACATATGATATCTGGAGAGTATTGGTTAAGAGTGCTGCAGGAAGTCATCCAGCTCTATCATTTACTACCTATGTGACACTGAGCAGGTTCCTTGACCTCTCCATACCTCAGTTCCTTATCTATAAAATTGAGAGAATAGTATCATCATCACAAGGTTGTTGTGAGGAAGAAATGTATTACTATGTGTAAAGCACTTAGTAGGAGGCTCACAGCAGGGGGTAGATACATGTTAGCTCTAGTTCAAGATGCCCAGGGGGTCAATTCCATTTCTGTCGCTTGTATAATGAAGAATTTGGCTGGCCTTTGTCTCCTGTTCCTAGAAGGTGGCCTCTAAACCCTTGGAATTTCCTAAATGATAGTGTTATTTTTGTTACTCATGGTGGGCCCTAACAGTTTAGCTAACAGGTGAGTCATGCATGGTAGGCCCCTAGACAGTTTATGCTGATGAGATGACTCAGCATGGGGGCAAACCATTCCAGACAGACAAAACACAAGATTAGAGGGTTGAAGCTTAGACTCCAGTGACATAAAACTGGCCTCTGGGGAGGGGAGGAGTCAATGATCCAGTCAATCACGCCTACATAAGGAAACACTAATAAAGACTCTGGATACATGAGTGCACTTCCCTGGTTGGCAATATTCTGCCTATTGCCACAGATTGATGTATCAGGGGGTTAACGGGGTCCTGACTCCACAGAGAGAAGACAAGCAAGCTTTGTGTTAGGACAAAAGAACCCTCCTAGGCCTCACCCTATGCATCTTCTCCTTTTGCTGGTTTGGATTGTATCCTTTTGCTATAATGAAACTGTAATTTTAAGTGTAGTGCTGTCCTGAATTCTATGAACCATTCTACTGAAGTATGGAGCTCGAGGGGATCATGGGAACCCCTGAATTTGCAGCCAGTAGGTCAGAAGTAAGGGTGGTCCTGGGAACATCCAAACCTGTGGCTGGTGTCTGAAGTAAGGGCAGTCTTGTGGAAGATTGTGCCCTTAACCTGTGAAGTTTGGCCTAACTCCAGGTAATTGCTTTTGGAAGTCACTGCTGTCACTAAAGTGTCATGTGATTCCTATCGTATCCCTCATCCCAACATTTCCTTAGTATCTCTTTTCAGGAGAATTAGTGATACAGTTCAGAGAGCTGAGCCAGGATCTGTGGACTTCAAGCCCCACATATGACAAACAGGACTTCTAGGCCCTCAGCTAGTAGACCTTGCTCTCTGATTAGCCTCTCAGTACGGATGAAAGTTGACTTGGACCCAATGTCCCTTCCCATCTCCCTATGCAGGTAGGATCATGCACATATATGCACATGTGTGCACAGAAACCCATGTGTACACTTCGCTTCCTGGCTTGGACCAATGAAGGGACAGGTAGAGGCAGGGCCAAAAAGATACAGTAAAAGCAGGGACTGCAGCCTTAAGAAAGAAGCTGGGACCAGATGCATTATACTACTGACCAAAATCCTAGAGAAAAGAGTCAACAAGTGGGGAGGCGGGCATCAAGCAGAAACCAGCTCAGTCCAAGAGGCTTGGTTCCAAGAAGTGGGGAGGGGTGACTGCTGGTATGGTATCCAGCCAGCCCCTTTACCTGAGACCAACATCCTTCCAGACCTCAGGCTAAAGCCATTATTATAGCTCTTCTTCCTGCTCCCCAAACAGACAAACAATAGATAAGCATTACCAAAGACTGTCTTCTCCACTCTATGCAAATAACTCCTAATTAAACCTAGTCCTGACTTCTGAGTCCTGAAGTCCAGGTTTTAGACAAACTGCCTGCTGGATATCTATTGGATGGCCTGCCAATATCTCAAACTAAGCATGTCCAAAAGTGAATCAGCCAACTTTTAGGATCCTCATCCTCCTCTTAGGTATTTCTATTCAGGGTATCAGTATCTTCCCATTTGTCTACAGCCTTGCTTTTCAAAATGTGGTATTGGGAGCAGTAGCAGCAGCAGTATCACCTGGGAGCTTGACAGAAATGCAGAATCGCAGGTCTCATTTCAGATCTACCAAATCAGAATCTGCAATTTAACAAGATTCCCCAGATGACTGCTAGGCACATCGTAGTTCGAAAAACTCTGATCCAAGACACAGTCTCCCTAGCACTCCAAACCCTCAAGGAGCCTGCCTGTCTCAAGTCCTCATGACTCCCACCACTGCTATAGTCCAGGTAGCAATCACCTGTTCCTAGAACTACTGGTTTCGCTGGTCTAGATTCCAAACATTCCTCATGGTAATTCTCCCTCAATTATGTTGTCAAATTCATGATTTTAAACCCTCCCCTCCTCAAAAATTTCCACTGGCTCCTCAAACCTCCAAGCTTAGTAGTCAATAAGAAGAAATAACACTTACTGTATGATCATTACGTGCCAGGCACTCTACCAAGTGTTTTACATGTCTTAACTCATTTAATCCACCTAACAACCCTATGAGCTAATTATTACCATATCTTCATTCTACAGATGGGGAAACTGAGGCATGGAGAGGCATGACAGAGCTGAGAAGCAAACCTAGGTAATTTGACTCCAGTGCACAAATTCCCAACCAGTTTCATACTGCCTCCCTAATTCAGTAGCCTTATTTTTTTAAGGCTTACCTCCTAAGACTTCCCTGTACTTTTAGCAAAAGTGATCTACCTGTTGGTCTATAAATACATTAACACTTCCCAACTTCTGTAGCTCTTATGCTCACCTGAAATTTCAAATCCTACCCACCCTTTGACACCCGCTCAAATATAACTTCTACTGTGTAGTTTGCTTTGTCACCCCAAGTGGACATGATAGCAACTTCCTTTAAATTTTGTTAATATTTTATGTGTAACTCTTTCTGATTTACTACCTTATTTTAGCATTGTACATTTGTCATATTAGACTGTAAGCACCATACGGGCAAGCCATTTGTATGCCCTAAAACAGCTAGTATAATGCATTGCACATTGTGGGAGTTCAATAAACATTACTGAATAGAAGTGGATTGGACATTGAGTAATGAATGACCAGAACCACTAAAATTAATTGGGGGAAAACTTCATTAAAAAAAGAGGTGGAACAGGAACTGAAACAGCTAAGCACCTGTAACTATGTCACTATATGCTGTGTGTATAATAGCACATTAGTAATCTCATTAATTCTGTGATGAGTTACTATCCCATTTTGCAAATGAGGAAACTGGGGTTGAGAGTGATGTCCTCAAGGTCACAATTGTTCCATGAGAACTTGGACCCACTCACTCTCTCATTGCTGTACCCCAGTGCCTAAAGGAGTGCCTGGAACATAGTAGATGCTCAATAAATATTTGTTGCGTGAATGAGGAGATGAAAAAATAGTGCTAGTAAGCAGAACCAGGACTAGAAGCAATTTTACCTGACTCCCAGTTCAGTCCTCTGCTGTTAATTTGCCAATTTAAAACAGAGGAAAGGGATGTACCATTTATTAAACAACTGCTATGAAACTGAACACCGTTTGGGAAGGGGGATCTTAGAGCAGAACGCTGAATATTTAAAAACTCCTCAGTTCATGACACTGTGTTTGACACTTTAAATTATATCATTTCATTTTCCTAAAAACTCTCTGCGGCAGGTATTTTTATATCCATTTTACGGATGAAGAAACACTCCCCATGAAATGATTTGCCCTAACTCGCGTAAGAGGCAGAGCGGGTGATTCCAGCCCAGGTAAGTTTAACTCCAAAACCTGTGTCCTTAAATACTTGCCCAGACTTTGGACTTGTACTTGCAATGGAAATCGTACCCCCTGTAGAGACAGGAGCAAGATAGCATCATGAAGAGCATTGCGAGGAGCTCCAACACGGAGGACAGGGATTAAACCAAGACTACTGAGGTCACTGAACAAATCAATAATGAAGTTATAAGGTCCTATGGGAAGCAGTCTCATTAATCCAGGAATACTGTTACTCCAACAAGAACTAGTGACAGAACTTGATACCATGAAGGACAGCAGAAACAAAGATACTTAAGAAATCACCTAAGCTCGGCATTTAACACAACGTACAGGAGGAGGACAAGCCCTGAGGGTATGGGACAAGAAAGTGAATAGGAGTTTCACAAGAAGGCGTGGAAGGAACGAGGAGGGGAAAGCGGTTAGCCCTAAGAGCAGGTGCACTGTTGAGACTGGTTCTGGCATCGGGTATAGGACGGGCCTACCGAGAGGAAGGGGTTCCGGCCTTCTCAGGCCCGGAGCCCATCACCCGACTTCCTTCAGAGCACTCTGCCTCACCCTCAGTCCCTTTTGCCGCAGAACCCAAGCTCACCAGGGGCCTGGGCGATGTTGTCCCCGGGTCTCCTGAAGATTCGGCCGCTTTCGCCATCTTGGCCCTCCTTCTCCCGGGTCGCTCCCACAGGCCTTTGCGGAACCGGAGACGTGGAGGCCGCGGCTGGTCAGCGCGTCATCGCGCGGCGGGTGCGTCACCGAAAGGCGCCTGGCAACCGCTGCCGGTGCCTTCACGTTGCTGTCCCTGTCCTCCGGGTGTCCGGGAGGGGTGCGAGTCGCCGCGCCTCGCTTCGCTTCTTAGGGACCACAGGTCCCGTTAGACATGCTCCCCCTTTCATTCTCAACCCCGACCCTGGGATCGCTCCACGGCTGCCTTTTGTTTTAATCCACCGCACCCGCGCACCGGTTTCTCGCTCTCAGGGCGGGTCCGCGGAGCTACCACTTCACGGAAAAAGCCTGCGCCTCCCCGGGCCGCAGAAAAATTTCGCGGTTCCGTGCTCCTGAATAAAGCGATCAAGTCCTCCCGACCAGCTGCTCCCTCCGCCCTCGCTCCTGCCTGGCTGATTCCTTGTGCTTTTTTCCACCCCCCGCTACCAGCCTTTTCCCACTTCTCAGCTTTTATAAACTATACAAGATTATTTTTCTTTCTCCCTCACCCCCTTTGAGGAGGGGCGAAGCTAGCTTCTCTATATACGTTGGCCAAAATGTTAATCTCACTACAGCTTCTAAAATTGCTAACTACTAAAAATGTTTAAGGTCTAAAAGAGGATTATTATTGTAGGAATAACTTAAAAACAAACAAACAAAAAACACCCGCATGTCCCAACCTCTTTTCCCTAATTCTAGGTCTTTCTCACTCCGAGTCTTTCTCACTCGGCCCCAGGTTAAAATGCGATCAGGCAATACAGTGATTTTTTGATGCAAGGAGGATTCAGGATATCTGAGTGTCCTTTGGTGGTATGAATATCAGGTTTCCGCTTTTAACAAACAGGGTAGGGATGGGTGTGTAATAAAGTGCTTTATATTTTTGTATAGGCAAGCCAGAAAGAAATCAAGTCTTAAATTTAAGAAGAAAGAATGTGGAATATGGTGGGACGAAATTCTCAAATAAATGGTGGGGTATGTGTGTGTAGGGGGCTTGTTGTGTGGTGTTGTGTTAAATATTCTCTTAATTCTTCAGATCAAGCACATTTTCGGTACTTGCTCAGGTACTGATGGGAGTGATCTTAAAATTGAGGCCAGTAGATATGAAACATTTTTTAAAGATTTCATGTATTTGAGGTAGAGCGAGAGAGCAGGAGCAGCGGAGCAGAGGGAGAGGGAGAAGCAGGCTCCCCGCTGAGCAGGGAGCCCCACGTGGGGCTGATCCCAGGACAGGGTCATCTTGACCTGAGCTAAAGGCAGACGCTTAATGACTGAGCTACTCAAGCGTCCCTGAAACATTTTTTTCCCCAAGAGAATATTATGTAGAATTCCCCAGCCCCAGCTTCACCATCCACTCTATCCCTCCTACTTCCACCCAGTCCAGATTTCCGGCGCTTGTTATCAGGTTACCAAGTCCTTTCCCGCTTTCCTGAAGCCATTGATAATCTCTTCTGTTTCCTTGCCAACCTCCAAAATTAGTTATCTCTCCCTAACCCCAAGCTCCAACTTCTTCCACCTACCCTCATCTCTTGACCTCTTTGCTACTGGTTTCAGGATGGCCTTGATGCTGGGTTAAGAAGAGGACAGGCCATAAAACAATTGTTGAGGCAGTCAGTGTTCAGGTTACCTAGGCATTATTTCAGGCTAAAATGTCAGTTTTCCTCATTTAACTAATAGGGTACAGGTTGAATATGAGGTAATACGCTATGAAGAAAAAACTCAGAAAGGTTGTAGAAGAAGCTGGTGGCATAGGGACAAGCTCCTAAAATAGGAATTATTTTATGTTTTTAGTTGCAAATATATCTTACAAAATTGCCAAACTCGGTATTCTTTAATACACTTTCAGTCATTACCCTCTGTTAGTCTGTGAACATTTACAGTGCCGCAGGATTCACATGACTTGCCCAAAGTTGCCTAGAAACTTGGTAAGTGGTGGAAGTGAGATTAATATTTAAGCCAATATTAGGTATGGAGAACTTTTTTAGTTGTTCTAAATTACAGGACAATACAATGCACAATTCTAGGAAAACAACTAGAAAATATTGAGGAAACGAGCAGTTTCCTAGAAAAATGGTCAAAATTAATTCAAAAAAGAAGTAGGGAATTTCATTAGGATAACATTTTGGAAACAAAAAATCAAATATATAAAAAGCAAGGTACAGAACAGTTTGTATGGTATGCTACCAGCTGGGTAAAAAGTAAGGTGGAGGGAATACATATTCATATACTTGAATATTCACAGACTATGTCTCGATGGCTACACAAGAGATTGGTAACAGTGGTTGCCTCAGGAGACAAACTGAGGGACTGGCAATAAGAGGTGGGAGGGACTACTTAATGACTTTCAAGGGAGGACTATTTGTTATATAACCTTTCATGCAGTTTGAAATTTTTACCATAGACAAGTATTACTTTAACAAAGTTGCCAAGATCTATCCTTCCCCTCCACCTACAAGGTGCTGGATGGTTTCACAGGCTATTCATTCAAGCCTTCAAGGAGCAGATCATTTCTACATTACATAATTTTTTCCAGAGAGTGGAAAAAAGAAAATTTACAAATTTATTCTAGGGTCCCAGTATAAAGATGGTATCAAACCTGACAAAGAGTACTAAAAAAGAAAACTTTTTATCAGTCTCGCTATCAATATTAGGTACAAACATCTTATGCTAGCAAATCAAATCTGGCAAAATAATATAATAATAATATCCCATGACCAAGTAGAGTTTTTCTCAGAAATGTAAAGTTCATTTAGAAACAGGAAACACAATAGTGATAACTGACCATTTAAACAGGTCAAAGAAAAAAGCCATCATCTCAATGCTGAAAACTCAACTTCATTCCCAAAAATAAATGCATTATTAATAATAACTACAAAATAAGTACATTAGGATACCTAATGTCATAAAAAAAATCTGTCTCAAACCAAAAGTCAGCATCTTGCTATACCTGGCATTCCCATTTAAGCCAAGACCAAAAGAAGAATGCTTATTATCACCACTATCATTTGACACTGTCCTGGAAGTGCTAGACAGCACAATTAGATTCTACCTCCCCTGGGGGACAGGGGTAGCCTTGCTCGTTCTCTTTGAGGCCATTGGTCCTCCTGGATGTTCTCACCCATAAACCCCACCTTAACCATCTCTCTAATACACAAGCAACCTTCTAGCCCTAGAAACTCCAGGCATGTTTCCCACTTCCAGTATTTTCTTTTCTTGGCACTCGCCTCTCCTAAAGTATAGCACTTCTCTGTATAAACACTCCATCTTTCCTGGTGTAAACATAGCTTCTTCTCTCTCCTATTGTAAAGAATTACTAATAATCCCCCTCCCTAACCTATTTGCCTCCACCTCTTTCCCAGTTGCTGCCCTGACCCAGCCCTTCCCTTACCCATTCTCTCATCCTTTTCCACTTTCCTGAGTTTTTTTTTTTTCTAAGATTTTATTTATTTACTTGAGAAAGAGAGAGCAAGCAAGAGAAAGAGCATGGACAGGGGAGAGGGGCAGAGAGAGATGGAGAAGCAGACTCCCCACTGAGCAGGGAGCGTGACGCGGGGCTCAATCCGAGGACCCCAGGACCCCAGGACCATGACCTGAGCCAAAGGCAGATGCTTAACTGACTGAGCCACCCAGGTGCCCCAACTGAGGCTTTTTATACCTTTTATTTTCACACCTATTTCCAAATTGGGTTATCTCAATGACTCCTCTACCATGTACCTCATTCCTAGGCTTTCTCAGTGCTTCTGACTCAGGATTGCCTTGCCCCTGGGGTAGGAGGAGGTCAGGCTATAATGTAATTGTAGATTCAGTCTGTTATTAAAGTTACCTGGGTGCCCTTTCAGGCTACACATACCTGTTCCCTGTTTAACAAACAAGGTAGGAGATTAGTATGAGAAGAAGTAGAGTGCTATGGATTTCTGGATAAGCACTCTACAAAATTCCAGTGTCACTCTAAAAGTAAAAGGATGTAAAGGACATAAACAACTCACAGAATAGGAATTGCCATCGCATTTTTTTTCCATTACAAGCATATCCGGCAACATTTATGATTGTGTATACCCACCTTATTCTTTTTAAAATCATGGATATTTTCAATAGAGCAGTTGACATTTGATTTTTTTATCCATAAAATTACATTCACACCCTTACCATGTGCCTAAATTGTAATTTTGTACCAAAGAAATAGTTTGAGAATTTATTTTTTAATACTTGTACATTTGTCCATATTGTTCAAGTTGATTCATACTTCCCCAAAATTTTGCTATGAAAATATCCAAATATATAGAAAAGTTGAAAGAATAGTACAGTGAGCCCCCATATACACACCACCTAGGTTTCTACGATTCACATTTTGCTATTTCTGCCTTGTTATATCTCTATCCATCTGTCCATCCAACAAATCTCTCCATGCATCATTTATTTCATTCTTTATACATTTCAAAGTAAAGACCTAAGTATACTTCATGCCTAAACATTTAAGCATGTTTTGTTTGGAAAAGGAAAAGGTAGATCTTTGTGTATTGACATGTGAAGATGTCCACAATATATTAAAAGAAAGCATCATATAAAAAACGTTATTTGTGTTAAGTATAGAGATTAATGCAGACAGGAATTTAATTGCCTCAACAATATCCATTTTTCCTTTATTCCTTCTTGATAGATCCCACTTTTGTTCAGTTTGGCAATGTGTGCAGACCCAAGTATTGAGTCATGACCAATTCAAGTCAATCATGGCAATCTTGTCCTCTAATTTTACAACTTCCTTGGCTGACATAGATGACTATATGATCTAGTTTTGGCTAATGAGAACATAAAGAAGTCATCCAGGGAGGCTTCTGGAAAAGCATTTGCTTTATGAGATAGAAGAAACAGATTCAGCTTGTATGGCTTGTCTCTTTCCCCAATCTCCCTTCCTTGAATGCAGGTATGATGTCTGGAAATGCAGCTACTAACTTGCAACTAAGAGAAGACAAGGATAAAGACAAAATGTCATGTGCTAAGAATGGTCTTTTCATATTCTATGCAATTTTTAAAGGAATCATCACATGTTATTGTAACATATGAATAAGTATATCTCTATTAAAATGGAGATGTACTATCGACACTTAATTCAACCTAAATTTTGGAGGCTTAAATGAGAAAGTGTATGAGAAAGTAGCAAAGTGTGAACAATAAAGTAAAATATATTCTATTGGAAGAGTAGTCTGTCTTACCCCACATTTCCTTCAGAAAGCAGAGACTGAGACAAGGACTTTTATATACATGTCGATGTTGAGAAGTGATCCCTGGGAACAGTGGTAGGGAACTGAGAAGAGTGAAGTAGAAATGGAAGGAAAGTCATTAGAAGGGTATGTTTTCAAGCTGCAAAACTGGGGATAGATCCCACTGGGGAGCCATGTAGAATGTGCTTTACATTTGTCCCTGGAGAGACAGAAGAGGGAAATATTTCTCTACAGCTCCCACATCCCATTGTCAAAGGGCACCATGCGGAGTGTTACATCTCTTGCATCTCCAAACGTGCACATTTCAGAATGGCAGAAGAGATTTCCACAGGCCTACGACAGAAAGTGAGATATAGCACATCATAGACAAAGTGCTTTTAGGTTCAACCTGGCAGAATGGAGGGCTGAGAGGATGTGAGGCAGGGCATGAGAGGCAGATGCCTAGTCTAAACACAAGATGAGGGGCACCTGGGTGGCTCAGTCATTAGGCGTCTGCCTTCCACTCATGTTGTGATACCAGGATCCTGGGATCGAGCCCCACATCGGGCTCCCTGCTCTGCGGGGAGCCTGCTTCTCCCTCTCCCACTCCCCCTGCTTGTGTTCCCTCTCTCACTGTATCTCTCTCTGTCAAATAAATAAATAAAAAATATAAACACAAGATGATGGACATCTGAAAAATAGTGGTGGTGGCAGTAGAAGTGCCAAGGGAGAATTTTGCTTTCCTTTTTTCTTTATTTTTATATTTGCATTTATAAAAAGAGGCAACTTAGTGAAGTGAATAAGAACGCAAACTCTGGAACCAGAACACTTGGATAGGAAGCTCAACTCCACCATTTACTCATTTACTTTTTACTTGACTTTTATCAAGTTACTAAACCTCTCCGTGCCTCAGACTCAGCAGCTGTAAAATGGAGACAAGAACAATAGCTGCCTTATAGAGTCATAAGGACTGAGTTAAATGGTAGCTATTAATACTTAAAATAGAAATACATGTTTGTTGTAAAGAATCAAAATACATAAGTATATAAAACACAAAGTGCCCTGTATCTGTTAGGGTGCTTTTGTTTTCAAGTGAAAGAAAACCAAGCCACACTGTCACGCATTGGACATGGATGGAATACTGAGATAGGAAGTCTTGGGCTTAGGCAGTTGGAAGGTGACACAAAACTCTTCTGTCAGCAATGTCAGGTCAAGGGGTTGAAGGAAACTGAGAAGTGGAATGCAAAGCGGGTAAATTGAGTAGTAAGTGTTAGTATCTAGCTAGCCAAGGAGGAGTATTCCTCCCCTTACCTCCTTTGGTTATTCCTTCTGCCTCTTTTTCTGGTTCTTCACTATCTTGCTTATTAGCAGCAATGCCCTCCTCTTTTGTAGCTAGGAAGAAGGAGGACATGGGACTGCTGTGGGAGAATTTCTTGGCTCAGTGGACAAAAAGAACTAAAAATGTAGAATATCTGATCAATGTTTGTTCTAAGTAAGTTCATTTGAAAAGTGTTCTTTTCAAAAGTGAACAAAACCTTTGCAATTAGACTTTCATTGAAATTACACACAGAACAAAGAGAAATGTGTCTGCTGGACTACACAGTTCTTCCCACCCTTCCCCAACATCTCTTTTTCAAAAACGGAGGTTGTAAATAAGGAAAGGAGGAGGAAGGATGGGAAAGGAAAGAACAATCTGAGGAGTATGGAACAGCTTTGCTTCCCTTTCTTTAAGTAACCTGCAATATGAAAACACCATTTGGAATCATTTTAAAATAGGTTTCCTCTATAAGAAGGTTGGGAAAAGAAAGCGGTGTGAGTGGGCATGACAAAGTGGGGCTGAGGCCACTGATTTTCCTAGATCTTGCAGTTCCTGAGGAAGCATACATAGCCCACTAATATCTGAACTACTTGCATGAGAACTTAAAATATAGTTAATTCTTTAGTTCAGCCCACCAAATTATTTCCTACCTCTGTTTTTGTGTGAATTCTTAGAAAAGCCCACTGCTTTAATGTATGTGAGGTGAATAAGAAACAAGCTCAGGGAGAAACAAAACCACCTCACTTCTTCTATTCTTTGATACTGTTGGGACCTAAAATTCTTTGATCTACTGATATTTCACTGTCCCACATCCCACTGATGTCTTCTCTTCCATACTTATTTGGCTCAAACTCCACTGATGATCAGTACACTCACTCCTTTGCAAAACTCTCAACTCCTTTGGCCCTGTTTTGCTTCATCATACATATGTGGCAAAAGTCTAGCCCTGGTTAAACCCAACACCAGATCTCCTTGGTGCCTGCCACAGTCCGCTAAGTGTTATTGGAGTAAAGCATGCAACTATGCTGACTGGTCTCACTTTTAATGACCACAAAGCTTTATGGACTAGATAATGCTGCCTGGTGATCACACATATTTTGTAAGTCCATTTACTCACCCAATCACTTAGAAGAATATTTTTTTTATTTTTAAAAAGTTTTTTATTTTGGGGATTTGGGACAAGATGGCGGAGAAGTAGGAGGCGGAGATAGTGACTGATCCCAGAAGTTCAGCTAGATAGTTATCAAACCACTTTAAACAACTACAAACTTAGCAGGAGATAGAAGAGAAGAACAGCAACTCTAAGAACAGAGG
>CM052901.1:57904766-57949057 GCA_028534135.1 Potos flavus
TAAACAATGAATCTTGTAACACTGAAAAAATAAAATAAAAGTATTTGGGGAAAAAAAAAAAAACACAAAAATATTGAGTCAGAATGAAAGAAGGGACATTACTTCCAACCTTACAAAAATAAAGAGGATTATTAAGGAAAAAAAAAAAAGTTTTTTATTTTGAACATTTTTAAACATAACTGAATAAACTCATAAACTTTCATGTACCCACCACGTGATAGATTTAACAGTGACCAAAAGGCTGCCACACTTGCTTGATTGAATACTTTCCTGTTTTTCTGCCCAAGTCCTGGCCAAACAAATCCAGACCCATACTTAACATACAGCAAGAATATTTTATCATACCTCTATCTCCTCAACATTTTCTCTCTAGTCCTGAATTTCACATGACAACTTTGCCTTAAACTTCACTAACATAAAAGCAATAAAAAGAGCACTTCTACAGACTTTCACCACCACAACTACCCACTTAGAAACTTCTGTAACCACATTCTCTGCCCTTGCTCCTGACAAATGTTATTATTATATAAGGCTAACCCCCTTCACTCATGTACTAGATTGAATCCCCTAACTTCCCACTCAAAGATAACATGTCAAGGTTAAAAGGAAAAGTCTACATAAATGAAATGAGTTGATTAAAATAACAAATAACATAGCAGGTTAAAAATAACAACTAGCCTCCTCTTGGGCTCTACTATTTTAGAAACCAATTTCACATACATTATTGCATCCGATCCTCAGAAAAATTCTGAGGTGAGATTTCATTTTATGAGAGTGTGAGACTAAAACAAGATAAGTGATTTGTTCCAGATTGCTCAGAAATTTTGTAGTGATAAAAGTGGGCTTAAAATTAAGGTCAAGAGTAATAATGAAGTTTTTTTTTTTATTTATATAAGAGTACTATGTAAGTATCCATGTAAACAAGTTTAAAAACCTCAAAGAGATGGATAGATTCTTAGGAAAATATAAATCGAAGCTGCCCCAGGAGGATTTAGAAAACCTTATCAGAACAATACCTATGTAATAACGTATTTTATGTTTAAAAAATATTTTACTTGAGTACAGCTGACACACAATATTACATTAGTTTCACGTGTACAACATAGTGATTCAACTTCTGTATACATTAGGCTGTGCTCACCACAGGGGTAGCTACCATCTGTCACCATACAATGCTATTACAATATCATTGACTATGTTTTTAATGGTGTGCTATTTTATTCCTGTGATTTATTCATTCCATAACTGGAAACCTATATTTACCATTCTCCTTCACCTATTTTGCACACCCTACTCTCCCCCTTCCCTCTGACAGCCTCCAATACTCTGTATTTGTAGGTCTGATTCTGCTCTTTGTTTGTTTATTCATTTGTTTTTTAGATTCCACACATGAACGAAATCATGTGACATTTTGTCATTCCCAGTCTGACTTATTCACTTAGCATAATACCCTCTAGGTCCAAGCATGATGTTGCAAATGGGAAGAACTCATCCTTTTTTATGGCTGTGTAACATTCCACTACATATATCTCAATGAGCACTTAGGTCACTTCAATATCTTGGCTACTAAATAATGCTGCAATAAGCATAGAGGTGCATATATCTTTTCAAATTAGTGTTTTCATTTTCTTTTGGTAAATACCTGGCAATAACTGGATCGTAGGTATTTCTATGTTTAATTTATTGAGGAACCTCCACAAGTCTTACCAGAGTGGCTGCACTAATTTACCTTCCTACCAACAGTGCATGAGGGTTCCTTTTTCTCCATATCTTGCCAACACTTGTTTCTTGTCTTTTTGATATTAGCCATTCTGACAGGTGTGAGGTGATATCTCATTATGGTTTTAATTTGCATTTCTTTGATGATTAATGATATGAAACATCTTTTCGTACATCTGTTGGCCAACTCTATGTCCTCTTTACAAAAATGTCTATTCAAGTGTCTGCCATTTTAAAATCAGATTATTTGTGAGGTTTTTTGGTGTTGAGTTGATTAAATTTTTATATATTTTGGATTTTAAGCCTTTATTGAATACATCATTTGCAAATATCTTCTCCCATTCAGTAGGTTGCCTTTTTGTTTTGTTGGTTTTCTTTGCTGTGAAAAGCTTTTTATTTTGATGTATTCCCAACAGTTTATTTTTGGTTTTGCTTTCCTTGCCTTAGGAGACATGCCTAAAAAAATGTTGCTACAGCTGATGTCAGAGAAATTACTGCCTGTGTTCTCTTCTAGGACTTTTATGGTTTCAGGTCTCACATTTAGGTCTTCAATGATTTGTAGTTTATTTTTGTGTATGGTGTAAGTAAGTGGTCCAGTTTAATTCTTTGCATGTCACTGTCCAGTTTTCCCATTGGATATTTTTGCCTCCTTTGTTGTAGATTGAAAATATAAGCATGGGTTTATTTCTGGGCTCTCTACCCTATTCCATTGACCTATGTGTCTATTTTTGTGCCAGTACAATACTGTTTTGATTACCATAGCTTTGTAGTATGTCTTGAAATCTAGGATTACAATACCTCCAGCTTTGTTCTTCTTTTTCAAGATTGCTTTGTGGTTCCATACAAATTTTAGGATTATTTGTTCTAGTTCTGTAAAAGATATTGTTGGTATTTTGATAGGGATTGCATTAAGTGTGTAGATTGTTTTGGGTAGTACGGACATTTTAACAATAGTCATTCTTCCAATCCGTGAGCATAGATGTCTTTTCATTTGTTTGTGTCATCTTCAATTTCATTCAATGATGCTTTATAGTTTTCAGAGTATAAGTCTTTCACCTCCCTGGTTAGGTTTATTCCTAGTTATTTTCTTCTGTTTGGTACATTATGAGTGGAATTGTTTTCTTAATTTCCCTTTCTGCTACTTCATTATTAAGTGCATAGAAATGCTATCAATCTCTGGGTATTAGTTTTGTATCCTGAAACTTTATTGAGTTTATTTATTACTTCTAATATTTTTTTTGGTGAAGTATTTAGGGTTTTCTATTTATTGTATCATGCCATCTGCAAATAATGACAGTTTTCTTAGCCATATGGATGCCTCATTTCTTTTTCTTGTCTAATTACTGTGTCTGGGACTTCCAGTACTATGTTCAATAAGATTGGTGAGAGTGAATATCTTTGTCTTGTTCCTGATCTTAGAGGAAAAGGTCTCAGTTTTTCACCATTGAATATGGTGTTAACTGTGGGTTTTTCATATGTGATCTTTATGATATTGAGGTATTTTCCCTCCAAACCCACTTTGTTGAATTTTTTTTATCATGAACAGATGTTGAATTTTGTCAAATACTTTTTCTGCATTTATTGAGATGATCGTATGATCTTTATCCTTTGTTTTGTTGATGTGGTGTATCACAATGATTGATTTGCAGGTATTGAATACTCCTTGCATCTTTAGAATAAATTCCATTTGTGATGTTTTTGTTTTTGGTATCAGGGTAATGCTGGTCTTGTAGAATGTATTTGGAGATTTCCTTCCCTTTCTCTGTTTTGGAATAATGTGAGAAGAATAGGTATTAACTCCTTTTTTTATTAACATATAATGTATTATTTGCTTCAGGGGTACAGGTCTGTGAATCATCAGTCTTACACAACTCACAGCACTCACCATAGCACATAACCTCCCCAATGTCCATAACCCAACCACCCTATCCCTACCCTCCCTACCCCCCAGCCACCCTCAGTTTGTTTCCTGAGATTAAGAGTCTCTTATGGTTTGTCTCCCTCCCTGGTCCCATCTTGTTTCATTTTTTCCCCTCTCTACCCCCCATGACCCCTCACCCTGCCTTTTAAATTCCTCATATCAGAGCGATCATATGATAATTGTCTTTCTCTGATTGACGTATTTTGCTACCATAATACTATCTAGTTCCATCCACGCCATTGCAAATGGCAAGATTTTGTTTTTTCTTTTTTTTTTGATGGCTGCATAGTATACCATTGTATATATGGTATTAACTCTTTTTTAAATGTTTGGGAGAATTCATCTGTGAATCCATCTGGTCCTGGACTTTTAAGTTTTTGGTTGTGTTTTTATTACTGATTCAATTTAGTTATTACTAATTGGTCTCTTCAGATTTTATATTTCTTCCTGATTCAGTTTTGGAAAATTATGTGTTTCTAGGAATTTATCCATTTATTCTAGGTTGTCCAATATACTGGCATATAATTTTTTGTAGCATTCTTTTATAATTCTTTGTTTTTCTGTAGTGTCTGTTTTTACTTCTTCTCTTACTTTTTTGGTTTTGTTTATTTGGGTCCTTTCTCTTTTTTTCTTGATGAGTCTACCTAAGGATTTATCAATTTTATCTATCTTTTCAAAGAGGCAGCTCTTGGTTTCATTGATTTTTTTCTATTGTTTTTTTGAACTCTATGTGATTTATTTCTGCTCTGATCTTTATTATTTCTTTCCTTCTACTCACCTTAGGCCTTTTTTGTTCTTTTTCTAGTTCCTTTAGGTGGAAAATAGGATTGTTTATTTGAGATTTTTCTTGTTTCTTGAGGTAGACCTGTACTGCTATTTATTTTCGTCTTAGAACTGCTTTCACCCCATTCCATAGATTTAGACCATTTGTGTTTTCATTTTTCTCCATGTATTTTTTAACTTCTTCTTTAATTTCTTCATTGACATATTTTTTTTATTAACATGTTGCTTAATGTCCACGTGTTTGTGTTTTTTCCAGTTTTTCTCTTGTGATTGATTTATATTTTCATATCATTTTGGCTGGAAATGATGCATAGTATAATTTCAGTCTTCTTAAATTTATCGAAACTTATTTTGTTGCCTAACATATGATCTATTCTAGAGAATGTTCCATGTGCACTTGTTTTTGGATGCAATGTTCTACATAAATCTGTTATGTCCATCTGGTCTAATGTGTCATTCAAAGACACTGTTAATTTGTTGAATATCTACCTGAATATCCATTGATGTAAGTGGAATGTTAAAGTGCCCTACTATTATTTTATTATCATTCATGTCTCTGTATGTCCATTAGAATTGCTTTATATATTCACATGTTCCTCTTGTTGGATTAATCTCTTTATGTAATGCCCTTGTCTCTTGTTATAGTTTTTTTTTATTGCTAATTTTATGTATTTTATGTATATATGTAGGTAACATGTGGTTTTGAGTGATGGGATGACAGGTCATTTTTTTACTCTGAAGTTAACCAAATCCTATTTTAATCCCATGAATATTATGAACTTAAACTGCTGTCACTTTATGAACTTTAAATATTTGGAAAATTTAAAATATTTTTTGTTTACTTTTTCACTTTGTTTTCTAACAGACACTTTTAAAAGTGATTTTTTAAAAATATTTTATTTGCTTACTTACTTGTTTGAGAGAGAGAGAGCAAGCACACGAGCGGGGGCTTGGTGGGAGATAGGGAGAGATAGAAGCAAACTTCCTGCTGAGCTGCGAGCTTGATGTGGGGCTCCATTCCAGAATTCCAAGATCACATCTTGAGCCCAAGTCAGATGCTTAACAGACTGAGCCACCCAGGCACCCCTAAAAGTTATTTTTTTAAATTTTTTTAAAAGATTTTATTTATTTATTTGACAGAGAGAGAAAGAGAGACAGTGAGAGAGGGAACACAAGCAGGGGGAGTGGGAGAGGGAGAAGCAGGCTTCCCGCAGAGCAGGGAGCCCGATGTGGGACTCGATCCCAGGACCCTGAGATCATGACCTGAGCCAAAGGCAGATGCTCAATGAATGAGCCACCCAGGTGACCTAAAAGTGATTTTTTTTAAAGAATTTTTTTGTTGTTTTTATTTTGAAATGATTATAGACTTGCAGAAAATTTCAAAGTACAAAGAGTCCCAGGTAACTCTGACCCCAGACTGACTTGTAGTATAATGTCAAAACCAGAAAATTGACATCAGAGAACTAGACTACCAAGAACTAGAGAACTAGACTACAGAACCTAGTAAATTTTCACCTTTTTAAAACCTACATTTATGTGTGTGTGTGTGTGTGTGTGTAGTTCATTGCAGTCTTTATTTTAAAGTGTATTTTGTCTGATTTAAGTATTGATCCCCAGTTTTTTTAAAAACACATATATTAACTTGTCAGAGAATCAGTTCTCTAAATCAGAGATTGAAAAACGTTATTTGTAAAAAAACAGATGGTAAATGTTTTTGGCCTGTTTGAACTGCTACAACAAAATACCATAGACCGGGTTCCTTATAAACAACAGAAATATATTTTTCACAGTTCTGGTTGCTAGAAGTCCAAGATCTAAGCACTAGCACCAAGGCCCTTTTTCTGGTTCATAGCTGGCACATTTTCACTATGACCTCATACAGTGGAATGAGCTAGGGGTTCTCTTCTAAAACTGCTAATCCCATTCATGAGGGCTCTACGCTCATGACCTAATAACCTCTTCAAAGCTCCGCCTACTAATACCATCACCTTTGGGGTTAGAATTTCAACATATGAATCTGAGGGAGGGGACACAAACTTATAGACCATAGCACACAAAAACCATTTTGACTTAAGCGACAGCAGCAAAACAGTCTGCAGGCTGGATTTTGTTTGCAGGCTGTAGTTTGCCAATTCCTGCTTCAGATCTAGTTACCTGTTTACAAGATATACAGAAGGCAGAGGAACATGTTCAATGCTACTGTAGGGATGCAATCAACAAAATCCGAACTGAGGGAAACTCTAATCTACAAACAACCTGTTTGTGGTGCATCCTCAGAAGCTCAACATCTCCTCTTCAGTCTCAACTTTGAAAATAAATTGCAAGAGCAAAAGTCAATTGCTGTGTGTAAATTTTACTTGGGTCCTGATTCAAAAAAGCAAACAGTTAAAAAAAAACACCATTTGAGGCAATCTGGATAATTTCAATACTGACGATATTTTTGATAAGATCAAGGAATGGTTTTATTTTGTTTTGTTTACTTTTGGTATGATAACAGCTTGTCTATATATACTAAATATCCCGTTGGGATTTCAACTGGAATTGCAGTTAATCTATACATCAACTTGGGGAAGACTGACATTTTTAAAATTTTGAGGCTTCAAACAGATGAATATAGAGTATATCTGTTTATTTACATCTTTGATTTCTTTCATCAATATTTTGTACTTTTCAGCAAAATGTGTACATATTTTTGTTAAATTTATACTTAAGCATTTCATTTCCAGCATTATTGTAAATGGTATTTTTAAAATATCAAATTCTACCTGTTCATTGCCAGTATTTATATTGAATTTTTATCCTGCCATCTTGCTAAACTCATTTAGTAGTTTTAGGAGATTTTTGTAGATTTATTGAGATTTCTGGGAGAACAATCATGTCATCTGTGAATAAGGGCAATTTTATTTCTTCCTTTCCTATCTAGATGTCTCATTTCTTTTTCTTGTCTTTTTGCACATGATAGGACTTCTAGTATGACACTGAACAGGAGTGGTGAGAAAGCACATCCTTGCTTTGCTCTTAAACTAATTAAGTATAAAAAAACCCCACAAAACTAATTAAATATGACATTAGAGTAGATTTTTCACTGTTGCTTTTTATTAGATTATGAAAGTTCCTGTCTATTTCTGGTTTGTTGAGCGTTTTTTTATCAGGAGCGGGTGTTGAGTTTTGTTGAATATTTTTTCTACATTGATTGCAGAAAATGCATACCATATGACATGATCATATGGTTTTTCTTACTTAGTCTGTCAAAATGGTGAATTACATTGATTGATTTCTCAAATGTTGAACCAGTTTTGCTATCCTAAGATGAAACCTTCTTAGTGGTATGTGTTATCCATTTTATATACGGTTGGATTTGATATTAGTGTTTTGTGAAGATTTTGTTGAAGAAAAGATTTTGACATGCAGTTTTCTTTTAATATCTTTGCTTTGGTATTAAATGGTATTAAATGTTGGCCTCATAAAATGAGATAGGGAGTGTGCAATATCCTATTTTCTGTATGAAAGTGTTTAGAACACGTATAATTTCTTTGTCAATATTTGGTAGAATTCATCAGTGAAACTATTTGGGCCTGAATTTTCTTTTTTGGAAGTTTTTTTAAAAATATTTTTAAAAAATATTTTTATTTATTTAATTGAGAGAGAACAAGCGCAAGTGAGAGAGAGAGCAGAAGCAGAGGGGCGGAAGAAGAGAGAGAAGCAGCAGGGAGCCCGATGTGGGGCTCCATCCCAGGACATGGGAATCATGACCTGAGCTGAAGGCAGGCACTTAGCCTATTGAGCCACCCAAGATTTCTTTTCTTTTCCTCTTTTTTTGATGGCTGATAGTTTTTTTTTTTAACTGTAAATTCAATTTCTTTGATAGACACAGGACTATTTAGGCTATTTCTTCCTGAGTGATTTTTGATGGTTGATCTCTTCTAAGGAATTGGTCCATTTTATCTAAGTTGTTAAATTACGGGCATAGAGTTGTTTGTAGTAATTTTTTTATTATCCTTTTAATGTCTGTGCAATCCGTAGAGATCTCTTTCATTTCTGATGTTGGTAATTTGTGTCTTTTTTTTTCTTATTCAGATTTGCTTGAGGTTTATCAATTGTATTGATCTTTTGAAAGAACCATCTATTGGTTTCATTTATTTCCACTATTATTTTTCCATTTTTGACTTCATTCATTTTTCCTCCACTTTATATTATTTTCTTCCTTCTGCTTGCTTTAGGTTCAATTCTCTTCTGCTCTTTTTTCTCCAATTTTATAATTTAGAGGCTTAAGTTACCCACTTAAGGTCTTTTTTCTTTTCTAATATAAGAATTTAATGCTATAATTTTCTTTCTAAGCACCGTGATAGCTGCATCCTACAAAAAATGATGTTTTATTTTCATTTTCATTTAGTTCAAAATATTTTAAATTTCTCCAATTCTTCCTTTTGATGTGCCACATATTTAGAAGTGTGTTGTTTAATTTACAAATATTGGGAATTTCTCAAGATGTTTTGTTATTAATCTCTTAAATAAGAGATTAATATGTTTATGTTATAGTTTGTTATAGTTTGAGAACATATTTTGCATGATTTGCATCCTTTTAAAATTTAATGTTTGTTTTATGACTTAGAATATGGTCTATGTTGGTGATTGTTTCAAGTGTACTTGGAAAAAATGTCTATTCTGCTGTCATTGAGTGGAGTGCTCTATAAATATTAGTTAGGTCAAGTCAACTGATTGTGTCGTTCATGTAATCTATATTTAACATTTTCTGCCTACTTGTTCTATCAATTACTAAGAAAGGAGTGTTGAAGTCTTCAATTATACTTGTGAATTTATCTATCACTCCTTTCAGATTTATCAGTTTTTGCCTTATGTATTTTGAAGATGCTTGCAGATTTAGGATTTTTATGTCTTCCTGGAGAACTGACACTTTCACCATTATGTAATATCTTTCTTTATTCCTGATAGTATTTCTGGTTCTAAAGTCTAGTTTTTCTGAGGTTAGTAGAGATACTCCATCTTTCTTTTAGTTAGTGTTTGCATGGTATTTTTTGCTATCTTCTTACTTTTAATATAATAGATTTTTATATTTAAAGTATATTTCTTTTAAATAGCATACAGCTGAATCTTACTTTTTTTACCTAGACAATCTTTGTATTGTAATGGATATATTTAGACCATTTCCATTATTGATATAGTTGGTTTTATATATACCATCTTGCAATTTGTTTCTTGTTTGTTCCATCTGATTTTTGTTTCTCTCTTCTTTTTCTGATTTCTTTCTCATTAATTCACTGTTTTTGTTGTTGTTGTTGTTGTTTTAAAGATTTTATTTTTTTTATGACAGAGAGAGAGATAGCCAGAGAGGGAGCACAAGCACAGGGGAGCTGGAGAGGGAGAAGCAGGCTCCCCACTGAGCATGGAGCCTGATATGGGGCTCAATCCCAGATCCCAGGACACTGGGATCATGACCTGAGCCAAAGGCAGACGCTTAACGACTGAGCCACCCAGGCGCCCCTTCACTGTTTTTTATCATTCCATTTTTTATCATTTTTTTTTTTTGGATGATTAGCTGTAATTCTTTGCTGTATTAGTTCAATGGTTGCTTTAGGGTTTATATTAAATATCTTTAGTATATCACAGGTAATATATTCAAGTAATTTATACTGCTTCATTTATAGTATAAGAATCTTCTAACAGGATGCTTCCATTTCTCTCTTCCTGGCCTTTGTGCCCTTGCTTTCATATATTTTACTTCTACATATATTATAAACTCTGTCATACATGGTTGTTTTTATTTAAACAGCCAATAATCCTTTAAACATATTTCAATAATAAGAAAGGGAAGTTTTTATATTCATACATACAGTTACCCTTTCTGCCTTTCTGGTGTTCTTCATTTCTTTGTGTCACCCGAGGTTTTTCACTGGTATCATTTGTCTACCATTTGAAGGAATTCCTTTAATATTTCTTGTAGAGTAGGCCTACTAGTGATTAATTTCATTTATGTCCAAAATTGTCTTTATTAAAACCTCAAGGGTTTTTGTAACAGCTTTATTGAGATATAATTCACATATATAATTCATCCATTCAAAGTCTATAATTCAATGACTTTTAGTATATTCACAGAGTTATGCATCCATCACCACAATTTTACAAACTTTCATCACCCCAAACAGAAATCCTGTATCCTGTAGCCATTACCTGTCAATCTCCCATTGCCCATTCCTAACCCTAAGCAACCACTAATCTAATTTCTCTCTAGAGATTCTCCTAGTCTGGACATTTCATATAAATGGAATCACACAATATGTGGGCTTCTTTCACTTAGCATATGTTTTCAAGGATCATTCACGTTGAGGTATGTATCAGTATTTCATTCTTTTTTATGGCTGAGTAATATTACATTGTATAGACAAGCCACATTTTGTTTATCCACTCATCGGTTCATGGACACTGGGATTATTTTCATTTCTTTTGGCTATTATGAATAATGCTAGTGTGTACTTTTGCATGAAAGCCTTTATGTGGACATAAGTTTTATATACCTAAGAGTAGAGTTTTGGGGTCATATGGTAATTTTATGTTTAACATTTTAAGGAACTACCACCCTGTTCACCAATATGGCTGTACAATTTTATATTCCCACCAGCAATTTATGAGGGTTTAAATTTTTCCACATTCTTGCAGTCTTGTTATCTTATATACGTTTTATATACGCATTATAGCCACCCTAGTGGATGTGAAGTGATATTTATTTTTTTAATTTTATTTTATTTTTTCAGTGTTCCAAGATTCATTGTTCATGCACCACATCCAGTGCTCCATGCAATACGTGCCCTCCTCAATACCCACCACCAGGCTCACCCAACTCCCCACCTCCCTCCCCTCCAAAACCCTCAGTTTGTTTCTCGGAGTCCACAGTCTCTCGTGGTTTGTCTGCCCCTCCGATTTCGCCCAATTCACCCTTCCTTTCCTTCTCCCAATGTCCTCCATGTTATGAAGTGATATTTAATTGTGGATTTGATTTGCATTTTCATAGTGACTACTGGTGTTGAACATCTTCCATTTCCTCTTTGGCATTTTACCCATGTTCTCTGAAGTAATGTCTATTCAAACTTTTGGCCCATTTAAAAATTGTTGTATTTTTTATTGTTGAGTTATTAAGAGTAATTTATGTATTACATATACATGGTTCCTGTAAGATATATAATTTACAAATATTTTCTCCCATACTATGGGTTTTCTTTTCACTTTCTTGATAGTGTTATTTGATGAACAATAGTTGTAAATTTCAGTGAAGCCCAATCTTTTGTTGTTGTCCTTTTGCTGTCATAGCTAACTCAAAGTCACAAAGATTTCCTTCTATATTTTCTTCTAATAGTTATAGAATAACTATTAGCTATAGCTAATAATAGCTATAGAATAACTATAACTAACTAATATAACTAACTAACAAATAACTATAGCTAACTAATAGCTATAGAGTAACTATAGAATAGAGTTTTCAGCTCTTTTATGTCTATGATCTGTATTCAGCTAATTGTACATGATGTAGATACTCATTTTTTCCACATTTAATTCTCATTTGTTAAAAACCATTTGTTAAGTTCTGTCTTTTCCCATTGACTCACCCTGCACCTTGTAAAAATTCACTGATAAAGGATATCTGTATCTATTTCTGCGCTGTTTCATTCTATTTATCTCTGTGTCTATTTTTTTGTCATCAACACCAACTGCCTTTATTACTATAGCTTTACATTCAATCTTGAAATCAGATACATTAAGTCCTTCAACTTTGTCCTGTTTTAAAATGTCTGTAGTTATTGTAGGTGCTTAGCATTTTCATATAAATTTTATTTCTTTTTTATCATTTTATTTTATTTATTTCATCATGATAAGGACACTCTTTAATTCCCATCACCTATTTCACCCATCCTCCATATAAATTTTAGAATTGGTTGTTTAATTTATATTTTTAAAGCCAGTGGAAATTTTTATTGGAATTGCCTTAAATCTATAGATCAATTTGGGGAGAATTACCATCCTGATAATATTAAATGTTTCACTCATGAATATAGTATAGCTTTTAGATTATTTAGATCTTCTTTAATTTATCTCAACAATATTTTTGGAGATTCTAATGTACCGATCTTAGATATCTTTTTAAAAATTTATTTCTTGCCACTTATATTTACTGTATTTGGATTTGCAAAAAACTTTTCACATTTTCTTTGCTAGTATGTAAACATGCAATTTTCTTATTAACCTTGTGTTCCATGACCTTGTTAAATTCATTGACTGTGAATTATTCTATTGTTTTGTTTTTGCTAGACCTTTTCATTTTAGCCACTCTTGGGAGTGTGTATCAGTACGTCACTGAAATTTTAATTTGCATTTTTGATAATCAATGATGTCGTGTATTATTTTCAGGTTAATTTATCTTCCTAAAAATTGAGATTTACTTGGCACACAATATTACATTAGTTTCAGGTGTATAACATAGGGATTCATAACATCTCTATATGTTATGCTATGCCCACCACAAGTGGAGCTGCCATCTGTCATTATACCATTACAGTACCATTGACAATATTCCCTATGTTGTACCATCCATCCTTGGGACTTATTTTTTCCATTACTGAAAGCTTATACTTCCCATTTCCCTTCACACATTTTGCCCATCCTCCACTCACCTGCTACTGGCAAGTACTAGTTTCTTCTCTGTATTCATGGGTCTGCTTCTGCTTTGTTTGCTTAGTCATTTGTTTTATTTCTTAACTTCCACAAATGAGTGAAATTATACGGTATATGTCTTTCTCTGACTGACTTATTTCAGTTAGCATTATACCATCTAGATCCATCCATGTCGTTGCAAATGGCAAGATTTCATTCTTTTAATGACTGAGTAATAGTCCATGGTGTGTGTGTGTGTCGGCGGGGGAGATGTATGTGTGTGCACATCTTCTTTATCCTTCTACGGTGTCCATGGACCCTAGGGTTGCTTCCATAATTTGGCTATTGTAAATAATGCTGCAATAAACATAGGGGTGCATATATCTTTTCAAGTTAATGTTTTCATATTCTTTGAGTAAATAGTAGTGGAATTACTGAATCATATGGTAATTCTATTTTTGATTTTCTGAGGAATCTCCACACTGTTTTCCATGGTGGCTGCACCAGTTTGCAATCCCATCAACAGTGCATGAAAATTTCTTTTTCTCCACATCCTCACCTATTTCTTCTGTTTTTGATTTAACCATTCTAACAGGTGTGAGGTGCTATCTCATTGTGGTTTTGATTTGCATTTCCCTGATGATCAGTGATGTTCAGCACTTTTTCCTGTGTGTGTTGGCCATCTGTATGTCTTTGGAGAAATGTCTGTTCATGTCTTCTGCCAATTTTTTAATTGGATTATTTGGATTTTTTGGTGTTGAGTTGTGTAAGTTCTTTATAGATTTGTATACTAATACCTTATCAGATATGTCATTTGCTGATATCTTCTGCCATTCAGTAGGGTGTCTTTTAGGTTTGTTGTTTCTTTTGCTGTGCAGAAACATTTTATTTTGATTAAGTCCTATTAGTTTCTTTGTGTTTTTGCTTCCTTCGCCTTATGAGATATAACTAGAAAAATGTTGCCATAGCCAATGCCAAAGAGATTACTGCCTGTGCTCTCTTCCAGGATTTTTATGGTTTTAGGTGTCCCATGTTGGTCTTTAATTCATTTTGAGTTTGTCTTTTTCTAAATGGTTTAGTTTCGTTCTTTTGCATGTAGATGTCCAGTTTTCCCAACACCGTGTTTGAAGAGAATGTCTTTTTCCCATTTCATTTTCTTTCCTCCTTTGTTGAAGATTGACCAATATATTCATGAGTTTCTTCCTGGGCTCCCTATCGTGGTCCATGAATCAATGTATCTAATTTTGTGCTAGTACCAAACTGGTTTGATTACTATAGCTTTGCAATATAACTTGAAATTTGGGATTGTGTTACCTCCAGTTTTGTTCTTTTTCAAGATTGCTTTGGCTGTTCAGGGTCTTTGTGGTTTCACAGAAATTTTGGTATTATTTTTTCCAGTTCTTTGAAAATTGCTGTTAGTATTTTGATAGAGATCACATCAAATCTGTTGATTGCTTTGGGTAGTATGGATATTTTAATAATATTTGTTCTTCCAATTCATGAGCATAGAATATCTCTTCATTTTTTTTGTGTCGTCTTCAATTTCTTTCATCAATGTTGTATAGTTTTCAGAGTATAGGCCTTTCACGTTCTAAATTAAGTTTATTCCTAGGTATTTTATTATTTTTGGTGAAATTGTATATGGAATTGTTTTCTTTTTTAAGTTTTTATTTTAATTCCAATTAGTTAACATACAGTGTTAAATTAGTTTCAGATATAGAGTATGGTGATTCAACACTTCCACACATCACCCTGAGCTCATGACAAGTGCACTCCTTCATCTCCATCACCTGTTAGCCACTCCCCACTCCCTTCCCCTTGGATAACCATCAGTTTACTCTTTATAATTAAGAGTCTGTTTCTTGATTTGTCTCTGTCTCTCCCCCTTTTTCCCTTTAGTCTTTATTTTATTTAAGTTCCACATATAAGTGAAATCATATATGGTATTTGTCTTTCCCTGACTTATTTATTTCACTTAGCATTATACTTTCTAGCTCCATTCATGTCATTGCAAATGACAAATTTTCATTCTTTTTTGTGGCTAAATAATATTCCATTGTATATGTATATACCACATCTTCTTTATCCAGTCATCAATTAATGGACACTTGGGCTGCTTCCATAGCTTAGT
Organism: Potos flavus; assembly: GCA_028534135.1. Taxonomy (NCBI): domain Eukaryota; kingdom Metazoa; phylum Chordata; class Mammalia; order Carnivora; family Procyonidae; genus Potos; species Potos flavus. The sequence goes on from CM052901.1 coordinate 57,919,982, forward strand.
TATTGTAAATAATGCTGCTATAAACATAAGGGTGAATGTGTCCCTTCGAATTAGTGTTTTTTAATTCTTTGGTAAATACCCAGTAGTGTGATTGCTGGATCATACAGTAGTTCTATTTTTAACTTTTTGAGGAACCTCCATACTGTTTTCCACAGTGGCTACACCAGCTTACATTACCACCAACAGTGCATGAAGTTTCCTTTTTCTCCATATCCTCACCAGCACTTGTTGTTTCTTTCAATTTTAGCCATTCTGACAGGTGTGAGGTGATATCTCAGTCTGATTTTGATTTGCATTTCCCTGATGATGAGTGATGTTGCGCATCTTTTCATGTCTCTGTTTGCCATCTATATGTCTTCTTTGGAGAAATGTCTTTAAACAATGAATTTGTTTTGCCAAAGTTCTATCTTATTAATCTTTTTAAGGAAGCAATTTATTTTGTAAATCTTCTGTTTTTTTTCTCTTCTCTATTTCATTATTTCCCTTGTCCTTATTATTCTTTTATGATATTTTCTCTATGCACTTTTTCCCAATTTATGATTTGAATGTTTAACTTTTTTTTGTTTTTAATCTCTTTGATTTCCTGTTCAAGTTATTTAATGTCATAAATTTTGGCCTATATACTTATATAGCTTTTTTTCAGGTATGGCCCCCAAATTTTGACCTGCATAGTTTTCTTATTCTGTTCTAACATTTCTTAATTTCCTTCATGCTTCCTTTTTTAGCTAAAGAATTATTTGTTAATATGTAATTTTATTTCCAACTATATGTGATCTCTTAATTATATTTTGTTATTAATGTCTAGTTTTATTACATGAATTTTTATAGTAACATTATTTATAATAGCCCCAAAGTGAAAACAGTCAAAATGATCAACTGATGAATGGATAAACAAAATGTGATATATTTATACAATAGATTTTTATTCAGCAATTAAAAGGAATGAAGCACTGATTTGCATTAAAACTGATAAGTGAAAGAAGCCAGGCAGTAAAGGTCACATGTTATGTTATTCCTTCCATATAACATGTCCAGAATAGGCAAATCTATAGAGACAGAAGGTAGAATAATGGTTGGTAGAACTTGGTTGCTGGAGGTGGGTTTGTGGGAAAATGGGGAGTGATTCCTAATACGTTTTTATTTATTTATTTATTTTGAGGTAATAAAAAAATTCTAAAATGTATTGTGGTCATGGTTGTTCAATTTTGTGAACATGCAAAAAAGAATTCAATTGTACATTTTAAACGTGTGGATTGTATAATATGTGAGCTATATATTAATAAAATTGTTAAATAAAAAAAAGCCTAGGGCTGTTGCAGCAAAGTATTGGTTAGACGTGAGAGTGGCTGAAGTTTTCAGTTCTCCCAGAATGGTTATTTAAAGAACTGTGCACTCTTTCATATTTGTTTAAAGTTTAAATAGTTCCAATTTACTGTTTATTGATAAAGGCAGGTTAAAAATGTAAAATGGTTTGTATTTTCTCCTCAATGTTCTATTTTGTTTAAATTTGATTTAATTTTGTTTTACTTATATAGTTTAACAAGGCAGTTTTACATAAGCTCACATGAACCACAAAAAGTAAGCATTTTCTTAACCACATGATGTGCAATTTTAAATTGGGTCCCACATTAAATAATCTAATGCCGCACTTAAATTTTTTGGTGAACCAAACTCTTCCCACATCTTTAGGTTCGGTGGGGTTTTCAAAAAATGTGTTATTGCTGGGTATAAGAAAACTTGGCTTTACTTTGCACAATCTCAGAATAAGTAAATCAGGAATATGATTTTATGAATTATATGAATATTCATTATATGAATAGGGGAAACAAGAATTCGGGTATGTGAACTGGTAGTACACTGGGAAGAAAACAGAAAAGTCATGTTAAAACAAATGAGCAACAGGGGCACCTGGGTGGCTCAGTCTGTCTTCTGTTCAGGTCATGATCCCAGTGTCCTGGCATCCAGCCCTGCATCAGGCTCCCTGCTCAGAGGGGAAGTCTGTCTCTCCCTCTCCATCAGCCTCTCTCCCCAACTCATGTTCTCTCTCGCACTCTCTCTCTCTCAAATAAATAAACAAAATCTTAAAAAAAACAAAACAAATAAGGAAGAGAAACAACTTTTTTTGGTTCCTTAGTGAATCAGATCAGATAAGACTACAGGTCACTGAGTGAAAAAGTATTACTGCCAAACAGGGAACCCAATTCAGTACAGAGTCTAGGTAGCTTCTGGGTTATGAGACTGGAGATAGGAAGAATGGGATAAGTTCCTTAAAGTGAAAAGATCTGAGAATGGATCTGTGTTATTTTAGGAAAGCAGTGTCTTTTGTAAATTGGGTTGGGAATATCTGGGTTTGTGGGTTAGGTAAGCACTAGGATGGCTGGACATGGTCCGTTGTGTAAATTAAGGCTACCTCCAGGTTTTATCTAGTCAGGCTAACTACACCCATGTCTGCAGGACAAGTCAGGATTTACTTTGGGACATGAGATCACTTTAGTGGGTAGTAACCAAAGTTTTTTTAAAAAATGAAATAGAGTAGAAAATAATAGGATAGAAAATAGTAGAGCGCATACTATGTAGTATTCTGTGAAACTTAGTTAATAGATATAGATACAGATACATATATGTTCCGGTCTATGATGTAAAATGTATTTCTACTATGTTCATTGTCAAAAAAGTTCAAATGGTACTGAATTAAGTCATGTTTCTTGAGTTTTTGGTATTGAGTGGGTTTTTTTTTTGAGTTTTTGTCTTAATTTTATTTTTAATAAGATATACTTATAATAAAAACTCAAACTGTTTAGGAGGGTGTTAAATGAAAGCCCTCCCGGCTATCACATTTCCACTCCCTCAAATCAGGACACTTAAAATTACTTGTGAATAAATACATACATATATATATATATATATATATATATATATATATATATATACACACACACACACACAGTCCCAGTTTTATTTAGATATAACTTAAAAATATTATAAATTATAATATATAATACAAAACACAAAATTTGTCATACTCTAGATACTAATGTAAAACTAGTTTTCAACTAGTTTGTTTCACTTACATACCTTGGGTGAATTTTTGTACTAAATTGTTCTCTTTGTGTGTGCATAATCTCCTACTCCATGGATATATACCATTTGTATATCTAGTTCCATAATGGCCATATCAGGGGTTTCCAGTTTGGCTGCTACACAAAAATGCTATAGTATACATACTTGTCCATATCTTTGCATTCTTCTGTGATGAAATATATAGCACAAATTCCTGAAAGTAAAACTATTGGGTCAAGGGGAATATGCATTTAAAATTTTGATATATATTACCAAATTGCCTTCCAAAGTGTTTACACCAGTTTATATTCCCATAATCGGTCGGTCTATGACGGTTCCTGTTTCTCTTTGTCAACATCAGTTTTTAGAAACCTTTTAAATCTTGTCCAATTTGATGAAAATAATATCACCAGAGGATAGGCAGGCTAACATAAAAATTAAGAATGAAATCCTGGGGTCCCAGCAGCTAGATTTGATTCCCAGCTCAACCATTTCCAAGTTGTGTGACTTAGGTTGAATTAATTCATCTATTTAAGTTTCAGTTTCCTCATCTGGGGAATGGGAATGATATTCCTAGGTATCTTGGACACAGTAAATGTACATGTTAGTATTTATTTACCTTTCAGTATTTAACAGTATTTATTTAACAGTATTAACATTATTAACTTAAAACTCAATGTTGTTTTTAAGGATAGAAAGTAGAGTAACTTAGTGGTCTAATCAAGCTTTTTGAAGGTTGAAATGTGAATTCACCCACAATTCATTTTTAGTAAAGTTCTGAAACCAGTTTCCTTCCTGTGGTAATGTTGGTTTAACAATGAGAAAGAGAAAGCATGATTGACATGTACTGGCTCCTTGCCACCTTGCCAGAGCATTGCCACTGTACTGTTCCCTTCTTTACACAACCATCTTGATGTTCATGGTGTGATGTTTCCATTTGTAAAGTTACTAGTATAAAATTACTGCAAATTTGTGGAAAAAGAGCCAATTTATATTGCTCTAGAATTATTAAAATGCTTTATTTTATATCTTAATATTTTACCATATAAATACATATCCATTTGCAGTCAGTGACATGTTATTCTTTACATTTATCTACTGCTTGTTTTACTGATGAAAAAAGGAAAAGATTTAAAATTTGGAAAGAAAAAAAAGAAAAAAAATAAAATTTGGAAAGAATCGTATGTTTTATGTTGTGTTGTTTTACTGTAAGAGAAACTAAAATAACATACTAACCTCTATTGTCTGAATGCTTCCTCATGTCTTATCACCCTCAGAGCCAGAAACCTGTTGGAAAATACCTTAGTTGTTTTTTTTTTCTCAAGTTGTTCTAGTAATTCTGTTAAAAAGTAGGTAATGTGCTATGTGATATGAGTAAAAAGGACTGCATATAAAATGTTAAACAAATGCCACTGTTATTGAATCACATTTATTTAATTATTAGCTTAGAGTGTAAGATGTCAGAAAGTTTAACTGTTGCCAAAACGAGGAGTGGAAACTTTCACTCACATTATTAATCAAAACCACTGTTTGAGGAATTTCATGTCTAAACCAGCTTTTAATAGATAAAACCCTATATCAATAACTGGATGACAAGACTGTGAACCCCCTCCAACAAAATCACATGTTGGTACTTGTTTAAAATTAAGATTTCCCAAGTACTTACCTAGGTCTCCTCTCCCCCCATTTTTTTGATTCCTTGTAACTTTCAGGACTCAGTCCATATCATTTGGCCTCAACCCATACTTGAATCCATATTATATATCAGACTCTGGGAGAGGGATTCAGGAAAGTCTTCATTTTCAACAAACACCCTGGGTGATTCTTATATGAATCAAAGTTCAAGAAACATTAGTTGAACATCATGACTTAGGTTCCACTACTTAGTAAGAGTCTTTAGAAATTGTTGGAAAGTTTCTGGCCCCTCAGTAGATCATACTACCTTCTAAGATGTTAGAAAATGGGGTAAGCCAGTAGGCTGTACTGGAATGGTGGGTATTGATATCTTTCTGGGAGGGTTTCTAAAAAATATTTTATTTGTTTTAGAGAGAGAGAGAGAGAAAGAGAGAGAGCGAGAGCATGCATGTGAGCAGGGAAGGGCAGAAGGAGAAAGAATCTGAATCAGACTCTGCACTAAGCCGATCTCCATCTCATGACAGCAAGATCATGACCATGAGATCATGACCTGAGCCGAAACCAAGAGTCAGACGCTTAACAGACTGAGCTATCCAGGCACCCCTTTCTGACAGTTTAAACATAAACAGCCATGCCTTCATCACCTTTAGAATGTCTCTCAGAATTGAAATAGGCTCAGTTTGGATTTTTTTTTTTTTTTGGAACTGTGGTTAGTTAAGAATCAAAATGGACACAGAAAATGGCCACAAAGAGACCATCCTCAGATCTTTACGAATAGATCTTTGACATAGCTTTGCTGATATGAAAGTGTGATGAAAATGCTAAATTCCAGGAATAAAGAATTTTGGCGGGTAGTAAATCACATAGATTAAATAGATTACAATTTTAAAGCTCTGAATTGATTTTTTTTTTTTTTTTTTTTTTTTTACCAAGAAACATCTTAACCTGAAGAGGGAAGTTAACTGGAGAGTTGGACATCTGGATAACTATGGAAAAGGATTATCCAACCATTTGCCACTTAGAGCTACTAAAATCTTGGCTTAGGCTAAGGAAAGAAACTAGGCCATGTCTAGTCAAAACAGCGAATGAATGGGCCAGAGCCAAGGCTGGGGCTTGGGAATGGTGCCAATAATAGTATAGGATTTAGGCTAGGCTAGAACTGGGAGCAAAGCTAGCCATGCAGTGGGGCTGGGAAGCTGATATGCACTTTGTCTTATGTTCCATGCAGTTCAAATCTGGAAAATCTAGAAGACTGGGTATATGTAACATGGGAGCCAGATTTGTCAGCTTCTGTCTTAGAAGAAATTCACCATAAAACCTTTGTTAATATTAAACCTAGGATAGTTTCAAATTATTTGTTGCAATTACCAACAAATGACCTTGAATTATTTTTTCCATGTTACAGTACTAAGTACACTCAGGCACATAAATAGGAGGAAATGGAGATTAGATATTGATGTATTAGACTGGAAGGCATTATAAGGCAATGGCAAAAAAATGGCTTCAGATTCAGACATGGATTTAAATCTCTGGTACATCATTTAATTTCTTGGCCAAGTATCTTAACTCCTCTGAGTTTTAGTAACTCAGATTACTAAAAGATTACATACTCCTCATATGTAAAATGAAGGTAATAATAGAACCTTTCTCACGGAGTTGTCATGCAAAGTAAATGAGAACATTTATGTAAAGTGCCTGGCATAAGAGAAGTCATCAACCTGTGCTGCCCCCTAGCCCTCCACTTATTCCTACTTCCCCTCTACTTTCTCTTCTTGTTACTGATACAGCCTGGTTAACTTCTGTATCTTCTCTGTGTTTTTGTGAAAGAAGGACTATAATATTTTGGGACAAACACCTTTACGATTTTTTTTATAAGAAGCAGAAGGGTTATAAAATAGTACTTTATATCTTTAGGATAAAACTCTTAAAACACATCTCATTAGTTATTGAAGCTTAAAATGTCTTTGGAAAATTACCTTTTTTTCCAGGTTCCCAGAGCATTTAAAGAAAAAAAAATGCTCCTTGTATCTATATTTTTTCACATGTGGATAAGAACAAATGATTAGCAAATGATTAACACGCACTATATTGAAATATTTTAATGAAGCCAGCTGTGGTCCCAGATGGGAGAGATGAAGCAGAAGTTGGCACATTAAGTTAATATTGGATGTTTATTGGATTTTTCTCAGGAAAGTATACTGCCTTTCCTAAAAATCTATAACATGTGGTTTCTTTACTTTCCCACTCCTTATATCTTTCAAATTGTGAAAGCAATTTTAAATTTATAAGAGGCTGATCTGCTTCATTGAGTTAAAAGGTTATGGCTCTGATTCCAACGTGAAGGACAGACAGATAGACACATCAAGTTGATAAGCTCCTATCCTGGGGGACCTGAGCTGAACAGTGTGGATATTTATAGCTGTCTTGCAACTCCACCATAGAGGAATTCACTAAAATGATTAACTCCCGGGGATTTCAGGTTCTGGTTCTTAAAACCTGAAAGGGAGTCTCGGCCTTGTGATGCTGTGGACTCTGAGTGTCCTGGAATTTGAGAAAGCACAGTTAACCAGACCACAAACCGGGATATGGTTTCTGTGTTAGTTAAAGTGTAAATTTCTCTGAGCATGTTTTTGTTTCTGCTTTCCTATAATGATAATGAACAGGGATCAGATTCTGTTGTTATATAAATAGTAATGTTTTTTCTAGGACTATCATTGTAAGCAATCTGACTCTCTCTGCCTCTGATGCTGTCCAGCTGACCAAGAACAATGAAAAAGCTTTGGGCTCAACCAACATTTATTGAGGAGTTATTATATGCCAGGTACTTCCACATATATTATCTATAGTTAATCCTTAGAAAAACTTTTGAAGAAGATATTATTCCAAGGAGAGTTTACATGACTTACTCAAGGTCACAGAGATTCTAAGGGGTGGAGTTAGACCATATTTCAGTTCTGTATTACCAATATTGTTCCAGCTCTGTGTTATTTCCACAGCATTACAGCTAAAATAGAGAGATTGCTTAGGAAGGAGATACTGTCCTGTATTAAGACTGTGGAGGTGGTGTTACCTTTATATACAAGAAATAGAAGAAATGGAATTTGTCTCCCCCAACATTTTTTAAAAACTTTATTTTTAGATCAATTTTAAGGTCACAAAATTGAGCAAAATTGAGAGGGAGGTACAGAGATTTCCCATATACCCTCCACCCCCCACATGCATAGCTTCCCTTGTTATCAACATCTCTCACTAGAGTGGCACATTTGTTACATTTAATGAACCTACATTGACACGTCATGATTACCCAAAGCCCACAGTTTACATTAGGGTTCACTCTTGGTGCTATACAAATGTATAATGATATGTATCCACCATTGTAGCATCATACATAGTATTTGTACTGCCCTAAAAATCTCGCTTTACTGCACCTATTCATTTCTCTCCCTCCTTTCCACTGTCTTCATAGTTTTGCCTTTCCCAGAATGTCGTGATATTAGCATCATACAGTAGGTAGCCTTTTCAGATTGGTTTATTTCCCTACTATGCATTTAAGTTTCCTCCATGTTTTTTCTTGTCTTGATGGCTCCTTTCTTTTTTTTTTTTAAAGATTTTATTTATTTATTTGAGAGAGTGAGAGAGTGAGAGAGAGAGAGCATGAGAGGGGAGAAGGTCAGAGGGAGAAGCAGACCCCCTGCTGAGCAGGTAGCCCAATGCAGACTCGATCCCAGGACTCCATGATCATGACCTGAGCCAAAGGCAGTTGCTTAACCAACTGAGCCACCCAGGCACCCCTGATGGCTCCTTTCTTATTAGCACTGAATGATATTTTATTGTATGGATGTACCACAGCATATTTACACATTTACCTACAGAAAGACCACTTAGTTCCTTCCAGGTTTTAGTAATTATGAATAAAGATGAAAGGGGACCAATTTCCAAATCCTCAACTTTCTTTAGTCCTACTTCCTAATAAAAGTATTCGCCTTCTCTCACCTTCTTTTTGCCTTTCCTCCTTCTCTTTCCAAGTCTCTAAAAATGAAAGCATACCTTTCAAATGTCAAAAATCTTACTAAGGTACATTGACTGAGGGTGTAAAAACCCTTGGTGCTAAGCAAAGCAGCAATTTCAAAAATTGATGTCCAGGAATTTTCTTTAAGTCAAGGCCCTGTGCTACCCCTTTTCCATTCATCTCACTAAGAGCTGCATTTCCAATAAAGTTTATGTTTTATGTTTAATAATAACAAACACCATAGGATTTCACTCACATATGGAATTTAAGAAAAAAAAAAACAAGTAAAAGAAAAAAAAAAGAGAGAGAGGCAAACCAAGAAATGGACTCTTAATTATAGAGAACAAACTGATGGTTATCAGAGAGGAGGTCGGTGGGGGGATCGGTTAAATAGGTGATGGGGATTAAGGAGTGCATTTGTTGTGATAAGCACTGGGCGTTGTATGGACATTTTGAATCACCATATTGTACACCTGAAACTAATATTATACTGTATGTTAACTAACTGGAATTTACACAAAAAACTTAAAAAACGAAAAACCTCCAAATGACCACACTTAGACTTACTCAGTCAAATAATATCATTTATTGACTCAAATCTTTGATCCATGGAACAAGATATCCTAGGAAAGCAGCACAATCCTATTACATGGTTCATATTGATAGGATGGTTTATGACCTTGATGTTGGATCTCAGGTTACCCTAATTGTATAATGGCTATTTGAGGTGTGTTGTTACAAACAAAGTTTATGAGATCTGAAAAAAAATAATGATCACAATGTATAAGAGTTTCATGCTGTTTTTATCTATTGTGCATGCATAACAATTGTGATTGTAACTGAATCTAGAAGACTTTTTATATTTGGAGACTATGATCACAAAGAAATAAAAATAGTTCAATTTCTATTTATGGACAAATCTTTGTTGCAGAGAAATTCAATATGATGATCAATAGAAGACTTTCAAGCATAAAAATGTATTATGATGGAATATAATTCTGTGGGGAGAATGCAATGGATATTTGATTTCAAGGAGAAGAAAAGAACAACGCAAATTTTCTGAAGGTTAAAAGAAAGTTTACACTTCTGTTTTGTGTTTAATGTTGATAGTGGGCATCAAATTGCTCTGGTATTTAGAATCCAGTGAAAATCTTTAAAAGCGTAATATAAAAGTTTTCTTTTAAGTTGTCAATATGTATAGTATACTGGATATTATGCCTTTTGCAACTATTTAAACTTGATGAAAAATTTAGATGTCAACCTAAAAATATGTGAGGGAGTACATAGCTTCTCGAAATTCTTCTAGGAGTTGTGTGAATAAAAGTTTGAAGATCCCAATCCCGTAGGGTTGTGAGGGTGAAGTGTAATGTGTACAAAGCATCTAGGATAATGCTCAATTAATGTAGCTATTATTTGAGGACTGAGTTCTAATTTTAATCCTCTTTCTTCTCTGGTATTTGATCCAGGGCATTTTGATTCAGGCACTTTGGCCTCATTGTCTAAAGTATTAAACAGATAACTGTAAAAACAGTTTGAGTATAGGAAGTTAGACGAGCAAGAGTGTACCTAACATTAATAATGTCAATGGTAATATTCATAGCGATGTAAACAGGTACAGACTCTGTAAGTCAAGGCATATAGCAGATATACAATAAATGCTTGTCCAATTAGTGAATGAATGCTATACAGAACCTTGCTAGACTGAAAGACCATATGCCCGTTTATTGGGCACCATCCCTAGTACCTGCATCGGTGTTTTAAAAGCCCAATTTGGACATTTTCTCATAAAGATAAAAGGAGTAGGCAATAAAACCTTCCCTGGGATGTGGCTACTTATTAATTTTCTGAAGGCATTTCTTCACTGGACTCTTTACCATACTGCAGTACAGCGTAGTGTATAAGAGTAGTGGGTTCTAGAGAACCAGCCAGGTTAGGCTCAAGTTTGAACACTGCCACCTAACTAGCTGTATTTTTGGGCAAGTCATTTCACTTCTCTTCAACTGGGGTATCTTTACATGGGTATAATGAGGATACCAACCTCATAGGATTATTTTGAGGATTAGCGAAATGGGTTTTTAGAATTATAGGTTGTGTGGAAGGTGGAGGAATGTTGCCTCCAAATATGTCCATGTCCTAATCCCTGGAACCTGTGAAAATATTACTTTACATGACAAAAAAAAAAAAAATTGCAGATGTGATTATCTTGAGATGGAGAGATTATCCTGAGTTATTTGGTGGGTTCTTATAAGTGAAAGTGAGCAGGAGAGTCAGGGTCAGAGCAGTGCAGTGGGAGACAGATTTGATCAAGCATTACTGGCTTTGAAGACGACGGAAGGGGGCTATGAGCCAAGGGATGCGGATAGCTTTTAGAAGCTGGAAAAGGCAAGGAGGTAGATTCTCCCCTTGAGCCTCCAGAAAAGAACACAGCCCTCCGACATCTTGGTTTTGACTCAGTGAGGTCCATTTCTGATTTCTGACTTCCAGAACTCTAAGATAATAAATTCATGTTGTTTTAAGTCACCAAGTTGTGGTAATTTTTTTATAGCAGAAATATGACCCCTATACAGGTAGGTTAGCCATTATTACTCTATTTACGACCCCCTTCAGTTCTGGCTTTTCTTGACTTTTTTCACAGGGCAATGTAATCTAAACACTCCAAAATAAAAATGGACGCAAAGCTGCTCTTAATCTCAAGGCATCCACCTGTAAGAGTAGCCCCAGTTCTCCCACCTTGGACAATGAACAAGAGGCCTCTCAGCTAAGCCGCAAGACAATTTATAACATCCTCTTTTTAGGTTTTCCACTTACACACGGAAAATCATGTGCTTTAATGGACAACCTCTGCAATGAGTTGAATCACAAAAACCATGCTCTGAGGTCCTATTCAGAAAAAAGTGAACTCCTAATTATGGCCTCCTTTCCTTTGGCAGGGGGTTCTGAGCCTAACATTGAGATCCTAGGGTAGGAGTCAACCCTTGAGGTTGCTCAGGTCGAGGGCCCATGAGAATTAGAACACTAGGATAGGGAGAAATGGGCAAGGGAAGGGCGAAGGAAGTTCCTCCTTCAGAGGGAGGCTGGAAAGAGAGTAAGGAAAAAAAAAATACAGCCAAGTAATGGGAAGTGAGAGATGGCCTCCCACAACCGACGTCTCCGTGGTTCTCTCGCTGGTTTTGGAAACTTTCCCTCTTTAGGCTCCAGTGCGGCGCACCTGCCCCTCAGGCTGGACCTGGGGAGCGAGCCTGGAGCAGGCTGGGAAAGTCTTGCTTGGCGAGCCTCCGCCCTGGCGGGGTGGTGGGGAGATTGCAGGGAGGAGTCATGGGGCGAGAAACGGAAAGACTACATCTCCCAGGCCGCCACGCTTTCCAGCTGGAGTCCTAGGGCGCCGACTGCTCCCCAGTTTCCGTAGGGAAGCGCCAGGCTACCGCAGCTATTGTGCGTAGCGATATCGCCCTCCTCTTCCCTCTCGGGTGTCTAGGGAGGAAGGCTACATTTCGGAGGGGCTTAACCCCTCCGACGCCTAACGGGGCAGCAGGCCGGCTCCCTTGGACCAGGAAGAACTCTTGGGAGCAAGAACACTTTGGCAACGCAATCCCAGGGTGCGTGGAAGACATTTGAAGAAGGAGCCCGAGTGTTGGGGCTCGGCACAAAGGTTCGCTGGGGCGGGGCGGCAGCTCTGGCTTTAAGAAGGGGGAGGGGATAGTGCAATCAGGGTTGCCCGCGGAGTTCGGCAAAGGAAATCTTTAGCTAGCTTGGGAACGAGGAGCGAGGAGAGGAGGCTTCCAGTCCCAGCGCCCACCCCAGCCTCCACCCTGGGCGGGCCGAAGTGTCACGTTTGCAGTTGCTCAGGAAGGATCCCGCTGGTCTCCGGAGGCAGGGTGGGCTGCCTGTCAGGGGAGGCAATGCCTTGGGGGCATGCTGCTTGCTAGGCAGAACCCCTCCGGGGTCGGACTGCGTTAGTTAGCTCTCTGTGTCACCTGAAGCAATTGCCGGCCGCCCGCTTCCGGCAGAGACCAGCCAGCTCTACCCAGGAATCTCAACGGAACAGGTACCTGTCCTCCAAAGGGAGGGAGGCTGTGAGTTTCCCAGGCGGGTCCCGCGCTCAATTCCTCCCATCTCCTCCCCGCTACTGTGCGGCTGATGCTCTTGGTCTTTGTGTCTTTCCTCTCTCCTTTTGACCCTCGCCATCAGAACCATGGGGCATCCCCCGCTGGAGTTCAGCGACTGCTACCTGGACAGCCCCGATTTCCGTGAGAGGCTCAAGTGTTATGAGCAGGAGCTGGAGAGAACCAATAAATTCATTAAGGACGTGATCAAAGATGGCAACGCGCTTATCAGCGCAATGAGAAGTAAGTGGAAGGCTTCAATGGATGAGCTGTTTCCCCGAGCTAGTGGCTCTGGCCTTTAAGCTCTTTCACACCTCAGGGGGAAGGGAGGATTCAGGGTGCTTCCCAATCCAGTTCTCTGAGGCGAGTGGGTTTCCGAACACTTCGGAAGTGGGGTCAGTGGAAAGCGGTGGCTATAACTACAGCTTTAGTGGCCTTGACCTTACAAGACTTGATCTGTACCTGTGCCAGGGACCTTCTTGCTCTGCAACTATCGTTACTTGGCCGATTGTTGTTCTGAAGGGACAATTTGCCTGTACTGTTGGACATGTTTAGTACTCATGAATACTAAAGATATTTATATATTTGGGTAAGGGTAAGGAAACTTTCAAGCTGACCAAGGAACTGCCCTAGCACCTCCTAAAGAAGAGAGGTTTGAAGCTGGCAGCTCCAGTAATGGTTTTGTTCTGGCCTATGGTTGCTAACCAACGAGGGTAGGGGCAGTAAAAAAAAAAGAAATTCCCTGTATCAACCTGTTTTCTAAGGAAAGCACCTTCGCCCCAGAGATTTTTCTTTCTTTTAAGGTACTGAGCTGTGGGGGTGCGTGGGTGGCTCAGTTGTTAAGCGCCTGCCTTGGCTCAGGTCATGATCCCAGGTCATGATCCCAGGACCCTGGGATCGAGCCCCCCATCGGGCTCCCTGCTCAGTGGGAAGCCTTCTCCCTCTCCCACTCCCCCTGCTTGTGTTCCCTCTCTCGATGCATCTCTCTCTATGAAATAAATAAATAAAATCTTTAAAAAAAGTGCCACAAACACAAATTAAAAAAAAAAAAGTACTGAGCTATGGTTTTGGTCAGAGTCAGTCTAAGCTCAGAATTCTTGGATGGCCTCACGTGCCACTGAATTCTGCTTGGGGGTGAAACAAAGACCTGCCTATACCTGGCACAAGGAGCCCAGCCCCCAGGGAGCATACTTAGGGGCTAGGCTTAAGGGCCACTGGTCTAAAGGAACCTCATCTAGCTTGGCTTTCCCAGTGGTCACAGCTGACAGCTGTGGGACCCTACCCCCCTTCCCCACTGTGTGGAGTTTTTATTTCTGCTAGTTGGCAGAAGGCTTGGAGTAAGAGAAAGAATAATAAACATTCCCAACAAGAGTGCAGGCAAGCCAGCCCTTTGCGCCAAAGTATATATACCCAGAAGAATGGAGTCTAGCGATTGGGTGGAGTGATAATTTTTTCTCTTCTTGGCTGCAAAATGATCAGAGTCACTGGTAAATGTGTCTGCTTATGACTTTGTTCTGAATGGGTTTATCCCTGAAAAACTGTGTCTAAGTCCTGTGTGGGGACCTTCTTAAGGCAGATGGAGCCAATGAAGAGCGGGGAGAAAGGCTTGCTATTTTTGTGCATCTCTTTTGATTTGCTCCTGGCAATCTGTGCTTTCACTGCCAATGTTGTCTGTCCACTTTGGTCAGAATATATAAATGGCCCAAGTTCCTGCTGGTCATTTGATTGAGTTTGATTATTTAAATTTTTTTTTTTTTCGTATTGTGGTCCAAACAAGAGCACACTCTCGGCAGCACCTGAAAGATGGGATATTTGAAACGCTAATCCTTAGAGTCATATAGGCTAGGCTTTGGGGTGTGTTGCCACGTTAATAGAATTCACTGAGAGGTTAAAGATATGCAGGTTATGCCACAAAAGTAGTTAGATTGAGGGTTCATTGAAAGGAAAGGGGGAGAATGTTCGGATTATTAAAAAATTTTTACTTATTACGATAAACTGCTTGGTATATGTAGCTCCTCATAAGCCCCAGGAACGGGGGTGTGAAGTGTATGGTAAGCTGAAGCTGTTTGTGCCAGAAGGTGACTGGCTACAGAGAGATTAAGCTTTTTAAGAGACAATAAATAGTTCAATAACACATTTGAGGAAGGGTAGATTTTTGTACGCTACGGGCAAACAGTGGTTCTTACTCTTTCCTTCTCTGAGATGGAGACTGGTAAGACTCAGCAGTTATGCAGGCCTAAACCTTTGCAGATGGGTGGAAGATCCAAAAAAATATTTTGGCCCATGGGGCTTCTTGATATTCAGGGTGGTTTTCTGTTTACGAATATACATAGAAAGCCAAAATAGGGCAGAGAGGAAATAAAACCCAACAGCTAACCCACACTCCATTTCTTTCCTTTAAGTTGCATGATTCTAAAAACATGATTAGGTAGAGGCAAAGGCGGGATGTTTCCCACTGTCTTGACCACAGTAATGTTTATCCTCCCACTCCACTTCCTCCCACTGTGCTAGCTTTTTGAGAATGAGTGGGGAAGCAAAACAAAGGTATGCTTTTGCTTTGTGTGGAGGAAACAGGAAAAAGAGAAGGCTGGAACTGGACTTAGAAGACGTGGCTTCTCCATCTTGAGATAAGATGGCACAGATTGCTGACTTCATCTGTTAAATAGGGGTGATTATACCCACCTCACAGGGTTGTTGTGAGACTCAAAGGAGTTAGTTGATTATGACAGTGCTTTGTAAATGGAAACAGCAAACATAGAAAGTTGTTGATAATACGTCTTTAGGCTAATAATGTATCTGAGGGTGAGTGTGTGTTTTTCAGTAGGTTTCTGAAGGGAAATGAATAAGCAGAAGTTGTTGGAAACGTATTTTTTGCTGTCGTCTTATTAGAAAATGTCACTCCCTCCATTGGCATGTCTCAGCAATTAATTTTGTCTTCATGTGTGGGGATTCATTTAGGCATTTGGAGTCTGGCATTAACGTCAGAAAGAATGACTGACACCTTTCCATTTAACTTACTCCATTGACTAGCAAATCAAATGGTTAGTGTTTCTAGGAACCAATGAAACTTGGTGCATTGTGTTGCAAAAACTAGCTGCAGTTTTTTTTTAAAGTTGTTAGCCTAGGTGGAACTGGATTTCTACATTTATCCTGCTTGTGTCTGATTTTGTACAGAGCTCCAGATAAGGTTTAAGTCAACTTTGTGTGATGATTTATTCATTAAACATAGGTCCCTTTTGAATATTTAGGTTTACTTACATCTGTGCTCAGAGGTAACTGATGTTATGAACAATACTCAACGTGTCCCTCCCTTGGGAAAGTGGTTGATTCCCCCCTTTAAATGTGATCTATTTATAATCGTTGGAGTACAAGGTGATGATTATAACTTAAACTAGTGGAAAATAAAAACACCATGACTCTGAAAGGTGAACATACTGCCTGCTTTTCTGTTTGTCCTTTGCTTTTCTGTTGGCAGTTTTGGTTCCCGATGTTGTTTGAATATTTTCTAAGCAGTCAGGCTAGGAATTATTCAGAACAAGTGATGTGGCTCCTGCTTATATCACAAGGCAACATGGTACACCAAATAAATGTTATATATAGTTCAGTGAACACATACCATTCATTCAGTAAATACTTGTGCACATACTGTATTCAGGTCGCTGTGCTCAGGGCTGTCACAGATGTGGCAGTCTTAGTCACAATGGATCCTGCCCTCAGAGAGTTCCTAGACTAGTAGGAGAGAAAAGACATGGGTAGAGATGATTATCATGTAGAGGTCACTATCACTGTCCCTATCACACGTGGGCAGAGATCACTGTCAGTAGATGTGGCTCTGAGCCATAAGAATGGAACAGGTGGATATCATGGCACATGACACCAGCAAGAGAGCTCATTTCTTGGTGAGAGGGCAAGGAAAAGGAAAGGAGGAAGTGGCGCTGGAATTTGTCTGAATTCATACTTATTGCTTGTTTAACTGTTCCCAGTGCCAGGCATTGAAATATTATAACAGCCTTATGAGATAAGGATGATTATTCCCATTGTATAGATGAGGAAACTGAAGTTCAGAGGTGCTAAGTAACTTTCTCAACAAATAAGAGCAAGAGTCTGAATTAGAACCCAGACCTAACTCTAAAGGCCTTGCTTACTTTACTATGTTGCACTGTATTCAGGACGAGGTATTTCATGTAGTAGGAATGACTTAGAGGATGTAAAGGGACAGCAGATAATTCAAGTCATCTGCAATGGATAGGTCGCAGGAAGGGCGTTTTGGGAGATGAAGTTGGAATGGCAGGTTGAGGCCTTAATTGTGCAGGGACCTGTTAAGTACTTCAGATTTTTCTTTATAGACAGAAGGAGTATTAAAAATGTTTTTGGTAGGAGAGAGGCATGATTTGAGCTGTGCTTCAGGAAGATTCATCTGAGAGGGGTGTGTGAGGGGTGAGCAATTCCACACAAACATTTGTGACTTTTCAGAAGTTATGTGGCAGCTTTAAATTCCCCTTTTAAAAGATTTATTTATTTATTTGTGAGCCGGAGGAGGGGCAGAGGAGAGTCTTAGGCAGACTCCATGCTGAGAGCCCAACACGGGGCTCAATCTCATGACCCTGAGATCACAACCTGAGCCGAAACCAAGAGTCCGACACTTAACTGGACTGCACCCAGGGGCACCTAAATTCTCTTTGATATAGCTTAGGGGTCAGCAGCAAACCTCTTCTGTAAAGGGCCATGTTTTAGGCTTTGCAGGCCATACAGTCTCTGTGGCAATTACTTAACTGTCATTGTTGCGAAAAAGCAACCACAGATAATATATACATGGAATGAAAGTGGTTGTGTTCTAATACAACTTTATTTGTTGACATTGAAATATGAATTTCACTTAATTTTCATGTGTCATGAAATATTATTCTTCTTTTGAAATTTTCAACTGTTTAAAAATATAAAAACCATTGTCAACTCAGCTAGGGGAGGGAGGCATACAAAACAGGCAACAGGTTGGGTTTGTCTCACTGGTAGCAGTTGGCAGACCTCTGATACAACTAGTTAACCTAAAAAAACCTAAGTGGATTTCTATTGGTAAGGCAATGAAAATAGCTAATGGTAGAATATAATGCCATATTTCACATTTCTATCAACTAGGTTTACTTTGGTGTGCTGTTAACTATGACTGATCCAGATTTGGGGATCACAGGCTCAAGTGCTGTCAGGGGCCAAGGAGAAAATGGAAAAGGATAAAGCTGTTGGAAATGGATTAATAGGGCTGGAATGATTCGGGTAAAATATAGCAGCCTCACCCCATTCAAATGGCCTTTACTTTCTTTTCTTTTTTTTTTTTTTAAATGTACTAACTAAATAAAATACATTCACAACCTATATTTAATCAGGTTGCAACTCCTGAGCTAAATGATCTAACTCTATTAGTCTATATGTCTTGTATGCTAATGTGCTAGGGAAATGAAAGGCAATAGTCTCCAGATAGAGTATTTCTCTGGGGAAGCACTATTGGGCACTGCATATGAGCAGAGGCAGAATGATAGTATAATGGGAAAAAACCCTAGACATGAAGATTAGATACCTGGGTATGGTTCTATTACTAATGGGATCTGTGACCTTCATAAGTCATTTTCCTGGGGCCCCAGGTCTGCAGCTTTATAAAGGTAGGGGTGGGCAGGAGATCTGTAAGCTCACTTTCAGCTGTAACATTCCACGGCTTTTTTTTTTTTTTTTTTTTTTGTATTGCATATTGTAGTTTAATCATTTGGCAAAGGAATGACTAACCCAATTATAGAAACTTACTTTATGCCTACGTAAATGTTCACATTATTTTAGTGTACATGTCAGTATTTAAATAGAAACATTTAAACAAAACTTTTAGTCTTTCAAAAACCAAGAATAACATACTTTATGTATGTTTGTATATATAAAGCAGATGTCAGAAAAAAAGAATTATATCACTAAGCCTGCACATATATATATACAGTTACAAATACATAGGCTGTCTGAGACTAATGAAAACTTATGTTTTTTAATTTTTAATTTAATTTTTTAAAAAGATTTCGTTCATTCATCTGACAGAGAGAAAGAGATCACAGGTAGGCAGAGAGGTAGGCAGAGGGAGAAGGGGAAGCAGGCTCCCTGCTGAGCAGAGGGCCCGATGCGGGGCCCAATACCAGAACCACAAGATCATGACCCGAGCCGAAGGCAGAGGCTTAACCCACTGAGTCACCCAGGTGCCCTGAAAACTTATGTTTTGTAAGAATTCAAAAGAGGGTCAGTAGTGCATGCGGTTCCTGATCTCAAGGTCATGAGTTTGAGCCCCATGTTAGGTGTACAGACTGCTTACATAAATAAACTTAAAAACATTAAAAAAAAATAAAACTATAAAAGATGCATTCTGTTCTAAAAATGTACATGAAGTTGTTAAAGTAGAAATCATATAATTTGTATAGCTTTTATAACCTAGTCTTAAATTCTTTAAAAATGCCACTTTCTTATATTCTATACTTTTAAAGACAAGAGTTTTAGATGTTTACATTAAGGTGACCTTTTGGAGTATCTGTTCACCTCTTGCTTTGGCAGCTGGGGCATCTGTCTGGTAAGTGCTTTCCTGGAAGGATGGATTGATTCCATCTGTGAGGCATATTTGATCTTGAATACCCTCAGTGGGGAGCCATCTCCACCTTGACGCAGAGAGAACCTGGTTGCTAGTTCCAACTCTGTCACTAGCTTGCTGTATGACATTGAATAAATCTTTAGCTTTGTGAGCCTGAGTTTTCCCATTTGTAAAATAAGAGTTTTGGTCAGTAAGCATTAGTGTTCCTCCTGACTTTATCATTGTCTGTTTTCTGGGCTGCAGCTGTTTTGCTCATAGTCAAGCAGCCTAAACTGATTCTGTTGTAAAGTTTAGAGCCCATCACCTTTACTCTGGAAGAGTAAGCAAGGGGAAAATCAAACTGATATGTCCAGCATAAGTAGATGACTTGAATCGTGCTAACTTATCTGATTATCTTCTTGATAAATGCTTCCTGAAAGGTGTCACCCTGATGGCCTTTAATTCTGTCCTGAGTAGCTCTGTAGTGAGAGAACCCAAAGCTTTTAATTCCTTTGGGGTGGGTATAGTGTCGCGGTGTGCAGGGAGCAGTTGGTGATACATTCTCAGCAGATATCCTGTCATTGTCTTGGTGATACTTATCTTGGTGATATTTAATTAGAACACATGGGGTTATTTTAAATATTCTCCGAAGTCAGATCAATGTAATGAGTATGTCATATGGTATTGTTGTCAGTAGGTGTTAACCAGTGTCAAATGGAATTTGGTGGAGGCGTAATTGCCATGTTCATTGAAGGCCCTCAGAAAACTAGATTCCAAAGTCTAAAGTAGTTGGACTAGTAGTGCCGTAGGGACTTGGGAGGAAAAGTGAACCAAGCCAGCCTTTCAGTGTGACCATTTATAAGAAGTTTTTTGGGGGGATAGGGGATGGTATTGGGATGGGGTAGGGAATGTTATGGCTTGACCTGCTTGTTACAAAAAGTTTTTTGATCAGAGTTAATAGTGATGAAGGAAAGTTACTTCTTAGTTTAATTTTTATAGCCTCACTTGTTAAAGCATAGCCACAGACTTGTGTATTTTGGCATCTGTTTCTCTAATCATTTACTATAGGAATTTTCTAAAGCCCATGAAGATCTAGAAGGAAATACGGTTTTCCAGGGGTGTACCCTGAAACTCTTGAACTGATTTTTTTTTTTTTGCTACTGGTATAGAGAGCACTCATGATGCTTTATCGGGCTTGCATCAAGTGCTAAAGCCTTGCACAATGTAAAGGCCTTTCAATGTAATTCAGTATGGATTTGCTAAGCACTTATATGTGTCAGGTACCATCTTGGAAATTGGGGGAATAATGGTGAATAAGGCTGCCATGGGCTCTCCCTCTTGGAGCATACATAAAACATCTGATTGCTCATTTAAATAATTTAATTACAATTGTGAGAATAGCAATGAAAAGTTCAGGGTATGATGTATATTCTATCACATGTTACAAGGATGGGCTTTGTGGGGGAGAAAAGGGAGTTAGACCAAGGGGATGTAACTGCCCATAGGAAAAAGAATGAACTGAAAAAAGATGAGTTCCTAAGTCAAAGATACCTGTCTTACTACCCTTGGTAGTTACTGGCTAATGGTAGTTAATAGACACTTCAAGCGAGTGGAAATTTTCTCAGAAACAGACAGGGTATAGTACATCTCATGGAATCTTCAGGGAAAACCTAAAGTCTCTACAATCTCCTTTTATCAGTATATTACAATTTTTTTTGATCGGTAACACATGAACATGGTACAAAATTCAAAAGGTACAAAAGGCTAAACCTTCTGCCTCCTCTTATGTCCCAATTCCCCAGTTCTCCACCTAGCAGCAACAACGAGTAGCTGTTTGTTTATTCTTTAAAAAGACTTTACCCCATTGCTTCTTTTAACTTCTATTTCCTCAAGAGTGTGTTTCATTGTAGGCAAATTTCCAGCCATACTGGAGCAAGATTTCCTTAAAATTGTGTTTGGAGGGAATGGTAGATTAAATACCTCAGAAAATCAACTCTGTGAAAGCAAAAAGGACACTGGAAAAAATTGTCAAAATTAACTTTTTCAGAACTCTGGAAATTAACCAAAAGGCTTGCAACAATCTAAAGAGTGTTTACTGATGAAAAAATGTTGAACCTTTGTAGCAGCAGGGTTTGTGGCATTTCAACTTAACCTGCCTCCTTTTCCCTTCTCCATAGTTTTAGGGTAACCTTGAAAACCAACAGCCTCATAACCACATTAGCTGTGGAAACCAGCCCTTTTAACATCTAGGGGGGAAGACTGGGTTTGTAGCTCCTCAAGAACTCACAGACTCAGAATCTGGTCACTATTTAACCTGTCTCAAAGCTACCTAGAAAATCCCATTAATAGAGCTTCTCTTTACTTCACCTGACTTAGGGCTAGCTCAGTGAGAAAAGTTTTATCCCTAGGGTGTTTAACATTATAGCTGCCTGAGACTACAATACCAGTAGGGCAAGCAAGAGCCTGGCCAAAAACATGAAAGGAAGAAATGGGGAAATGAGATACCCACTGGGGGGTTTTGGAAAGCTCTGACATATTCCTGAAGATCTAGAAGGCCACATGCATGCCCAGGGGTGTACATGTGCCTACAAAAGACCTCAGAGGGCTCTAATTTCTCCCCTATGGCTGAACTTGAGGCAGAGTTGTAAACTACCTGGCTGAGTGTTGAGGGAATGTCCCAACATACACACAGAGCCCCTTGGCAAAAGGTGGCAGTGTTAATGGTTCAAGTCATTTAAGGAGGTCTCTGAAAAGTCACTAGCTGGCCACCAAGCTAACCAAGCAGAGATGTCAGTGGCAAGGTATACAAGGAATACAAACACTACAGACATAGTCTAAGAAAGACATTAAACAAAGCAACAGCAACAACAATAATAACAAAACAACAATAGCAACAAAATCTGGGGGTCAAGATCTGATTTCCAGAGGTACCACATTATATTGTTTAAAATGCCCAATTTTTAACAAAAAATGATCAGGCATGCCAAAAAAGTATGGCCTCTATTCAGGGAAAAAAGTAGTCAGTAGAGACTGTCCCTGATGTGGCCTAAATGTTGGAATTTAGACAAAAGTTAAAATCAGCTAATATAATCAAAGAAATAAAGGAAACCATGTCTAAAGATTTAAAGGAATGCATGGGAACAATGTATTAACAGACACTACAAAGAAATAAAAATTATAAAGAAGAACAAGAGAAATTCTGGAGTTGAGAAGTAAAATAGCTGAAATGAAAAATTCAGTAGCAGATTTGAGCTAGCAGAAGAAAGAGTAAAGAACTTGAAGATAAGTCAATTGAGATTATCTAGTTTGAGCAAAAGAGAGAAAAAAAAATGAAGAAAAATGAACAGAGCCCCAGAAACTGTGGGACACCATCAGTACGCATAATGGAAACTGTAGGACACCAATAACATATGAATAATGGAAGTCCCAGGAGAAGATAGATTGAAAGGAGCAGAAAGAATATGTGAAAAAATAATGGCCCAAAACTTCCCAAATTTGATGAACAACACTAATCTCCAGGTTCAGGAAGCTCAAAAAACTCCACATAGGAGAAACTCAAGGAGAGCCATACCTAGATATGTTATAGTTAAACAGATGGAAACTAAAGACAGAGAGAATCTTGAAAGAAGCAAGAGAAAAATAATGGGATCCTTAATAAGTTTAAAAGCGAACTTATCAAGAACCACGGAGATCAGGAGCCAGGCCTGCTGAAATTCAGAGTGTTGAAAGAAAAATAATGTCAATTAAGAATTCTGTATTCACGAAAACCATCCTTCCTCCTTCAAAAATAAGGGAGAAATTAAGACATTCTCAGGTAAACAAAACCAAAAACTGAGAATTTGTCACTAGCAGATCTGCCCTGTAAAAAATACTAATGGGAATCCTTCAGGATAAAATGAAAGAATGATGAATGGTAACTAAAATCTGTACAAAATATAAAGAGTTATCAGTAAATGTAACTATATATGAAGATATAAAAGACAGTGTAACAGGGGCGCCTGAGTGGCTCAGTGGGTTAAAGCCTCTGCCTTTGGCTCAGGTCACGATCTCAGGGTCCTGGGATCAAGCCCCGTATCGGGCTCTCTGCTCAGCGGGGAACCTGTTTCCCCCCTCTCTCTCTGCCTGCCTCTCTGCCTACTTGTGATCTCTCTCTCTGTCAAATAAATAAATAAAAATTAAAAAAAAAGACAGTGTAACTGTCTTTTAGTAACTCTTTTTTGCCTACCCGATTTAAATGACAACTGCATAATACAATATTTGCAAAGCTGTGTCGACGAGCTTATAATACATAAAGATGCAAAACATATGGCAATTCAGCACAAAGCGGGGTGAGGGAGGAAACAGTTATACTGGCCCCATGTTTCTGTATGCTTTTTAAATTAAGTTAAAATTAATCTGAACTAGATTGTTTTAAATTAAGATGGTAATTGTAATCCTGAGGTCAGCCACTAATGAAATAACTAAAGAATATATAGTGAAAGAAACAAGAGAATTAAAATAGTACAACAGGCAATATTTAACACAGAAGAAGGTAGTAGTGGAGGAATAGAGGAAACAAGATATATAGAAAATAAATAGTAGACATAAATTCTGCCTATCTGTAATTAGGTGTGAATGGAATATACACTGCAGTAGAAAGGCAGGAATTAGCAAAATGGATAAATTGATTAAAATATATACTGTCTTTAAGAGTCACATTTTGGATTCAGAGACACAAATGGTTGAGAATAAAAGGATGGAAAAATATGCCAAGCAAACAGTAACCAAAGAGAGTTGTGGTGGCTATAATAACATCAGACAACGTAGATTTTTTAAAAGAGATTTTGTTTATTTACTTGAGAGAGAGAGAGCGAGCAGAGGGAGAGGGACAAGCAGATTCTGTGCTGAGTGTGGAGCCTGAAGTGGGGCCCAATCTCAGGACCCTGAGATCATGACCTGAGCTAAAACCAAGAGTCAGATGCTTAACCAACTGAGCCCCACCCAGGTGCCCCCAGACAACATAGATTTTAAGACAAAATATTTTTGACATACAAAGAAAAATATTTTATAATGGTAAACACAGTCCATATATCAGGAAGATATAAAATTATAAACATATGCACCTGACAACAGAGCTCCACAATACATGAAATGACAGTGGCAGAATCGAAGGGAGATACTCTAAAGATAGTAGTTGGAGACTTCAGTATTCTACTTTCAATAAAGGCTAGATTAACTAGACAGAGATTAACAAGGAAATAGAAGACTTGAACAATACTATAAACCAAGTAGACCTCTTACAGACATTTGTAGAACACTACATGACAACAGCAGATACACATTCTTCTCAAGTGCACATGGAACATTTTTCAGGATAGACCTTCTGCTAGACCACAAAACATGCCTACATATATTTATTCACATGAAGTATATTCTCTAGCTACAGTGGACTGAAATTACAAATCAATAACAAAAGGATATTTAGGCAGTTCACAAATATGTGGAAATTAAATATCACACTCCTAAGTGTCTATTGGGCCAAAGAAGTCATAACGGCAATTAGAAAATACTTTGGAATGAATAAAAATGAAAACACAACGTACCAGAAATTAGGGGATGCAGGAAAATCAGTGCTTAGAGGAAAACTTATAGCTTTAAATGCCTACATTAGAAAAGAAGAAAGATCACAATTCAGTACTCTAACCTTCCACATTAAGATACTAGAAAAAGAACAAACTAATCCCAAAGAAAGTAGAAGGAAAGAAGAGATAAAGTGGAGTTAAATGACATAAGGAATAGGAAGCCATGAGAAAATTAAAAAAAATTGTAAGTTGGTTTTTAAAAAGACCAATACCATTGAGAAATCATTAGCTAGACTGACAAAGAGAAAAGATAGAAGGTTTGAATTATTAAAAGCAGGAATGAAGGAGGGGACACCACCAACCCTACAAAAATTAAAAAAAAAGAAAGGGAATACTATGAATAACTTTATGCCAACAAGTTATGTAATTTAGATGAGATGGTCAAATTTCTAGGAAGACACAGACTACCAAAAATCGACTCCACAATAAATGGAAAATCTGTATAGACGTATAACAAGTAAAGACATTGAATTAGTAATCAAAATACCATCCACAAAGAAAAGCCCAGGCCTAGCTCGTTTCGCTGGTGAATTCTTCCAAACATTTAAATAAAAATTAATACTCATACTTTGCAAACTCTTCCGAGAGAGAGAGAAAGAGAGGGAGAGAGAGAATATTCTTAACATATTCTCTGAGACCAGTAGTAGCCTGATAGCAAAACCAGACACCACAAGAAAATAAAACTATAGACCTAATTCCCTTGATAATATAGACGCAAATGTTCTCAACAAAATGCTAGGAAACCAAATCCAGCAACATGTGAAAAGGATTATATACCATAATCCAGTGGAATTTATTTCAGGAATCCAAAGATAGCTTAACATCTGAAAATCAATCAATGTAATAATGTAATACACCAAATAATTGGAATAAGAGAAAAAAATATAGGTACATATATATTTTCTTAAAGATTTCTATTTATTTATTAGAGAGAGAAAAAGAGAGAGAGAGCATGCGAGCATGAACTGGGCAAGGAGCAGAGGGAGAGAGAGAAGCAGACTCCCCACTGAGCAGGGAGCCCGATGTGGGGCTCGATCCCAGGACCTCACCCCCGCCAGGATCATGACCCGAGCTGAAGGCAGATGCTTAACTGACTGAGCCACCCAGGCACCTCGATATGATACAGATATTTAAAAAACCTTATTATGTTGAAAACATTAAACAAACTAGGTATATACGGTTAGTGGTTGTCTAGGGCTGGGGGAGAGGGTGGGGATGTATTATGACTGTTAATAGGCAAAGGATTTCTGTTTGGGGTTGTGAAAATTTTCTAAAATTAGATTGTAATGAAAGTTGTACAACTCTGTGACTATACTAAAACCCACTTAATTGAACACTTTAATGAGTGAATTTTATGATATGTGAGTTACATCTTAAAGCCATTTTTTTCCCACATTGTGCATGTGAAACAGAGGTGCTTGGCTTGTAGTCCTACATTTTCCTTTGGTTCTTATAGAATAACAGACCTGGAAGGCTGTTTAGAAAACTTCACATCCACTCTGTTGAGTTTATGTCTAGGGAAAAGGAAGCCAAGAGAGAGAACTGACTCCTTCAGGGACCTAGAGCTGGCATCTAAATGGGGACCAGAATCAGATTTCCTGGTTTTCCATTCTAAGATTCTTTTTGTACTGTACTCTAAAGCAGGTATCTTGCATTAAAACTACCTGGATATTTTTTTACTGGGGCTGGGGGTGTTTTTGTTTGAAATAACCCAGTTGGCAGTAAAGAACTGGACCAGTAGTAAATTTCCTTTCATTTCCTCCCCCCATCCCACCCATCATGGCTGGGATTAAGGGTTTCCCTGTTAAGCAGGCTATCCTCATTTTAATTAGGATCTGATTGTGTTTTCTGTCCTTTATCATAGAAGAATGGTGGCTGTACCTTCTGATGGTGTGACGCCCATCCTCTTTGTTTCCTTCCCTAAGAGCCTACACCAGCTGGTTAGGCAGTTCCAGAGGCCTCCCCTCTTCTCTGCCCATTTGTTGATGTCTTTTGGCAAAAGCAGCTGCTTTTCTTGTAGTGGGTAGTGTATAATTGGGAAATATGTGGCATTACTAAAGGGTGACAAAGTCCTCCCCCCATATTATTTTTATCGTAAGGCAGCATGACATTTCATCTGAGTGGCAGGCAGTAGGCCCCACACTATAGTACCATATTAGGAACTTAAAGGCAGTTCTTTGTGAAAGGTTTTCATTAAGGACTTCCCAGAAATAGGAGGGCCACATTTCAGCTTCCAATTCTCTTTCCAGAGCCAGGCTGTCGTGGAAAAGTCTTTCTGTGTGATTGGAAAAATATGTATTATGCATGTGGCAGTTGACAGCTGGGGACTAATCCTGAATTCATCCACCCTGAATTCATTAGGTGGGGGGAGGGCAATGAGTAACAAGCCATCAAGGTGTTTTATTGCTGCCCCTTAAAACTTTTGTCTAGAGCAGGGAAAAAAACTCCAAAGGGAGTTGTAAAGAGAATGTCCTTGCCACCATTGTCACCATGCTGAATTTCTCTTGCTCTTAACACGGGAGATAGTGATATCTCTCCATATTTGGTTTGTCTGGAGAGATTTGTCTTCTAGAATCCACACCCGTGCCCAGTCTTTCAGGGTTTATGGGAATGATTGTTCTGTTATGGCACTAAATAGGAAAGCAGAACATTATCAGTGTGCTAATTGGGTAAGAGCTCAGCCAGGGATTGTATGACTGCACTAGCAGAAAGGAAGGGGAGGGAAAGCTGGGGCTTCTTGGCATTCTGTTTGCTTTTCCTTTGTGAAAAGCAGTTGCTATTCATTTCCTTTTCTTTTTGACTAATGGGCACTATCTTGCTGGAAATGGATGCATAGCGTTCCAAGGGCCCTTCAGAGAACATTTAACTCTTTCATATTTCGGATGAGGAAGCAAACTTAAGAGGGGATGTTCTGGGGCGACTGGGTGGCTCAGTGGGTTAAAGCCTCTGCCTTCAGCTCAGGTCATGATCTCAGGGTCCTGGGATTGAGCCCCGCATCTGGCTCTCTGCTCAGCAGGGAGCTTGCTTCCTCCCCTCTCTCTGCCTGCCTGTCTGCCTACTTGCGATCTCTCTCCTCTCTGTCAAATAAATAAATAAAATCTTTAAAAAAAAAAGAGGGGATGTTCCTTGTCCAAGATCATGGAGCCAGTTAGTCAGAGAGTCAGTACTGGAACCCAGTAACCAGTCCCCCCTTCTGGGCTCTGTGCAGTATCACCATGCCTCACAAAACAGTCTCTACTCTTCACAGCCTCTTTGCTGAGCCTGTGATTTTTTTCAGAATCACTTTCAGATTGTGAAAGAAAAGACTTGTTTTCTCTTTACTGCCTCTTGCCAAGAATGCACCTCCAGTGTTGGCCTGAAGATAGCCATGCATTTCACAGATCTGCAGGAATGGAGTAGGGGAAAGAAGGTTCAGGAAGGCTAAAGTTACTGCTGTACTTTTTCTAGTCGGCTCTTGCCTAGCTTGATGAAACAGAAGATCAAGAGAACAATCTCTCATAATAGAATTCCCCTCCAGATATGTGGAATTTAGAGAATCCAATCATGAATGAGGAAGAAGTAATTCCACTAAAAATTGGGTTGTTTCAGGTATGGTGAAATTTGTGCTGGGCAACAGCAAGGCTGGGATCTGTGAATGTGATCTTACTCAGGTTGACCAATTACCTGGATGTGGATATAGATATAGGCCTAAACTGTGGATATAGATATGGGTATAAATTAACATTTGCAGAGCACTTTATAGTATACAAGGCACTTTGAAAAGATTTTATTTATTTATTTGACAGAAAGAGACAATGAGAGAGGGAATATAAGCAGGGGGAGTGGGAGAGGGAGAAGCAGGCTTCCCGCAGAGCAGAGAGCCCGATGCGGGGCTCGATCCCAGGACCCCGGGATCATGACTGGAGCCGAAGGCAGATGCTTAACAACTGAGCCACCCAGGCACCTACAAGGCACTTTCACATATATTATGTAACTTAATCAGGGAAGGCAAATGTTTTTATCTCCATTTTATAGATGAGGAAACTAAGGCTTAGAGAGCTGAAGTACTTTCCCATTGCT
>CM052901.1:57949557-58004872 GCA_028534135.1 Potos flavus
AGCAATGGGAAAGTACTTCAGCTCTCTAAGCCTTAGTTTCCTCATCTATAAAATGGAGATAAAAACATTTGCCTTCCCTGATTAAGTTACATAATATATGTGAAAGTGCCTTGTAGGTGCCTGGGTGGCTCAGTTGTTAAGCATCTGCCTTCGGCTCCAGTCATGATCCCGGGGTCCTGGGATCGAGCCCCGCATCGGGGGCTAGGCCTAGAATGCCAATGCTTATTCCCAAAACATCAAGCTACCGTGCTACATCAAGTTGGATTTATTCTGGGGATACAAGGGTGGTTCCATATTCACAAAATATTAATACCATATTAACAACAGAATGATTTTCCTAATGTATTGTTGGATTTGGTTTGTAAATATTTTTTGAGGATTTTTATATCTGTGTCCATTAGAGGTATTAACCTATAGTTTTCTCTTTTTGTAGTATCTTTATCTAGTTTTGTTATGAGAGTAACACTGGCCTTGTAGAATGTATTTGGAAGCTTTTCTTCCTCTTCTCTTTTTTGGAATAGTTTGAGAAAAATTGGAATTAACTATTTTTGAAATGTTCAGTCGAATTCACCTGTGAAGCTATGTGGTCCTAGACTGTGAAGCTATGTGGTCCTAGACTCTTGTTTGTTGGGAAGTCTTTGATAATTGATTCAATTTCATTGCTAGTAGTTCATCTGTTCAACTTCTTTATTTCTTCCTGATTCAGTTTTGGAAGGTTATATGTTTGTAGGAATTTACCCATTCCTTATAGGTTATCCAATTTGTTGGCATGTAATTTTTCTCTTATAATCCTTTATATTTCTGTGGTAGTGATTGTTATTTCTCCTCCTAAATTTCTGATTTTATTTATTTGAGTCCTCTCTCTCTTTTTTTTTCTTGATGAGTCTGGCTAAACGTTAATCAATTGTGTTACTCTTTTCAAAGAACCAGCTCCTGGTTTCATTGATCTGTTCTATTGTTTTTTTAGTCTCTATTTCACTCATTTCTGCTCTAATCTTTATCATTTCCTTCTTTCTACTGGCTTTGGGCTTTCTCTGTTTTAATATGACTCTTTAATTTTTCTTTAAACTGATTCATTGAAATTTCAAGATGATGCCTATGTAAGTTTTGGTTTTTCAGATTTGCTAAAAAACAAAACCAAAAAATCCCATGTATTAACATCGCCTTACATTGTGTGACTCTGCCAGTTTCTATTTTCAGTTTTCGGCCCTCCTCTTGTCAGATAAAGTAATTGTAATTATTCTATTATCATTCCATTTTAAAACACATCAATTGTTTGGCGAACATTTTGTCCTCTATTTCTGGATCATGTCCTGGTCTCATATGACATTCTGAACATTGTCCTCAGCATTCCAGGGCAGTGCTGAAGCCTAGGGAGGAGATTTTAGTCTGCAAGGTGTATAATTCCCTGCCCAGTGATAATCACTGTTTTGTTGGGCTTGTAATTTTTGGAAACAGTCCACACCTCCTCCCTTTCAGGATTGCAGCTGATAAAATATTCTTCAGAGTTGCTGTAGTTATGGAGATGCTTTGGTGTGTTCATGAGTGTCAGTGTGGTCTAGTACCATGAAGACTGGCCTAGCATTCTCAGAACCAGGAGTCAAGTCCTAAATCTTTGCTACCCAGATATTAAGTACAGTTTATCTTTTAGAGCCTTAGTTTCTATATATGTGAGATAGAATCGAGAACATCTGCCCTGCTTACCCCAGGGGCGCCAAGGGGCTCAGATGGCTAAGCATCTATCTTTGGCTCAGGTCATGATCCCTGGGTCCTGGGATCAAGCCCTGCATCGGGCTCCCTGAGCAGCAGGGAGTCTGCTTCTTCTCCCTCTACTCCTCCCCACCCCCTGCTCATACTCTCTTTCTCAAATAAATAAAATCTTAAAAAAAAAAGGAACACCTGCCCTGTTTACCTCTTAAGATTATTCTGAGAATCAGGGGTGCCTGGGTGGCTCAGTGGGTTAAAGCCTCTGCCTTCGGCTCAGGTCATGATCTCAGGGTCCTGGGATCGAGCCCTGCATTGGGCTCTCTGCTCATCAGGGAGCCTGCTTCCCCCTCTCTCTCTGCCTGCCTCTGCCTACTTGTGATCTCTCTCTCTGTCAAATAAAATAAATAAAATCTTTAAAAAATAAAATAAAAAAAGATTATTCTGAGAATCAAGTGAAATTATAGAAGTTAGATTACTTTTTCATTAAGTGCTGTACACTGGTGGGAAATGTTGATCGATTGAGACTTAAAGATTATAGGGTGTATCAAATAATTTTGCTTCCCTGACTTATTTATAAGCCATTGGACCAGTTGCTAATTAGAGTAACTAACCTAACATGCATAAAGCTGCTCTTACTGCCTCATTGCAGTAATAGCACTATATATTTGGAGGTCAGTTTTCTAATCTCAATATCAGGAATAAAACCAGGAGTCTAAAGGTTGGCCCCAAATGGTCTTAAATAGCTAGAGCGGTTTTCACTGGGCATTCTACTCCATGAAAGAGCATGTGGTTTCCTACCTCTCAGAAATTTAGAGGTAAAAACTAAGGATGTGAAGGTGAAGTAGGAAGGGGTCTAGAAACAGAACTTTGATATGAAGGATAAGTAATCAAATTTAATTGAATCAAGGTTAGGGAGGAAACTGAAAATATCTGAAAAACAGGTATAAAGTCTATAAAACATTTTCTTTGGGCCGATTTTGTGGAGGGATAAACAGTTCTATGTACCTGAATATTTTTTGAGTATATGACAATCTCAGTTTGATTGATGGTATCATGATGATGAATTTGAGTCATCCAAAATCTCTTTAGAAAGAAGTATTAAATAATAGCTTTCCATTAAAATGGTTAAAATGAAGAGAATCAGTGCTTAAAGGGTTAAGCCTTATTCAAATTGAAAATTAACTTTCTTTAATGATGCATTATCCAATAATGCTGAATAAATAGGACATTACTAGGTTAATATTTTAGTGGTCATTATATTATAAAATTATTTTTACATTTTACAGTTGTATACCTTAGTATTATTACACCTAATTTATAGGTAGAAGACCTTAACAGGGCACTGTTATGCCAGATTTGTGGCATCATCTGGAGAGGAACACATGGTTCTTATCTTTTCTGGTATGTTGCCAACCTCTATAAATGAAGGACTTCTCTATAGGCATTGTCTCATTTTACAAACTGCACAGTGATCCATTGAGGTACATATTGTTACTCCCATTTTACAGATGAGGATACTGAGGCTTAAGGTAGGATCCATGCAATCTATTCATAAAAGTGGCAGAGCACTGGGTTTACATCTTGTCTTTAGACTGTAAAGCTTTTGTTTTTTTCAAGTCTTCCACATAGTTAGCATCATTATGCTCTGCATTTTGGAACATTTCTGGAAAGTAAGTAGGACATGTAGGTATCGTTGCTTCCATTTTACCATCTGAAGAAATTGAACTGAAAGGTGCCAAGTAACTTCCCCAAGGGTCACATGATGGCTAGAACAAAAATGGGAATATGGCCACCCTCTTTCCTTTGCACTCACCTCAGGTTGCTTGCACCCTTTGTGAAACCTCACCTACTACCCAGAACTGTTGTAGAGATCACTTATTCAGCAGCAGCTTCTGCTTTCAACAAGGCAAGGACTTGGGCATCTTCCAGCTTTCCTGTTGACATCTAGGAAATCCCAGTCATGTACAGGTCTGATGTCAGTTGTATTACAGGAATGTGGCTGTGCCAGAATAGAGGAAAAATAAAATAATTTCAGGGATTGTAATGAGTGGAATTGGGGGATAGATGATAAACAAGAAATGTGGTACATTTATGTAGGACTTTATTATTTCAAAATAATATATATTACTTTAATGATTCTGTTTGCATCTCATACAAATTATTTGAAATAGGGTTGTTGTCATTAACCCTGGATAACAGATAAAGAAGCAAAATAACTTAAATATACAAAGTCACCCTGTGGTAAAGCTGAGACTTGAATCCAGGTCATCTTACACTGCATTCAGTATCTCATTTCCTCCTTTATTACTTCCCTGCTTCTGCCACTCCTCCAGAGCTCCTGAGATATGATTGTGGTACTTCTGTTTTAGAATTTTTCCTGAGCCTGTATGGTACAGCTGTCCCCTTTGCTCAAGAAATGTCCCACCCATCAAACAGTATGTCTGGTGTAGTACCTGAGTTCTTAGAGTTCAGAATGCTGCCCCAGTTGAGACTCCACTGCTCCTTTGCCTTGTGCTCTTGAGCTCGGGGTCACACACAAGGAAGTAGCCAACTGTCACAGCTCTATGAGTCTCTGTGGCACTAGGTCAGTGATAGGGAATTTTCCTTTTTAGAGTTGAAAGACACAGTTAGTCTTTGATTTAGTTACTGAGCACTGACCCCTCCCCCTTAGATTTCTGCTGATTTAAAGCAGGAATTATTTCGACATCAGCACTTCCAAAAATAACACATGCTTGCACACATGTGAAAAGGTTGCTCATCTGTAGGGAAGAGAGGCAGTTCTAAAAAAAAAAGGCATACAGTTTTTATATTTCAGTTATAGCAAACATTGCCCTTCTCTCTAGGAATGCTTCCTACCACAAGTTGTGTCTCCCTGATTTGAGTTTTTAAATGTGGTTTTCAATTTATTTGGTGTCTTTTTCTTCTTCCAAAAGGATCATTTTGGATATTCTCTTTTGCTAAAGTAAAAGGCGTTTGATACTGGTTCTGTATCTGGGCTCTGAAGTTAGTGGTGTGAAAGCTTCTAAGACCAAGCTCCCTAAGCCATAGATGGCTAAATAAACAGTGTCCTTCTAGAGTCTGCAGACTTGAAACATTTGGTGTCTGTGTTCCTATTCCTATTCAGCACACAGGGACAGTTGGCAGCAGGGACTGTATCTTAATTCTCTGTCTGTGGCTTTGTTTCTTTATCATCTTCCCATCTTACCTGCTTATGATTTAGTGCTGGCTTGTTCAAGTTCCGTCTTCAAAGACACTATCATTCTTTCTAGGCAGGCTATCAAAACATTGTTGAATATTTACTTCAACTACTCCTATATAATTACAACTCTCTATTAGGAGTTTTGTGGGAACACGCCCTCACTTTTATTTATTTTTCATCTCTATTGAAGTATAATTAATATACAGTGTTATAGTAGTTTTAGGTGTACAACATAATGATTCAACCCTTCTATATGTTACTCAGTGCTCATTACAGTAAGTGTGCTCTTCAACCCCTTTATCTGTTTCACCCATCCTCCCACACACCTCTCCTCTGGCAACCACCAGTTTGTTCTCTGTATTGAAGAGTCCGGTTTTTTGTCTCTTTTTTCTTTGTTCATTAGTTTTGTTTCTTAAATTCCACGTTTGACTGAAATCAGAAGGTATTTGTCTTTCTCGGAGTTATTTTACTAAGCATTATACCCTCTAGGTCTATCCGACATCCCCTCCCCACAATTTTATATTGTAATGGGTGAGTATGTACTAACATGTTTTTCTCAGGGAGCAAGTCCATAGTGTTCAATAAATTTTCAAAACTGAAAACTGCTGGCCATATGTGGGACCTGTCTTGGCCCTTTTCATTATGAAAATATGTTACAAACCTGATCTTATAAGCACTCATCTGAGTATCTTACCAGGGCTTATTTCTTTGGTTTCTAGTTCTTGATGTAGCGCTACCTATAACTCTTAGTGAACTGTTTGAAGAGAACATATCTTAAGGCCTGTCAACATAAGGTATTCAGCAGAATTTATTTATACCTGGGGTTTAATGATTTGATTTACTTTGTCTTTGTTTTGAGTCAAAACCCAGCTAAGCATTTTCCCCACATCCTGCTGACTTCCTTATTTTAGTTCCTGGTATCCCCAGCTTGCCAGTTGGCTAGACTTGAAACCTCAAAGACAGCTTTTCTTTCTTTTTTTTCTCCCATGGATCTCACATCCAATAAATGGCCAAGTCTGGTAGGTTTATCTCTGGCAGTGTCTTTTGCATTTAACTCTACCTTTCCCTTGCTCTTCTTCTGGGTCATTTCAAACCTTTACCACTTTTTGCCTGAGCAAAAACTGGTCCTCAAGTGTTTATCTTTTTTTTACCCCCTTTAGTTTGTCCTGTACTGATTCCAGATGAACTGTTCCAAATCAAAGCACCCATCATGCCACTTCCTGTTCAGAAACACTAAGTGGCTTCTCATACTGTGAACTTCCTTAAAAAAAAAAAAAATGTTTGGTCTGACCTTCAAGGTTCAAGGTTTTCCAGATTAGACACCCAGGTGTCTTCTCCAGCCTCATTTCCTGCTACATCCATTTGTATCCTTTGTTTTCAAGCTAAATTGGACTCCACACTGTTTTCCAAACTTGTGCTCAGTTCTGTACCACCTGAGTCCTTTTTGCCCTAGCCATTCTTTTGCTTTTGCCTCTATCATCTGTCTTTGTTGTAATCCTTCCATCTTACAAGGCCCCTGTCAAATCTCACCTTCTTCCTTCTTCCCAGATCCTCCCAACTGAATGTGATTTCTTCCTTATTTGAACTCTCATGGGCCTATCTATGTCTCATGAGGCTTGTATGGTTCTTGATATTATAGATATTTAGGTACTCATCTTCACTCCTTCATTGGATATTGTCCTTGAAAGACAACAGTGGTTTCTTAATAATCTTATATTACTGAATAATATGAGGCCTAGAGCTTTGCATATATATATATATAAATATATATATATCTGGCTTTCCACAATTATTTGTGAAACGAAATAGAGTTCTCTTTATCTTTATTGTCTCAGTAGTATATCTGAAATTTTTGTAGGCCAGGCTCACATGCCACCTTCTCAATTAGAACTAGCACTACCTCCACTGATGATCATTTATATGTTGTTTATACTGTATTTACAGCCATCTACCTTGTTATTAAGTTAGCTATATTTGTGAATATCTCCCCTCCCTTCCTGGGAGAGGGATTGGTTCTGATTCGTCTTTGTGTATCTCATGACATTAAGCACAGTGGCTAGCTCATAGAAAGATATTTAGTGACTATTAGTTGAATTGAGTAACTATAATTATCCTAAAGTTTATATATATATATTTTTTTAAAGATTTTCTTTATTTATTTGAGAGAGAGAGTGAGAGAGAGCATGACAGGGGAGAAGGTCAGAGGGAGAAGCAGACTCTTCGTGGAGCTGGGAGCCCGACGCGGGACTCGATCCTGGGACTCCGGGATCATGACCTGAGCCAAAGGCAGTCGCTTAACCAACTGAGCCACCCAGGCGCCTTATATATTTTCATCTTTTTTTCAAGGAAGCTATTCTTATGATCAATCAGCCACATTCATAGAGTGATTAGTATACAGAACGACTTTTTTCCCAATTACTTGAGACCCACTCTAAGAACCTTTCCTTGTCAAAGTCATGAATGGTGAAGTTCCAATATCACCTAGGAAGTAGAGGCTATATGAACACATCTGGGGTTGATGTTGTGTGTAAAGGTAGAAGATTATGACATTAAAAAAATCTGTGAGTGTAATACTAACAATCAGTGATAAGATATATCAGTGAGAATGGTCTACCTCATGCTGCAGTACCAAACAACCTACAGAAAAATCAATGGCTTATAATAACAAAGGTTTATTTCTTTATCATGATGCATATCCATGGAAGTTTGTCTGGGTGCCCTGTTTATCATAGATACACATGGATTGAGGCTGATGGAGGTCCATTTTTTTTGCTTGTTTCAATTTTTTAATTTAAATTCCAGTTAACATATAGTGTAACATGGTTTTGGGGGTAGAATTTAGTGATTCATCAGTAAGTATAACACCCAGTGCTTATCACAACAAGTGCCCTCCTTAATACCCATCACCCATTTATCCCATCCCCCATCCACCTCCCCTCCAGCAACCCTCAGTTTGTTCTCTGCAGTTAAGAGTCTCTTATGGTTTGCCTCCCTCTCCTTTTTTCCCCTCCTTCCCCTATGGTCATCTGTTTTGTCTCTTAAATTCCACATGAGTGAAATCATATGGTATTTCTCTTTCTCTGACTGTCTCATTTCACTTAGCATAATACGCTTTAGCTCCATCCATGTTGTTGCAAACGGCAAGATTTCATTCTTTTTGATGTCTGAGTTAAGATTCCATTACCTACCACATCGTTATCCATTCATCAGTTGCCAGACATTAGGGCTCTTTCCATAATTTGGCTATTGTTGATAATGCTGCTATAAACATCCCTTTGAGTCAGTATTTTTGTATTCTTTGGGTAAATATCTAGTAGTACAATTGCTGTATCATAGGGCCGTTCTACTTTTAATTTTCTGAGGGACCTCCATATTGGTTTGGAGAGTGGCTGCACCAGTTTGAATTCCTACTAACAGTGTAAGAGGATTTCCCTTGCTCCACATCCTTGCCAACACCTGTTGTTTCCTGTGTTGTTAATTTTAGCCATTCTGACAGGTGTGAGGTGGTCTCTCATCATGGTTTTGATTTGTATCTCCCTGATGATGAGTGATGTAGAGCATCTTTTCATGTGTCTGGAACTCTATTTTCATATATGCTTTTTATAATCACTGGGACAGGGGAAAAAAATGGGGGTTTCCTCCATGGCTCTTAGAGCTTCTACTTGAAATGATACACATCACTTCTGCTCAGATTACACTGGCCAGAGTAAGTCACCTGGTCAAAGCTGCCTTTAGAGAAGATGGGAACCCTACCCAAGTGCAACCCTACCAGCTGCCTTGAAGTAGGAATTAGCAATATTTGGTGTACAACACTAATATCTACCATACATATTAAAGGCTTCATGAAAATAATATTATAAAAACTTAATCCAGGATGCTTAGGGAGGGCAGGGGAGAAGGATAAGGAAGTGTTCAGCTCAATCAGAACTTAAGTCCTTCAGAGGTACTTATTGAGCACCTTTTGTATACTAGGCACTGGGATAGGGTGATGAGTAAGACTAATATGGTCTCAGCTTTCAAGGAACTAACATTCCAAAGGCAGGCAAAAAATAAGTAAGCAGACTAATATTGCGGTAAAAATTGTGATGGGACTACACAAAGGTTGAGAGAATTAACAGGAAGACTTTCTTTTGGTAGTGCGGTCAGGGAAGGCTTCTTAGAAGAGGTGGCATTTAATTTGGAACTGAATGATAAGAAGTCACCAACCACACAAAGGGATTAGGAGAACATTGCAGGCAGAGGGAACGGTGCATCCAAAGACTCTGAGGTTGCAAAGGGCTTCCTTTCTTCCCCTTCAAGATACTAAAAGAAGAGCAATGTGGTTAGAAGGTACTGAGTAGTTGCCTATTCACTCAGAGCCTGTCGGGCAGGTAGGGATATAAAATGCAAACCCATTAGATAGTTGAAAACAGGAAAATTCAAGTGATATAATTTGTGTTTTCAGCTTACTCTAGTTGCACCATGGATAATGAATTCAAGATTGGCAAGAGTGGACAAGGTAAGACTGGTTAGGTGGTAGGTGCAGTAGGTACATGTGAAATGATGATGGCTTAGACTGGGGGGAGACAGAAAAGCATATTAGAGAGATATTTAGAAGTTTAAGTCAATAGGTTTGGTGATGGATATAGATATAGAAATATAGATTTTCAGATATAGAAAATGAGGGAGAGGGAAATATCACAGATATCTGGTTTCTAGATGGATGTTGGGGCCAGTCTCTGAGATAGGGGATCCTAGAGAGGACCAGTTGTTTGGGAAGATTGGGCATTAGATTACATATATATTGAGGAGCCTTCGTGACACACAGTCCAGGCATACTGCCTGTAGGTTAGGGCCAACTCTCTGATCCTGTGTAAATGTGCTCATTTGAGGCAAGGGGACCGGGGCAAGTGACTTCTTTACAAGCCTGATAGCCCTGTGTGGTTTCCTTTTCACCATTAAATGCATGATCACTGCAGGAATGGAACACATAGAAGGGGCTGGAGAACATTTTAGCGGGTTTGAAAATTTCAAGTGAAAAATGTGTTGGCTTGAAATCTTTGGCAGCCATTCCATAGGGTTATTATAGCTGCAGCTGAAATCAATTAATGGAGCAGTAGATGCAAATCCAAAACATCCAAAGATCATTCAAGTATTGGGGCACTATGGAAGATGGTGATCTTTAGGGGGACCTTTCTCTTATTGGACAGAGGATAACTTGAGGAAAATGTACACAGATGCAGTCATGAGCAACTATAAAAGTGTCTTATAAAAATACTAGCAAATAAAAGCTAGTAAATGGAGGTACAGAGAAAAGGCAGGAGGCAACATAAGATTGAAGTCAGCTCCAGTTTCTTTGCAGTCCTTTATGCCCCAGTCTGCTAATTTTCCTGTAGATATTCTGGTCTGGAATAGCTGGCCCCTTAGCCTTTCTTCGACTCACCTCCCAAACCTAAGCAAGATCATGAAATTACCTTTTTATGAATGTTAGAGGATGGAAGTAGCCTGATTTGGGAAGAAAAAGTAGCCAGCAAGAGCAGTGCCAAAGGAAAGATGGTGGTGATAAAAACAAAAAACAAAAACAAAACCCACACAACTCAGGGAATTAAGAAAGGTTAGCTAGTTAACCTAATAGAGAAAAAAAAAAAAGCCCAAAGAAACAGACAGGCTGTATTGGGGCCACAGTATGGAAATGGATTCAGCTACCTGAGAAACCGCAGGCTTGTAGTGAAATGTAATTGGCTTCGCTGATAAAAGGCCTGGGGCAAGGTGGGGGTGGGGGTGAGGGTGAGGGGTAGGGAAGCCTGTTTTGTAAACTGGCTGGGAATCCTGTAGCAAATGCATATGGTTCCCAGTTAACAGCAAATTTTAAGTTAGAGGTAAAAAAAAAAGAGGAAAAGGTTGTTAACCTTGCTATGATTTTATCTAAATGGAACTTCCATTACAGGCTTAGAGAAGATTAAAATAAATCTGAGTGAACTGTACTGGAGGCTGTTTCAACATAACTCTTGTTAAATAGCCCTGGGACTGCTCCCAAGGCAAGAGCTGTTCACAATGGGGACATAATTTTCATTAGCCACCCGGAGATTAACAACAAGATCCAGTTATTTGCAGTTTTCTCAAGCCCCACAGTCCAGACAGAATCACATGCTTCTGGGAGCAAGTTCCCCTAGGAAGGCAGGGAGTGATGGGTAAACTTACAGCCGGTTACTACTGACCAGGGGCTCAACCTGCAAGACAAGTATTCAGAGTTAGTAACTCCCTGGTAGTCCTTCCTATAAATCCTTAAGCCACAGACATGGAGAGAAGGCATGTGGATTCACTCAGCCTTCACATTCTTTTGTTTTTGTTTTTGTTTTTTTAATTTTTTTTCTTTCCAAGTTTTTATTTAAATTCCACTTGGTTAACATACAGTGTAATATTAGTTTCAGGTGTACAATATAGTGATTCAACAATTCCACACAACATCCAGTGCTCATCACAAGTGCACTCCTTAATCTAGCCTTCACATTCTTGATGCTTACTGCCTGTACTGGGAAATCCTGCCTTGTTCTGTCTCAGGGAGGGATGGTTTGAACATCCTAACAGGCAGCTTCCACCCTCAGTAATCTATTGATCTGAATCTTTGCTATGCATTCAAAGAAAGGATCCCAGATTCCTCAGGAATCCCGAAATTACTTTCATGTAAAGTAGTAACAATTAGAATATATAATGAAAGACCTCATTTATTTTATTTTATTTATTTTATTTTAAATTCCAGTAAACTTAACATAGTGTTATATTAGTTTCAGGTGTGCAATATAGTGATTCATCAAATCTATACATTATCGATGCTCATCAAGGTAAGTATACTCTTAATCCCCTTTGTCTTTTTCACCTATCACCCCACCCATCTGTCCTCTGGCAACCACCAGGTTTTCTCAATCCTCAAGTATCTGTTAGGGGGAGTCACTTATCATGATGAGCACTGAGTGATGTACAGAACTGTTGAATTGCTCTGTTGTACACCTGAAACTAGTATGACACAGTATGTTAACTATTACGGAATTAAAATAAAGGACTCTTTTTTTTGTTTGTCTCTTTTCTTTGTTCATTTGTTTCGTTTCCTAAATTCCACATATGAGTGAAATCATATGGTGTTTGTCTCTGTCTGAACGACTTAATTTCACTTAGCATTATGCCCTCTAGGTACATCCATGTTGTTATAAGTGGCAAGATTTCATTCTATTTTAAGGCTAAATAATATTCTATTATATATATATATTCCATTATATATCCATATATTTATGTGTGTGTGTATATATATATACATACATACATATATATATATATATATATATATGCCACATCTTCCTTACTCATTTAACGATGGATAGCCACATGGATTGATTCTGTCTCTTGGTTATGGTAAATAATGCTGCAAGAAACATAAGGGGGTTTGAATTCGTGTTTCGGTTTCCCCCACTAGTGGAATTATTGGATTATATGGTAATTCTATGTTAAATATTTGAGGAATCTCCATACTATTTTTTTTCCATACTGTTTTCTACAGTCGGTGCACCAATTTGCATTCCCACCAACAGTGCACGGGGGTTCCTTTTCACCCTCATCCTTGCCAACACTTATTAGTTTTCGTGTTTTTGATTTTAGACATTATGACAGGTGTAAAATGATATCTCACTGTGGTTTAATTTGCATTTCCCTGATGATTAGTGTGATGTTGAGCATCTTTTAATGTACCTATTGGCCATCTGTATGTCTTCTTTGGAAAAATGTCTGTTCTGGTCTTCTGCCCAATATTTAATCAGATTATTATTTTTTTGTTTTGTTTTGGCTTGCATAAACTCTTTTGGATATTAACCCCTTATTGGATATATCATTTGCAAATATCTCCTTGCATTCAGTAGGCTGCTTTTTTGTTTGTTTTGTTTTGTTGATGGTTTTCTTTGCTGTGCAAAAGATTTCTGTTTTTTATGTAGTCCTAATAGTTTCTTTTTGCTTTTGTTTCCTTTGCCTTAGGGGATGTATCTAGAAAAATGTTGCCAGGGCTGATGTCAGGGAAATCACTGCCAGGGTTCTTTTTGAGGATTTTTATGGTTTCGGGTTTCACATTTGGGTCTTTAATCCATTGTGAGTTTATTTTCATTGATGGTATTAAAAGATGGTCCAGTTTCATTCTTTAACCTGTAGCTGTTCCGTTTTCCTAGCGCCATTTATTGAAGAGACGGTCTTTTCCCCATTGTTTATTCTTGGCTCCTTTGTCATAGATTAATTGATCACAGGATCATGGTTTCTTTCTGGGCTCTGTGTTCTGTTCTGTTGATCAATGTGTCTGTTTTTGTGTCAGTACTGTACTGTGTTGATGACTCCAGCTTTGTAATATAACCTAAAGTCTGGAATTGTGATGTCTCCAGCCTTGTTTTTCTTTTTCAAGATTGCTTTGGCTATTTGGGGTCTTTTATGATTCCATACAAATTTCAGTAGTATTGTTCTAGTTCTGTGAAAAATGGTGTTGGTATTTGGTAGCAATTGCATTAAATCTACAGTAGGTTTTGGCTTTGTTTGTTCTTTTACTAGCTCCCTTATATGTAAAGTTTGGTTGTTTATTTTGGATTTTTCTTG
This sequence comes from Potos flavus, assembly GCA_028534135.1. NCBI lineage: Eukaryota > Metazoa > Chordata > Mammalia > Carnivora > Procyonidae > Potos > Potos flavus. The sequence continues at coordinate 57,963,065 of CM052901.1, forward strand.
CTTCTTGAGGTAAGCTTGTATTGGTATAATATTCCCTCATAAACAGCTTTTGCTGTACCCAAAAGATTTTGGAATGTTGTGTTTTCATTTTCAGTTGTCTCCATTTATTTTTTGATTTCTTCTTTGATTTCTTGGTTGACCCATTCATTGTTCAGTAGCATGCTATTTAGCCTCCATGTATTTGTCTTCTTTCCAGATTTTTTTCTAGTGATTGTTTTTTCGTTACTTATCATTGTGGTCAGAAAGGATGCATGAAATAATTTCAATCTTTTCATTTATTGAGGCTTGTTTTGTGTCCTGACACATAATCTGTTCTGGAGAATATTCCATGTACACTTGAAAAGAATGTGTATTTTGCTGTTTCTAGATAAAATGTTCTGAATATATTTGTTAGGTCCATCTCCAACATGTCATGTTAGGTCCATCTGTTCCAATATGTCATTCGAAGGCACTTGTTGATTTTCTGTCTGGATGATCTGTCCATTGATATAAGTGGGGTGTTAAAGTCTCCTACTATTGTTATATTACTGTCAATTTCTTCCTTTATGTCTGTGAATAGTTGCTTGATGTATTTAGGTGCTCACATGTTGTGTGCATAAATATTTACAATTGTTATATTCACTTACAGGATTGTTCCCTTTATCATTATGTAGTGACCTTCTTTGTCACTGTTACAGTCTTTGTTTTGAAGTCTAGTTTGTCTGATACAAGTATTGCTACCTGAGCTTTCCTCTTGCTTCCATTTGAATGGTAAATACTTTTCCATCCCATTACCCTTTCAGTCTTCATGTGTGTTTAGGTCTGAAGTGAATCTCTTGCAGGCAGAGTATAGATGGGTCTTCCTTTTTCATCTATTCAGTCACCTTGTTTCTTTTAATTGGAGCCTTTAGTCCATTTAAATTAAAAGTAGTTATTGATAGGTATGTACTTATTGCCATTTTGTTACTTCTTTTACGATTGTTTTTGCAGTTCTTCTCTGTTCCTTTCTTCTCTTGCTCTCTTCCCTTGTGGTTTAATGGCTTTCTTTAGTGGTATGCTTGAATTCCTTTCTCTTTATTTTTAGTGTATCCATTACTTATTTTTGATTTGTGGTTACCATTAGGTTCATATATAACACTTTATAATGTATATATATTGTTATATATAATAAAAAAATATATATTTATAATATAGTGGTCTATATAAGTTGATGGTCACTTAAATTTGAACCCATTCCCAAAGCCCTAAATTTTTAGTCCCTAACAACTATTAAGTGTGTGATGTCATACTTTACATTCTTTTAGTTGGTGAATTCCTTGGTTGATTTTTATAGATAGAGTGGATTTTACTGCTTTTGTGCTTTAACCTCTGTACCGGTTTTATAAGTGATTAATCTGCCACATTTATTGTGTTTGTATGCAAATGTATAATTTTTTTCCTTTCCTAATTTTCTTATTCCTGATTATGGTCTTCTCTTTCCATTCAAAGAATTATTTTTAATATTTCTCATAAGGCTAGGTCAGCGGTGACAAACTCCCTTAGCTTTTGTTTATCTGGGAAACTCTGTGTGTCCTTCTATTCTAAATGATAGCCTTGCTGGAGAGATTATACTTACAGTTTTTTTCCTTCCAGGACTTGGAATATATCACGCCACGCTTCTGGTCTGCAAAGTTTCTGCTGCAAAATCTGCTGATAGCCTGATGGGATTTTCCTTATATGTAACTGTTTTCTTTTTTATGGCTGCTTTTAAAATTCCGTCTGTATCACTGGGGCGCCTAGGTGGCTCAGTCAGTTAAGCGTCTGCCTCTGGCTCAGGTCATGATCCCAGGGTACTGGGATCGAGCCCCACACCAGGCTCCCTGCTCAGTGGGGAGTCTGCTTCTCCCTCTCCCTTTGTTCCTCCCCCCTGCTCATGCTCTCTCCCATGCAAATAAATAAAAATCTTTATTTATTTATTTGTTTATTTAATTTAATTTTTTCAGTGTTCCAGGACTCATTGTTTATGCACCACACCAGTGCTCCATGCAATACGTGCCCTCCTTAATACCCACCACCAGGCTCACCCATCCCCCCCTTCCCCTCCAAAACCCTCAGTTTGTTTCTCAGAGTCCATAGTCTCTCATGCTTTGTCTCCCCCTCCGATTTACCCCAATTCACTTTTCTTTTCCTTCTCCTAATGTCCTCCGTGTTATTCCCTATGCTCCACAAGTAAGTGAAATCATATGATAATTAACTTTCTCTGCTTGACTTATTTCATCTCTTTGTATTACTACTTTTTGCTACTTTAATTATTACGTGTCTTGGTGTACCTCCTTAGGTTCATTATTCTGGAGTTTGTCTGTGCCTCCTGGATCTGGATGTCTGTTTCCTTTGCTAGATTAAGGTTGTTTTCAGCTGTTATTTCTTCAAATAAATTTTCTATGCCCTTTTCTCTCTTGTCTTCTAGGATCCCTGTAAGTGAATGTTACTCTTTGATGATGTCACTGAGTTCCCTCAACCTATTCTCATCTTCTATTACTCTTTTTTTTTTCATTTGCTGTTCAGCGTTTATTGTTTTCCATTACTATCTTCAATCTTGCTGACCCATTCTCTTACCTTTTCTAATCTATTGATTCCCTCTAATACATTTTTGAAAGATTTATTTGAGAGAGAGAGAGAGAGTAGGGGGTGAGGGGCAGAGGGAGAGGGAGAGAGAGAGAATCTCAGGCAGACATCCCACGGAGCATGGAGCCCGAAATGGGGCTTGATCTCATAACCCTGAGATCATGGACTAAGCTGAAACCAAAAGTTGGACACTTAACCAACTGAGCCACCCAGGTGCCCTGATTCCCTCTAATATATTTTTAATTTTACTTATTGAGTTCATCTCTGATCGGTTCTTTTAAAATTTTCTATCCCTTTGTTGAACGTCTTACTGAGATCCTCTACTCTTTTGTCAAGTCCAAAGAGTGTCTTTCTGACCCTTCCTTTAAATTCTTAGGCATATTGCTTATCTCCATTAAATTTAGTTCTTATTCTGTTGTTTTGCTGTTCTTTTACTTGGGACATATTCCTCTGCCTCTCATTTTGTTCAGCTCTCTGTATTTGTTTCTGCATATTAGGAAAATCAGCTAAATCTCTTGATCTTGAAAGTAGTGGACTGATGAAGAAGAGGTCTTGCAGTGCACTGTTGCACTATGCTCCCTGTTTACCAGAACCAGGAACTTCAGGGGTGTCTCTTATGTATATTGTGTGTGCCCTTCTGTTGTGGCTGATCTGTGTTTGCCTTCAGTCCAGTTGACTGTAATCACCCACTTTGCCTATTGTGGACAGAGTTTGGTCCCTGTGTTGTTAAAGGGCCAGTCTGTAGCTGTCATGGGCTTATAGTTGGGAAGTATCGGCAGTCAGACCAGATGCTGGTTCTCATCCCATTTGCTGAGGCTGCAATACCACTGAACTGCAGGGCATTCTCCTGTGTTGTGTTCTGAGATGCTTTTGTTGGTAGATGGGTCCTGCAGTTCAACCCAATGTCTGTCCCTAGTCCATTTGTTGGATATAATAGCACTGACTTGCAGGGTGTTCTTCCTGCCTTGCCCCTCAAGATAATTTTGTTGGTGGGTGAGGCTGGCAGTCAGACGAGATGCTTGTGCCCGGTCTGTCTGTTGGGGCCACAGTGACCTTGAACTACAGGGCTCTCTCCCTGTGCTGTGCCCTGAGAGGTTTTTGTTGGTGGGTGGGACCAGGAGTCAGATTAGATATCTGCCCCTAGTCCATCTGCTGTATGTGGTTATCTTCCCCTTTCTCTAAAGCACTTTGGAGTGGCTTTCGTTCCTGCTGGGGCTGCTTACAGGATGAGACATGGCAGGAACCATTTTAGAGGGACTCTTGCTGAGTGTGGTGAATTAGATAGGACGGATCTCCAGGAGAACCTGGACATGGGGCATGGGGTGTTAGCAAGTTAGGTGGTGGGTGTTAGTGCTGGTTCCTGCAAGTGTCCAGCTATCTAGGCTGGTAGAGTGGGTGGTGAGAAATGGTACCTGCTAGCTCTTTTGTTCTTGAAGAGTCCTAAAGAGCCCTGCCCTTCCAAAACATGTTCTGAGATTAGTAAGTGAATCTCCTTCACGGATACCCCAGGCACTTTTCAAACTGTTGCTTCTATGCCATATCTCAGCAGGGTTGGATGTTATGCTGGCTCCTTAAGGGCTGGGACTGTTTCGTATCACCCTCTAGCTTTCCCAGAGCTAAGCCTGCTGATTTTTATTTTATTTTTTTTAAAGATTTTATTTGACAAAGAGAGAGACATTCAGAGAGGAAACACAAGCAGGGGGAGGGGCAGAGAGAGAAGTAGGCCTCCCACTGAGCAGGGAGCCCAATGGGGGGCTCTATCCTAGGACTCTGGGATCATGACCTGAGCCGAAGGCAGATGCTTAATGACTGAGCCACCCAGGCGCCCCAAGCCTGCTGATTTTTAAAGTACTGAGTGTTAAGCCCCACAGATTGTAAAAAACTCCTGAAGTTAAGCCCCACTGGTTTTCAAAGCCAGACATTATCGGGACTTGTCTCTCCACTGCGGGTACTCCTTGTCTGGTGTGACTGGTGTGGGGTCTGTTCCTCTCCCTTTTCTGTGCTTCTAGTGTCCCTCCCATTTGTGGTTAGTATCACTGGGAGTTTGGTTCTTGACTGCATGTCCTCCCCTCTTATCCTTCTTTATGTGGCCCCCTCTCTGTGATTAACTGTAGAACGTCTATTCTGCCAGTCTTTGGGTCATTTTCTGGGTTAGTTGCAGTGATGTGGCTGTTATTTAGGTGTGTTCATGGGATGAGGCGAGCATCAGATCTTCCTGGTCTGCCATCTTCCAAGAAGTCTCCAGAAAGACCACATTTAAAAAGCAATAGAAAAGAGAAAATATCTAAAAGTAGACTTAATAAACAATATGTAAGTTCTACATGAATGAAAAAATAAATATTACTGAGGAACATTAAAGGATATTTAGACTAATAGAAAGGCATGGCATATTCTTAAATGGAAAAATAATATAAAATATATTAATTTACTTAAGACTTAAGTAAATAGTAGGATAAATTAGACTCAGTTCAAGTAAAGATACATTTTTTTTTGATGTTGTTAAGCTGGATGTAAAATTCATATGTGAAAACAAGCAAGCATGAAAACCCAGAGAAATTTGGAAAAGGGGAATAGTTAAGGGAGATTAGTTTTACAAGAGATTACAAATGATGTCTTTAAGCTACAGTACTTAAAACGGTGTGGTACTGTTACATGATTTTATGGACAAATCAATGAAACAGACTAGAAAGCCTAGGAATAGATTGAAATTAGATAGAAATTTGGCATTGATAAAGATGGCATTTCAGATTAGTGAGAAAAAGATGAATTACTTAACAAATGTTATAGAGTCACCTTGGTAGCCATTTGGGAAAATGAGTAGCATTCATACCTCAAAGTTAACCACAGTTAGATAAAAGATTTAAATGTAAAATTTTGGGCTATAAAACTAAAAGGAAATATGGGAGTGTTTAAAAATTAAATTTGGGATGGGCATTTCTAAAGTGTGATACAAAATTAGGAAGCAATAAGAGGAAAAGATGCATGAAACTCAAACCTCTGTATGGCAAAAGAGCATCATGGAAAGTCAAATGAGTTACACTATACATTATTGCAGTAGAGGTTGGTATATCCTGCATGTAGGAAGTTTGGCAGTTTAAATCAAAATGAAAAATTACATACTTTAACTCAGGAATTCTAATTCTTTGGGTTTATTCTATTGATATATCCAGTATATCCATACATGTACAAAGGTGATCTACATTGCCACTGAAACAAATGACCACAAATTTAGTAGTTTAAAACAACACGACTTTGTTCTCTTACAAGTCTGGGGGTCCTAAGTCTAAAATCAGTTTCACTAGGCAAGTCAAGGCATGAGTAGGGCTGGTTCTTTTGGAGACTCTGAGGGGAAAATTTGTTTTCTTGCCTTTTTCAAGCTTCTCAATTTTTGGTTTGTGGGCCCTCCTTCCATTTTTAAAGTATATCTCTCCCGATGTGGAGAAAGAGGAGCCCTTTTACACTGTTGGTGGGAATGCAAGTTGGTGCAGCCACTTCAGAAAACAGTTATGGAGGTTCCTCAAAAACTTAAAAATAGAGCTACCCTATGACTCAGTAATTGCACTACTGGGTATTTACCCCAAAGATACAAATGTAGTGAAAAGAAGGGCCACATGCACGCCAATGTTCCTAGCAGCAATGTCCACAATAGCCAAACTGTGGAAGGAGCTGAGATGCCCTTTGACAGACGAATGGATAAAGAAGATGTGGTCCATATATACAACGGAATATTACTCAGCCATCAGAAAGGATGAATACCCACCATTTGTATCGACATGGAAGGAACTGGAGGGGATTATGCTAAGTGAAAAAAGTCGATCAGAAAAGACAATTATTAAATGGTTTCACTCATATGTGGAACATAAGGAATAGTATGGAGGACATTAGGAGAAGGAAGGGAAAAATGAAGGGGGGGAATCAGAGGGGGAGATGAACCATGACAGACTCTGGACTCCGGGAAACAAACTGAGGGCTTCAGAGGGGAGGGGAGTATGGAAGATAGGTTAGCCCGGTGATGAGTATTAAGGAGGGCCCATATTGCAGTGAACACTGGGTATTATATGCAAACAATGAATCATGGAACACTACATCAAAAACTAATGATGTACTGTATGCTGACTAATATAACATAATAAAAAGAATAAAGTAGAGCTCTCCAGTCTTTGCTTCTGTTGTCACATAGCTGTATTCTCCCCCTTTAACCCTAATTCCTGCCTCTCTTTTATAAGGATCCCTGTCATTATATTGGGCCTATTCAGACAGTTGGTCATAATCACCCCCCTCAAAATCCTTAATCATATCTGCAAATTCCCTTTTGCCAGTAAGGAAATATATAAGCAGGTTCTGGGGGTTTAGACATGAACATCTTTGAGGGACCATTCATTAGCCTGCCATGGACATTGCATCTCCTTTGTCTGGAAGAAGAAACTACTAATGACAATTGCCTCTAGGGAGAGGAACCTGGGGCTGAGAGTCAAGGGCACGTCAAAGACGATTTGCTATATGCCCCTTTGAACTTTTCGTGTTTGTATGTCTGTATTTGTCTCTTTAAGAAAGGTGACATATGCCCATTTTAGAGCTTTTAAAAGTTGCAAAAGAGTAAAACTTAATCCAATCGTCCAGACTCAACACTGTTAATATTTTTTCTATATTCCCTTCTATTTTTTTAAATTCAAAGTTATATCTGTGGTAGACAGAATAAAGGACTCTCAGATATCCAAGCCCTATTCCACAAAACCTGTGAATATACTATGCCACACATAGCAAGAGAAACTTTATAGATGTGATTAAGCGTTGTGAGATAGGGAGATAATCCTGGATTATATAGGTTGTGTAATGCATCTAGGAGCCAAAGAATGTGCACAGCCTTTATCAGCCGGAAAAGGGAAGGACTGAACTCTTGGACTTCTGAACTCTGGAGCTGTAAGAAAAATTTATGTCATTTTAAAATACTGAATTTGTGGTAATTTGTTACACTGGCATTAGGAAACCAATGCAAGGTCTTTAAATGATAAGGATTTCCCCACATACTTTAACTCTTTTTGTGAACACTGCAATGGCCCTTTAATGTTGTCATTTGTTTATTTATTTGCCTTATTTTCTAGACTGTAAGTTGTACAAGGGCAGGGATCATTTATGTATTTTTTCCACAGCTTTATTGAGATGTTATTGACATATCTGCACATTTAAGGTGTCTAGTGTGATGATTTGATACACATATATATTGTACAATAATTGCCACAATAAGGTTAGTTAGCACCTCCATATCCTCATATATTTACCTTTTTTTTTGGTATGTGCTGATAACATTTTAGATCTATTTTCTTAACAACTTTCAAGTATATAATACAGTACTGTTAATTATAGTCACCATGCTGTACATTCTATCTTTAGAACTTACGCATCTTAAAGTTGGAAGTTTGTAGCCTTTAACCAAAATCTATTCATTTCCTCCAACCACCAACCCCTGGTGATCACCACTCTGCTCTCTGATTCAGCTTTTTTAGATTAATGAAAGCATATGGCTTTTGTCTTTCTGTGTCTGACTTATTTCACTTAGCACAGTGCCCTCAAGATTCATCCATATTGCAAAAGGCTGGATTCTCTTCTTTTTTATGGCTGAATAATATTTCATTTATTAATATTCTACATATATGTGTATACACACACACACACACACATCACATTTATATTTATACCACATTTTCTTTATTCATGCAACACTTAGGTTGTTTCCATGTATTGGCTATTGTGAATGCAACAAACCCAAGGTACAGATATCTCTTTGAGATAGTGATTTCATTTCCTTTGGATATATCCCCAGAAGTGGGATGCTAGATCGTGTGGTAGCTCTACTTTTAATTTTCTGAGGAACCTCCATACTGTTTTCTATCTTAGCTCCACCAATTTACATTCCTACCAACAGTTCACAAGGTTTCCCTTTTCTCCACATCCTTGCCAACACTTGTACTTTTTCTCTTTTATAATAGCTGTCTTAAAAGGTATGAGGTGATATTTTATTGTGGTTTTCATTTGCATTGCTGTGATGATTAGTGATATTGAGCAGATTTTTCATGAACATGTTGGGCACTTGTATATCTTCTTTGGTAAAATGTCTATTTGGGTTCTTTGCCTATATTTTAATCAGATTACTTTTTTTTTTTTTTTTGCTATTGAGTTGTTTGAATTTCTTATATATTTTGGATATTAACTTATCAAATGTATGGATTGCAAATATTTTCTCACATTCTATAGTTGTCTTTTCACTCCGTTGATTGTCGCCTTTGCTGTGCAGAAACTCTTTAGTTTCATGCACTTATATTTGTCTTTTTTGCTTTTGTAGCTTATACTTTTGGTGTCACATCTGAAAAATTGTTGCTAAGACAAATGTCAAAAAGCTTTTCTTCTATATTTTCTTCTAGTAATTTTATAGTTTTGGGCCTTACATTTAAGTGTTTAATCCATTTTGAGTTAATTTCTGTGAACAGCGTAAGATAGGTGTCTAATTTCAAGCCTTTGGATGTGTATATCCAGTTTTTCCAAAACCATTTATTGAAGAGACTATTGTTTTCCTATTGAGTATTCTTGGCTCCCTTGTTCAAATATTAGTTGACCATATATATATGTGGATTGATTTATGGGCTCTCAGTTCTGTTCCATTGGTCTATGTATCTGTTTTTATGCCATTACCATATTATTTTGATTACTATAGCTATGTAATAAAGTTTGAAATTAGGTATTGTGATGCCTCCAGCTTTGTTCTTCTATCTCAGGATTGTTTTGGCTATTGGTCTTTTATTGTTTCATATGAATTTTAGGGTTGCTTTTTCTATATCTGTAAAAATGCCATTAGACTTTTGATAGGGATTGCATTGCCAAATGGCTTTGGGTAGTATGGACATTTTAATGCTATTAATTCTTTTAGTCCATGAACATGAGCTATCTTTCCGTTGTTTTGTATGTTCATCAATTTTTTATCAATGTATATGATTTTCAGTGTACAGATCTTTTATCTTCTTAGTTAAATTTATTCCTAAGTATTTTATTATTTTCGATGCTATTATAAATGGGATTGTTTTCTTTATTTCTTTTTCAGATTGTTTATTGTTAATGTATGGAAACAGCTGATTTTTGTATAGTGGTGAGCATAGCTACCTTCTATTTATGTCTTGATCACCATTATATTTCCAATGTCTTTTTCACAGTGGCCCTTTAATAACCATTTATTTAGTGAACTAATGAATATGCCATAATTTATCTTACTAATATTTCATTTAGCTATTAAGTTTTTTTCCTATGTTTTGCTTTTTCAAAAGTAGCTCTTGCCATACATAGCTGATAATAATAATAATAATGATAATAATAAAATAATTATCTCTTAAGTGCTTTACATACATTATCTCAATTTAATCCTTATAAAAATCTCATGAGGGGTAGATGCTATTATTGTCACCCTTGCCCAAGATCACATGGTTTGTTAGTGGCAGAAACCCAGATCTGTCACCTCTAGATCTAATACTATTTTTTTTAAAAGATTTTATTTATTTATTTGACAGAGAAAGAGAGCACAAGCAGGGGAGCAGCAGGCAGAAGGAGAGGGAAAAGCAGGCTCCCTGCTGAGCAAGTAGCAAAATGCGGGACTTGATCCCAGGACCCTGGGATCATGACTTGAGCTGAAAGCATATGCTTAACCGACTGAGCCACCCAGGCACCCCTCAGATCTAATACTCTTAACTACTACATTCTACAGCCTGCTCAATAATTGGCTCTTACTGTGTATGCTGATTTTGATAACTTGCTTTTTTTTTTTTTTTACCAAATCACACATCATAAGCATCTTATATCATTACAGATTTTTTACTGTCATTTAAACATGTTGCTTAATATTTCATTAGATATATCTGTAATTTATAGGACCAAGATCGTATTAGTACTTCCTTTGTAACCTTAGTTGAATTTGTTTTCAGTTTTAATATGGAAAATGTTAAATATACACAAAAACCAAGAGGAATATAAAAAACACCTGTGTACCCATCGTGCAGCTTCATAAATTATTAACATACAGCCTTTTTTATCTGCAGCCCTCACCTAATACCTTAGCCCTGGGCTTGGATTTCATTGAAGCCAATTTTCAGACAGATAATTTCATCTGTAAATACTTTAGTATTAAACACAATTTTTATACTATTCAGTTGTAGCAACAGTAGCTAGTAGCTTAGTAATTCAAGTTAGTGTAGAAATTAGTATTCAGAGACAACCTGGAAAATGAGTAGAGCAGATGACCTCACTTGGGTTGGGAAAAGCACAGTTGGGCATCCATCATCAGTGATCTGCAAGTGATAATTGAGTGTGCCCCAAGAGAGGAAAAAGTCCAAAGCTATGGTTCTCAGTCTTGGCTGAACATTGGAATAACTCCAGGTACTTGAAAAATACTGATGCCAAGACTACCTCCAGAGATTCTGATCTGATTGGTCTAGGATAAGTGTGAGACACCGAGGTTTTATTTTATTATGGTAAAATATACACAATGTAAAATTTATCATTTTAACGAACTTATGTGTACAGTTCAGTGGCATTTAGCACATTCATAATTTTATGCAACCATTGCTACTGTACATTTCCAGAACATTTTCATTATGTCAAATAAAAACCCTATACCCACTGAATAATTCCGTTACTCCATCCCCTCAGCCCCTGGCAATTGTGCTTTTTGTCCATGAGTCTGCTTATTCTAAGCACCTAATATAGAGTGGAATTATACATCATCTGTCCTTTTGTGTCAGGCTCATTTTACTTAGCATTATAGTTTCAAGATTTATCCATGTTGTAGCATGTATCAGATTTTCATTCCTTTTTTTCCCATTCCTTTTTAAGGTTGAATAATATTCTATTATATGTATTACTACATTTTGGATCTCTGTTGTTTCTGCCTTTTGGCTATTGTGAATAGTGCTGTTATGAATGTTGGTGTGCAGTTATCTGCTTGAGTCAATTCTTTTGGGTATAAACCCAGAGATAGAACTGTTGGATCATATGGTAATTCTGTTTAATTTTTTGTGGTACTGCCATACTGTTTACTGCAGTGGCTGTACCATTTTATTTTCCCACCAGCAATGTACAAGGTTTCCAGTTTCTGCACGTCCCCACTGTGCTTGTATTTTTTTTTTTTTTCCAGTAATCGACATCTTAATGGGTGGTATCTCATTCTGGTTTTGTTTTCATTTCTTTATTTTTCTTTAAAGGATTTATTTATTTGAGAGAGAGAGTGAGTGGGCAAGAGAAAAGGAGCAGGGGGAAGGGCAGAGGGAGAGAGAGAAGCAGACTTCCTGCAGAGCAGGGAGCCTGACATGGGGCTCAATCCTGGGACTCCGGGATCATGACCTGAGCCAAAGGCAGGTGCTTAACTGACTGAGCCACCCAGGCACCCCTGATTTGCATTTCTTTAAATGGCTAGTGATGTTGAGAATCATTTCATGTGGTTATTATCTGTTTCTATATCATTTTTTGAGAAATATCTTTTTAAGTCCTGTGCCCACTTTTGAATTGTATTGTTTGTCTTTTGTTGTTAAATTGTAAGAATTCTTTAATATGCTGGATATTAATCACTTAACAGATGAATGATTTGCAAACAGTTTCTTTCATTCCATGGGTTGCTTTTTCAATCTCCTGATAGTATCTTTTAATGAACAAACGTTTTTAATTTTGATGAAGTCCATTTTTGTTTCTTTCTTTCTTTCATTACCTATACTTTTGGTGTCATATCCAAGAAATCATTGCAAAATCAAATGCTATGAAGATTCTCCCATATGTTTTCCTCTCAGAGTTTTACATGTTTACCTCTTACATTTAAGTCTTTGACCCACGTGAAGTTAATTTTTGTATGTAGTATAAGATAAGGGGCTATCTTCATTCTTTGTATGTGGACAGTTTACCCAGCACCACATATTGAAAAGACTATTCTTTCCCCATTGAATGGTGTTGATATCCCTATTGAAAGTCAGTTGACCATATATGCAAGGATTTATTTCTGGATTACTGTTCTATTCCATTGGTTTATATGTCTGTTCCTATGTCAGTTTCATATGGGTTTTTTTTTTTTTAAGAATTTATTTGAGAGAAAGTGAGTGAGTGAGAGAACACGAGCGGGGGAGGGGCAGAGGGAGAGAGAGAAGCAGACTTACCGCTGAGCAGGGAGCCCAACATGGGGCTCAATCCTGGGACTCCAGGATCATGACCTGAGCCAAAGGCAGATGCTTAACCGACTGAGCCACCTGGGCGCCCCTCCATATGGTTTTTTATTATCGAACCTTTGTAGTAAGTTTTGAAATAAAGAAGTATGAGTCCTCTAACTTTGTTCTTCCTTTTCAAGATTGCTTTGGCCATTCAAGGTTCCTTGAGATTATGTATGAATTTTAGGATGCGTTTTTGTAGTTCTGTAAAAAATGCTGTTGGGATTTTGACAGGTCGTGCATTGAATCTGTAGATTGCTTTGGATAGTATTATCATCTTCGCAGTATTAAGTCTTCCAATTTATGAACACAGGATGTCTTTCCTTGTATTGTGTCTTCTTTAATTTCTTTCAGTGATGTTTTGGAGTTTTCACTGTAGAAAGATTTACCTTTTTGGTTAGGTTTATTCCTAAGTATTTTATTCTTTTTGATGCTATTGTAAATAGAATTGTGTTTTTAAAAAATTTCCTTTTTTGTATTGTTCATCACTACTGTTTAAAAAGGCATTAAATTTTTATTTCTTAGCTTTTTGATTTTAGCCATCTGACAGGCATAAGGTGATATCTCATTGTGGTTTTGATTTGCATTTCCCTGATGATGAGTGATGTTGAGCATCTTTCATTGTGTGTTTTTGGCCATGTGTATGTCTTTGGGAAAAGGTCTCTTTAGTTCTTCTACCCATTTTTTTAATTGGATTGTTTGGGTTCTTTTTGATGTTGAGTTACCTAAGTTCTTTCATATTTTGGATATTAACCCATTATCAGATATATCATTTGCAAATATCTTCTTCCACTCAGTAGGTTGCCTTTTTGTTTTATTGATGGTTTCCTTCACTGTATAAAAACTTTTTCTTTCGCTGTAATCATAGTTTCTTTTTGCTTTTGTTTCTCTTGACTTAAGAGACATGTCTGGAAAAATGAGTGATGGCTTGTGTCAGAGAAATTACTGCCTGTGTTCTCTTCTAGGGTTTTATAGTTTCAGGTTTTACCTTTAGGTCTTTAATCCAATTGGAATTTATTTTTGTGTATGGTATTAGAAAGTGGTCATTTCATTCTTTTGTGTGTAGCTGTCCAGTTTTCCCAGCACCATGTATTGAAGAGACTGTCTTTTCCCCATTGTATATTCTTCCATGCTTTGTCATAGATTAATTGACCACATAATGATGTGTTTATTTCTGGGGTCTCTGTTGTGTTTCATTGATCAATATGTCTATTTTTGTGTCAGTACCACACCAAAAAAGGAAACTACAGACCAACATCTCTGATGAACATAGAGGCAAAAATACTCATCAAAATATTAGCAAATTGAACTCAAGAATACATTAAAATAATCATTCACCATAATCAAGTGGGATATATTCTGGGGATGCAAGGGTGGTTCCCTGTTCACAAATCAATCAATATGATACACCACATCAACAAAACAAAAGATAAAAGTTATACGGTCAGAGGGGCGAAGAACCATGAGAGACTGTGAACTCAGAGCAACAGACTGAGGGTTTTGGAGAGGAGGGGTTTGGGGGGATGGGCGAGTTTGGTGGTGGGTATTGCGGAGGGCACGTATTGCATGGAGCACTGGGTGTGGTACATAAACAATGAATCTTGTAACACTGAAAAAATAAAATAAAAGTGTTTGGGAAAAAAAGTTATATGATCATTTCAAGAGATAGAGAAAAAATATTTGACAAAATTTGACACCTATTCATAATAAAAATTCTCAACAAAGTGTGTTTAGAGAAAAAAAACCCTCAACAATATATGAAAAACCCACAGGCAATATCATACTCCATGGTGAAAAACTGAGAGCTTTCCCATAAGGTCAGGAACAAGACAAGAATGTCCACACTCACCTTTTTTATTCAGTGTATTACTGGAAGTCCTAGTCACAGCAATCACAGAAGAAAAAGAAATAAGAGGCACCTGTATTGATAAGGAAGAAGTTAAACTGTTACTAGTCACGGTTGGCATGATACTATACATAGAATATCCTAAAGACTCCACCAGACACTACTAAAAGTAAAAGATGAATCCAGTAAGTTTGCAGAATATAAAAGTAATATCCAGAAATTGATAGCATTTCTATACACAATAAAGTAGCAGGAAGTGAATTATAAAGAAAAATTCCATTTACAATTGCACCGAAAAGAATAAAATACCTAGGAATGAACTTAACTAAGGAACTAAAAAGCCTATACTTGGGAAACTATAAAACAGTGATGAAAGAAATTGAAGACAACACAAACAAATAGAAAGATATCCTGTCCAATGGACTGGAAGAATATTGTTAAAATGTCCAAACTATCCAAAGCAATCTATGGATTTGATGCAATCCTTGCCAAAATATCAACAACATTATTCACAGAACTAAAGCAAATAATACTAAAATTTGTATGGAACCACAAAAGACCTCAAATAAGCAAAGCAATCTGGAGAAAGAAGAACAGTGCTGAAGGTATCTCAATTCTAAATTTTAAGAAATATCACAGAGAGAGGAAGATGGCAAAAGAATAAGGACGATCCAAGGTCATGTCCTCCCACAAATAAAACTAGATGAATATGAAATCATCCTAAATACCCTAGAAATTGACCTGAAGACTGACAGAACACAACTAAAGGGAGAGAAGAGGCCATACAGAAGATAGGAAGTGCAGAGACATGGTTTAGGGAAGAAATGGATAGCAGGTGCTGTGGAGGGAAGGGAGACATGGTCTCAGGATCACACAGGGGAATGCACAGGGAAAAGATTTCCTCGAAGTAATTGGCTTGGAAAATGAGGGGCTGAATTTTGTGAGTTCTTGCAACCAGTGGGGCTTAAAGCCTGAAGGTTTGAAGATCAGCAGGCTTGGCTGGGAAGGAGCCTGGAGGGCACTGCATTGTTTCTGGAGAGAAGTCAAGCAAACAACTTGTGGAGAAGACCCCATGGAAGCAGCGGCCTAAGGAAATCCTAGGTCACGTAGGGGGAGATCATTCACTCTTCTTGGAGCATCTGCCTGACGGGCAGTGGTCACGTAGAGGGAGATCATTCACTCTTCTTGGAGCATGTGCCTGATGGGCAGCATTCATGGAGATGCCTCTCTGGGAACAAAGGAGCTGTCTGGTGGCATTTCCCTCCTCTGCCCCTCAGCATAAGCACTGAGCCACCTGCTGGAAGCAGCATAGTGTGGACACTGGCTCCTTAACTTGCTTACTCCAAGCTCTATTCTCCTGTACTCTGGCAGGGCTGCCCATCTCAGTTAAGTTTGCATTAGTCCCAGTGCAGCAGACCCATTCCACAGAAGACCAACACCAACCCCTGTCCACACCACATCTCTGGAGCAGAGAGTTCTGTAGGGCCTCAGTTCGGGTGGAGTTGGTGTCAGGTTTCATTTCACAAATAGATCAGAGCACACCTAGTGAAAAGTGGCCACATTCTGGCCAAGGACCAAGCACTGCTCACCACAGGCAAGGAGAATCTCTGCAGACAACTGTCCTGAACGATACAATAGGCAAAACACAGCAGCAGAGCACACACAGCACACACCAGAGACACTCCCTGAAGCACCAGGGCCTGGACACTATATGACCTCTTCTTCATAACGCCATTACTCTCAGGAGTAGTTAACATAACGGGCTGTTCTACCACCCAGATGAAGACAGAGACTTAGACAAAACGCCAAGTTGGAAGAATTAATCCCAAATGAAACAAGATAAGGTTATGGCCAGAGATCTAAGTGAAACAAATAAAAGTAACATGCCTGATGGAGAATTGAAAGTGAAAATCATAAGGATACTCACTACACTTGAGAAAAGAATGGAAGACTTCAGGGAGGCCCTTACCACAGAGATAAAAGAGCTAAAAAAACGATCAGAAATGAAAAATATAATAACAAAGATTCAAAACAGGCCTGATTCAGTGAACACAAGGATGGAAGGAGCAGAGTAATGAATACGTAATATAGAAGATAAAATAATAGAAAATAATGAAGCTGAAAAAAGGAGAAAGAATAATTATGGAACATAGGAATAGACTTAGGGAAATCAGTGACTCCATCAAATATAGTAACATTCATATTATAGGAATCTCAGAAGAGGAAGAAAAAGAAAAGGGGGCAGAACATTTATTTGAAGAAATAATAGCTGAAAATTTCCCTAATCTGGGGAAAGAAAGAGACATCCAGATCCAGGAAGCACAGAGAACTCCCATCAAAATCCACAAAAGTAGGCCAACACCAAGACATATTGTGATTAAATTGGCGTAATATAGTGATAGAGAACTAGTCTTAAAAGAAGTAAGAAAAAGAAGACAGTAACATACAAGGGAAACCCCATAAAGTGATCAGCCCGTTTCTCAACAGAAACTTTGAAGCCAGAAGGGAGTGGCATTAGTATTAATAATACATTAATAATAATTAATATTTTAATAAATAATTGACAATACAATATTAGACAATACATTAATAACCAGCATACAATTAATGTATAACTGATAATACATTAATATTAATCGATAATACATTAATATTAATATAAACAATATGCCAATAATAATTGATAATAATACAGTAATATTAGATAATATTTTAATATTAATTGATAATAATATCTGAATAATACCTTAATATTAATATTAATAATACACTTACATCAACAGACTGAGCCACCCAGGTGCCCAACCCCACTTACATCAAAGATAGTTCATCCAAACAGAAAATCAACTGGGAAACAATGACTCTGAATGACACACTAGACTAGATGGACTTAACGGATATATTCAGAACATTCCATCCCAAAACAGCAGAATGTACATTCTTTTCAAGTGTACATGGATCACTCTCCAGAATAGATCACATATTACATCACATGTCAGGCCTCAACAAATATAAAAAGTTTGAAATTACACCATGCATCTTTTCTCACTACAACGCTATGAAACTAGAAGTCAACTACAAGAAAAAAATTTGGACAGACCACAAATATATGGAGGTTAAACAACATGCTACTAAACAATGAATGGGTCAACCAGGAAATCAAATAAGAAATAAGAAAATATCCATATGTTGTCTACAAGAGACTCATTTTAGACCAAAGATACCTTCAGATTGAAAGTGAGGGGGTGGAGAACCATTTATAATGCTAATAGACATCAAAAGAAAGCTGGAGTAGCAATGCTTATATTAGACAAATTAGATTTTGAACCAAAGACTATAGTAAGGGATGAAGATGGGCACTATATCATACTTAAAGGGTCTTTTCAACAGGAAGATCTAACAATTATAAATATTTATGCTCCTAATGTGGGATTAGCCAATTACATAAACCAATTAAAAACAAAATTGAAGGAACAGATTGATAATAATACAATAATACTAGGGGACTTTAACACTCCACTCACAGCAATGGACAGATTATCTAAGCAGAAGATAAACAATGGAACAAAGTCTATGAATGATCACTAGACCAGATGGCTTCACAAATATATGCAGAGCATTCCATCCTAAAGCAGCAGAATACACATTCTTCTCAAGTGCACATGGAACATTCTCCAGAATAGATCACATAGTGGATCACAAATCAGGTTTCAACTGGTACCAGAAGATTGGGATTATTACCTGCATATTTTCAGACCACAGTGCTTTGAAACTTGAACTCGATCATAAGAGTAAATTTGGAAGGAACTCAAATACTTGGAGGGTAAAGAGCGTCCTATTAAAGAATGAACGTGTCAACCAGGAAAATAAAGAAGAATTTAAAAAATTCATGGAAACACATGAAAATGAAAACACAACTGTTCAAAACATTTGGGATGCAGCAAAGGCAGTCCTAAGAGGGAAGGACACAGCAATACATGCCTTTCTCAAGAAACTAGGAAAGTCTCAAATACACAAGCTAACCTTAAACCTAAAAGAGCTGGAAAAGAACAGCAAATAAAGCCTAAACCAAGGAGGAGAAGAGAAATAATAAAGATTAGAGCAGAAATCAATGAAATAGAAACCAAAAGAACAATAGAACAGATCAACGAAACTAGAAGGTGGTTCTTTGAAAGAATTAATAAGATTAATAAACCCCTAGCCAGACTTATCAAAAAGAAAAGAGAAAGGACCCAAATTAATAAAATCATGTATGAAAGAGGAATGACCACCACCAACACCAAGGAAAAAGAAATAATTTTAAGAACATACTATGAACAACTATATGTCAACAAATTAGGCAATCTGGAAGAAATGGATGCATTCCTAGAAACTTATAAACTACCAAAACTGAAACAGGAAGAAATAGAAACAGGAAGAACCCTACCCTACACTGAAGAGACCCATAAACAAGGAAATTGAGGCAGTAATCAAAAATCTCTCAAAAAACAAGAGTCCATGACTGAACGACTTCTCAGGGGAATTCTAACGAACATTTAAAGAACTAAAACCTATTCTTCTGAAGCTGTTTCAAAAAATAGAAATGGAAGGAAAACTTCCAAACTTGTTCTATGAGGCCAACATTACCTTGATCCCAAAACTAGACAAAGACCCCCCCCCAAAAGGAGAATTACAGACTACTTTCCATGATGAACATGGATGCCAAAATTCTCATCCAGATACTATCCAATAGGATCCAACAGTACATTAAAGGATTATTCACTATGCCCACATGGGATTTATTCATGGGCTGCGAGGGTGGTTCAACATTTGCTAATGAATCAGTGTGATACATTAATAAAAGAAAGGACAAGAACCATATGATCCTCTTAATTGATGCAGAGAAAGCATTTGGCAAAATACAGGATCATTTCTTGATTAAAACTCTTCAAAGTGTAGGGATACAGGGAATACGCTTCAGTATCATAAAAGCCATCTATGAAAAGCCCATAGTGAATATCATTCTCAATGGGGAAAAACTGAGAACTTTTTTCCTAAGGTTAGGAACATGACAGGGATGCCCTGTCTCACCACCTTTGTTCAATATAGTATTAGAAATCCTAGTCTCAACAATCAGACATCAGAAATATATAAGGGGCATTCACATTGGCAAAGAAGAAGTCAAACTCTCACTTTTCGCAGATGACTTGATACTTTATGTGGAAAACCCAAAAGACTCCACCCCAAAAGTGTTAGAACTCATACAGGAATTCAGTAATGTGACAGGATATAAAACCAATGCACAGAAATCAGTTGCATTTCTATACACTAGCAATGAGACAGAAGAAAGAGAAATAAAACTCGGTTTCTTTGACCAAACAGCATTTTTTGTATCTTATCTGTGTTACATTCTTGATTTCAAAGAAACTGAGTTTGTATACTGTAAAAATTTAAATTTGAAAGTGATCAAACAATGCAAAAATTGAAACACTGGAAGACAGATTCTATTTTTTCCTTTTTTTTTGAGACAGATTCTATTAAATAGCAACTTCACAGGTAAAAAAAAAAAAAAGAGAGAGAAATAAAGGAATCGATCCCATTTACAATTGCAACAAAAACCATAGGATATCTAGGAATAAACCTAACCAAAGATGTAAAGGACCTGTACTCTAAAAAGTACAGAACAGTTATGAAAGAAATTGAGGAAGACACAAAGAAATGGAAAACCATTCCATGCTCATGGATTATAAGAATAAATATGGCTAAAATGTCTATGCTCCCCAGAGCAATCTACACATTCAATGTAATCCCTATCAAAATGCCATCTTCATTTTTCACAGAGCTGGGACAAATAATCCTAAAATCTGTATGGAACCAGAAAAGGCCCCAAATAGCCAGAGGAGTGTTGAAAAAGAAAATCAAAGCTGGTGGTATCACCATGCTGGACTTCAAGCTATATTAAAAAGCTGTAATCATCAAGACAGCATGCTACTGGCACAAAAACAGACACACAGATCTATGGAACAGAATAGAGAACCCAGCAATGGACCCTCAACATTATGGTCAGCTAATCTTTGACAAGGCAAGAAAGAATATCCAATGCAAAAAGGATTTTTCAATAAATGGTTTTGGGAAAATTGGACAGGCACATGTAGAAGAATGAAACTGGACCATTGTCTTATACCATGCACAAAAATAAACTCAAAACAGTTGAAAGACCTAGATGTGAGACAGGAGTCCATCAAAAACTAGAGGAGAAGAAAGGCAACACCCTTTTTGTCCCCAGCCACAGCAAGTTCTTGTTAGACATGTCTCCAAAGGCAAAGGAAACAAAAGCAAAAATGGACTTCATCAAGATTGAAAGTTTCTGCATAGCAAAGGAAACTGTCAACAAACCCACAAGGCAACCTTTGGAATGGGAGAAGATATTTGTAAATGACATATCAGATAAAGGGCAAGTATCTAAGATCTATAAAGAACTTATCCAACTCAATACCCATAAAACAGATAATCCAGTTAAGAAATGGGCAGAAAACATGAACAGACATTTCTCCAAAAAAGACAAAGACATACAAAGGGCCAACAGACACATGAAAAAATGCTCTATATCACTTGGCATCAGGGAAATACAAATCAAAACCACAGTGAGATACCACTTCACATCAGTCATAATGGCTAAATTTAACAAGACAGGAAACAACAAATGTTGGGAGGATGTGGAGAAAGGGGAACCTTCTTACACTGTTGATGGGAATGCACACTGTTACAGCCACTCTGGAAAACAGTATGGAGGTTCCTCAAGAAGTTAAAAATAGAGGTACCCTACAACCCAGCAATTTCACTTGTAGGTATTTACCCCAAAGAATCAAATGTAGTGATTTGAAGAGGCACATGCATCCCAATGTTTATAGCAGCAATATCCACAATAGCCAAACTATGGAAAGACCCAAGATGTCCATTGACAGATGAATGGATAAAGAAGATGAGGTATATGTATACAATGGAATATTACTGAGGCATCAGAATAGTTGAATACATAGCATTTACATTGCTTTGGATGGAACTGGAGGATATTATGCCGAGCGAAATAAGTCAACCAGAGAAAGACAATTATCATACGTTTTCACTCGTGTGGAATATAAGGAATGGTACAGAGGATCATAGGGGAGGGAAAACTGAATTTGAAGTCATTAGAGAGGGACACGAACCATGAGAGACTCTTAACTAGGGTTGCTGGAGGGAAGGTGGGTGGGGGGATGTTTTAATTGGGTGATGGGTATTAAGGAGGGCATGTAATATGGTGTGCACTGGGTGTTTTAAGCAGCTGATGGGTTGTTGAGCTCTGCGTCTGGAGCTGGTGATATACTATATGTTGGCTAATTCAATTTAAATTAAAAAAATAAAGATGATTTGTACACAGAAAAAAAAAGAAATAAGGAAATAACAGACTCTGAACTATAGAGTACAAAGTGATGGTTACTGAAGGGGAGGTGTGCAGGGGGATAGGTTAAATGTGGGATGGGTATTAAGGAGGACACTTGCTTTGATGAGCACTGAGTGTTTTATGTAAGTGATGAATCACTAAATTGTACTTCTGAAACTAATGTTACACTCTATGTTAACTAATTGGAATTGACATAAATACTTGAAATAAAAAAATAAGAAAGTACATGGAAAGAAATGAAAATGAAAACACGATGGTCCAAAACTTAGGGGTGCAACAAAACCATATTAAGGGGGAAGTATACAGCACTACAAGCTTACCTTAAGAAGCAAGACAAATCTCAAGTAAACAACCTAACCTTATACCTAAAGGAGCTAGAAAAAAAAAAAAAACAAATGAGGACTAACACCAGCAAAAGTAAGCAAATAATAAACATTAGAACAGAAATAAATGATATAGAAACTAAAAAAACCCCAATAGAACAGATCAATGAAACCAGGAGCTGTTTCTTTGCAAAAATTAAGAAAACCTCTAAACCTCTGCCGAGACTTATCAAAAAGAAAAGAGAAAGGACCCAAATAAATAATATCACAAATGAAAGTGGTGAAATAACAATGAACATGGCAGAAATACAAATAATTCTATGAGAATATTATGGAAATCTGTATGTCACAAAATTGGACAACCTGAAGAAATGGATAAACTCCTAGAAATATATAAACTACCAAACCTGAAGCAGGAAGAAAATGAAAACTTGAACAGACTGATAATCAACAAGAAATATTGAATCAGTAAGCAACAATCTCCCACCAAAGGAAAGTCCAGGACCAGATGTCTTCACTAATGAATTTTACCAAAGATTTAAGAAGATGTAAAAGCTATTCTTCTCCAACTATTCAAGAACTAGAAAAGGAAAGAAAACTTCCAAATTCATTCTATGTGGCCAGCATTAATGTGATACCAAAACCAGATGAAGACTCCACTAAAAAAGGGAACTACTGACCAATATACCTGATGAACATGGATGCAAAAATTCTGAATAGAATACTAGCACACCTAACCCAACAATATGTTGGAAAGACATCATTTACCACCATCAAGTGGAATTTATTTTTGGGTTGCAAGGAAAGTTCAATATTTGCAAATGAATCATTGTGACACATTACATCAATAAGTGAAAAGCTAAGAACCACATTATCATTTCAATAGATGTAGAAAAAACATTTGTCCAAGTACAGCATCCATTCACGATGACATCCTTCAACAAAGTTGGTTTGGAGACATCATACCTCAGAATAATAAAGGCCAGCTACAAAAAAAATCTTATATGGGGAGAAACTGAGATCTTTCCCTCCACAGTCAAGGAACAAGACAAGGATGTTCACTCTCACCACTGATATTTAACATAGTATTGCAAGTTCCAGCCACATCAATCAGACAACAAAAAGAAATAAATGGCATCCAAATTGGCAAGGAAGAAGTAAAACTTTCATGATTTCCAGATGACATGATACTCTATATATATAAAACTATGAGACTCCGCCAAAAAACTGCTAGAACTGATAAACAAATTCCGTGAAGTTGTAGTATTCAAAGTCAACATATAGAAATCATTGCATTTCTAAACACCAATAATGAAGCAGCAGTAAGAAAAATTAAGGAATCAGTTCCATTTACAGTTACACCCAAAATAATAAGATAGCTAGGAATAAACCTAACCAGAGGTGAAAGACCTATACTCTGAAAACTATAAAACACTGAGGAAAGAAATTCAAAATGACATGAAGAAATGGAAAGACATTCCATGTTCCTGGACTGGAAGAACAAATATTGTTAAAATGAATACTACCTGAGGTAACCTATGCTTTTAATATAATTTCTATCAAAATACCAACAGCATTTCTCACAGAACTAGAACAAACAACCCTAAAATTTGTATAGAATCACAAAATACCCTAAATAGGGGTAGCAGCCTTGAGAAGGAGAAACAAAGCTGGGAGCATCACAATTCTGGACTTCAAATTATATTACAAAGCTATAGTAATCAAAACATTATGTTACTGGCAGAAAAAGAAACACATTAGATGAATGGAACAGAACAGAATATCCAGAAATTAACCCACAATCATAAGGTCAATTAATTTTTGACAAAACAGGAAAGACTAATGAAAAGAGTCTCATCAACAAATGGTGTTGGGAAAACTGGACAACAACATGCAAAAGAGTGAAACTGGACCACTTTGTCACACCATATGCAAAAATAAATTTAAAATGGATCAGAGGCCTAAATGTGAGACCAGAAACCATAAAAATCCTAGAGGAGTACATAGGCAGTAACCTCTTTTGCTTTGGCTGTAGCAGCTTCTTTCTAGGTCTCCTGAGGCAAGGGAAAAAGAAGCAAAAATAAACTATTGGAACTAATGAATATAAAACCCTCTGCACAGTGAGGAAAGAACAAAAATAAAAGGCAACCTCCTGAATTGGAGAAGATATCTGCAAATGACATATCCAATAAAGGGTTAGTGTCCAAAATATATAAAGAACTTATAAAAAACTCAACAGTCCCAAACCAAAAAATCCAGTTAAAAAATGGTCAGAAGGTACGAATAGATATTTTTCCAAAGAAGACATACAGATGGCTAACAGACACATGAAAAGATGCTCAACATCACTGATTATCAGGAAAATACAAATCAAAATTACAATGAGGTGTCACCTCACATCTCTCAGAATGGCTAAAATCAAGTACACAAGAACAACAGGTGTTGGCAAGGATGTGGAGAAAGGAGAACTCTCTTGCACTTTTGGTTGGAATGTAAATTGGTGCAATCACTGTGGCAAACAACATGGGGTTTCCTCAAAAAGGTAAAAAGAGTACTACCCT
Organism: Potos flavus; assembly: GCA_028534135.1. Classification (NCBI taxonomy): domain Eukaryota; kingdom Metazoa; phylum Chordata; class Mammalia; order Carnivora; family Procyonidae; genus Potos; species Potos flavus. The sequence continues at coordinate 57,988,027 of CM052901.1, forward strand.
ATAATCCAACAATTGCACTACTAGTTATTTATGCAAAACACACAAAAATACTAATTCAAAGGGAAATATGCACCCCAAATTTATAGCAGCATTATCAAATATAGCCACATTATGGAAAGAGCCCAAATGTCCATTGACTGATGAATTCATATGGAAGATGTGGTGTATATATACATAATGGAATATCACTCAGCTGTAGAAAAGTATGAAATCTTGCCTTTTGCAAATTTGTGGATGTAGCTAGAGCGTATAATACCAAGCAAAATAAATCAGTCAGAGAAAGATAAATACCATATGATTTCACTCATAAGTGGAATTTAAGAAACAAAACAAAGAAGCAAAAGGGAAGAAAAGAGAGAGGGGGTAATGCAAGAAGCCAGATTCTTAACCATAGAGATAACCTGACACTTACCAGAGGGGAGGTAGGGGGGAGGAGTTGAGTAAAAGGTGGTCGGGATTAAGGAGTGCTCTTGCTGAGGCGAACACCGGGTGTTGTATGAAAGTGTTGAATCACTATGTTGTACACTTGGAACTAATATTGCTCTGTGTGTTAAATAACTGGAATTCAAATAAAAACATTTTTTTAAAAAAATAGAGTAAAAAGTATAGTGCAAAGCTGTAGTAATCAAAACAGTATGGTATTGGTAGCATCTTTCAATTTTTCTGCCTCCCTTTAGTTTATTCCAAATGTTGGTATACTCTTGCTGTTATTGCCTGGTTTATCTTCCTTAAAAACAAATCTGTCCAGACACTTAATAAACATTTGTTGAATGGATGAATCTTTTTCACTCTTTACTTGCACTTGGCTCCTCCCTGTGTACAGGAATTAATACCAAACTTTTTAACAAAGCATGATCATTTTATAATCTGACTGCTTCCCATCTCTTCAAGCTTCCTTTCCTAGCTTTTCTTCCCATATATATCCTCCATTCTAGCCACCAAACTATTTAATTTTTCCTGAATGATGTTGTCATTCTTATGCCCCACATTCTTGCTTACAACTCCACTCTCAACCTGTGTTGTTCCCTTTACCTGTTATACACATTGCACATTTTCTCAGTCTGGAAAATGTATGCATTCTTCAAGTTCCTCCTCAAATTTATTCTCTTCTGTGAAGCTTTCTGCATCTCATGCAAGTATAGTCAGATGACCTCCTGTTTTATTTTTCCAGGTTCTCTGATTTATACTTTTATTGTTACATTCATGACATTGTATTATAATTATTTAATGTCTATATCCTTCATATGAGCTCTTTCAGGTCCAGGACTATGTCTTCTTTGTCTCCATTGCCCATAGCACCTAGCACTATTTTGCGAAGTAAGTGCTCACTAAAAGTTTGTTAAATAATCATTCATTCATTAATTCTGCACGTGTTTATTGAACATCTCCTGTATGCCATGAAATGTTCTAGGTATTGCAGATTCAGTAGTGAAAGAGACCAAGTCCTTTCTCTTATGGAGCTTGAATTTTAATGAGGAAAAACATAAAGTGTAATAAATAATTAAATTAGATTTTTTAAAAGTTTTTAATTCCAGTTATTTAGCATATAGTGTTATATTGGTTTCAGGTATATAATACAAGTACATACATCACCCATTGCTTATCAGGATGGGAGCCCTCCTTAATTTCCATCACCCATTTCACCCAGCCCCCCAATCCTTCCCTTCTGGTAACTATCAGTTTGTTCTCTATAATGAGATATTTCTTGATAGTTATTAGTTCTATGAAAAAATACAAGATAATGAGATCGAGAATATCATATGTATTATATTTTTAAGAGTTGCTTGTAGCTTCTGTAAGTTTAATGACTTATAGGACTAAGAGTGGAAGCAGGAAAATCAGTTAAAATGCTATTACAAAAATCTGGCTAAGAGATGATGGTGGCCTGGACTAAAGTAGTGGTGGAGGTGGTGGGAAGTGCATAGTGATTCAGGATGTTTAGAAACTGGAGCCACTGAAGCTCCTGGGTGGCTCAGTTGGTTAAGTGTCTGACTCTTTATCTCAGCTTAGGTCTTGATCTTAGGGTCCTGAGTTCAGGCCTTGAGATAGGCTCCACGCTGGGCATGGGGCCTACTTAAATAATGATAGCTCCAGTTTCTTTTTTATTATTACTTGCCAGTTGGTTGAGAGATATAAAAGGGAAGGGAAAGGGAGGGAAAGGGAGGAAGAGAGAGATCAAGGATGAGTCACAAGTGTTCTTGGCTTGAGAACCTGGATGATGTGTTTGTGTGTGTGTGAGAGAGAGAGAGAGAGAGAGAGAGAGAGAGAGAGAGAGAGAGAAAGTACAAGAGTGAGTGCGAGAGAGAAGATAGAGTTTTATTTGGACATAAAAAATTTGAGATGCCTATTTGAAATGAATAAAATGGGTAGTTTATGTCAGTCTAGAATTTTTATCAGCTGGATAGCATAAGCAAAACTTCATTCTCCTATGCTTCTTTCTTTGATTTGTGAGAGCAGAGGTGAGAGAAAGAAGCATTTTGACAGTTGAAAATTGGTTTCCTTAGGCATTAAAATTGCTAGAGCTTACCTATGTTTTTCTTATATTTCACCTTTTGCGAATGTTAGACGGAGACAAATTGTTTGCTCCTCCCTTTCCTTATTCAGTTTTCAAAAAAAAAAAAAAAAAAAAAGACTGATCCACGCAACTGGCCCTTTAGAAGGGCCATATTGGTTTTTGAAAGTTAATAGTTGTGGATAGATTGGCTAGAAGTCAACTGGTGGGTGGCAGGGAAAACAACTGATTAGTCAGAGGTAAATGCAGATATTAGTTCCCCAGTATAGATGATAATTTGTTGGGAGCAAAATATTCTTAGAAGACACTACTAAACAGTAAGGATGATTGTTCAGAATTGGGTTTGGCTTATTTTGAAACATTAGACCCTAGAGTTTGGATACCAGCCCAGTGAGGCCAGTGGCAAAAACTGTTAGTGCAGATTCAGGATTTTTAAATTTCTGGAACTCTAGGCTATATTCTAGGAGACTGCTGCCAAGGTAGGTTTGCCATAGAGATCTGCTTTTTCTGCCACAGAAAATAACTCCCTTTTTGAAATACATCCTTAAAAGGAAAGGATTTATTTGCTATAATCTGTTGGTTGGTTTCAGAAAGGGGTTAAATTTGACTTTGATGAGTAATGGGTATGGATGGAGTTGTTATAGTTTGTGTCCAGAAAAATCAGAAAAGCTATTTTTTTCTCAAAGCCATTTTCTCAAAAGATCCTATTCAACTGTTGGCCCTTCTGTTGATTTGCTAGATGGAGGCTTATATGTTCTCTCTCTGGCTGCTGGTATTGTATCAGTGAGTTAATTATCAGTTTGTAACAGTTTGTAGTTAAGACCCTGGAGTTAGAACTTTTATTCCAGTTGATTTACCTTCAGACTGATAAGTAACAAAGTAGCTCACTGTTTCTGATCCATATGACAGAGTACATCATACAGATTTGTGGGAAGAATTTCAGAGCAGGAATTAAAAATAGTAAATTATATTAATAAGTAAAACCTCTTCAACTCCACCCTCTTGACTCTTGGGTTGCAGCTGATACACAGCCACTCATGTTTTTTATTGGCCTGAAACACATGGATCCAGCAGAGTAAACATTTTGTTGTTCTACAAACAATTTTCCAACCCCTTTTCTTACTTGTTCCTAACTCAGTTTCACTTGGATTTAAAATGTGAACAACAAAGTCTAATGGAATTTATTGTTTGTGTTTTTTTAAACAAATGGTTGTTAAGGAACATCTGGTTGCAGTTAATAGTTCTGTGTGTGTGTGTGTGTGTGTGTGTGTAATATGTCTTTAGTCATAAGGTTCATTTCTAGATTCAGATCTGTTCTAGAAGAGATTTTGTTAATTACACATTTTAGAGCATGAAATGCAGAGTAATTTGTTTATTTTTTCTTTTCTCCTTATTTCTTTTCTCCTTTTCTCCTTATTTTCTCCTTATTTACAAGCAAAATATGATTGAAGTTTCCCCACCATTCAGTCTTAATAAGACACAGTATTGCAGTATTCTTTGTTACATTTGCCTATGGCAAAGGATTTTAGAGATTGACAAGATCTAATTATTTTGTCCATTTATTTCTGGGAAGGGGAGATTAATATGCTCTTGACGTTTTAGACAGGATAGTTCTTCATTGTGTTTGTCTGTTTTGGGCATTGATAGCTGTCCAGTATCTTAACTGTCCTTTACTATCTTGGAATAAATGCCAGTAGTTCTCTCCATGTCCTGGTGCCAACCAAAATCCCCTCCACACATTTCCAAGTGTCCCCTGGCTATAGCACTGCCTTGAGATTGAGAACTACTGATGTATTTTAAAGTTCTCAGATGTTAGAGAGGGAGACTGAGGACTAGAGAGACCTACTGAAGGTTACACCACTAGTGACAAAACTGGACTAAAATTCAGCTCCCGTGAAATTCACCTAGTGTCCTTTCTTGCCACATATTTTGAAGGGCTCATTCAATTACTTTTAGGCTGATATCTTTCATGCTTTTCGGGAGTTTTGACTGGTGGGAAGGTATTCCCAGGCATACATATAGTCAGAAGGTAGTAGAATCTGGAATTTAATTAAAGAATAATGTACTTCAGTTTTTACTTATACAAGAAATTTAGCTCATGTCTGCTGTGTGACAGCTTGAAAAAATGGTATCTCTCATGAGCCTCTACTTTGAAATAATATAAATGGGAAGAGGTGGTGATATGAAGAAAATGGCTTAAGGATCTGAAATGAGGTCTTTTTTTTTTAATTGAATAATGCAATGAAGTATTTGCAGCCCATTCTCTCCTTTCCTCTCCATAGCCGCTTCCCAGTATTCACTAGGAATCAGGTATGATTACCAGCTGCTTTATTTTTTCTTCAGTCACTCTTCCCCCATAAGTTGTAGATAACATATAAACTTCTCATTTTCTCATTATTTAGCCCACGTAAGAGTGTGGACTCATCAGGTACCTGGCAAATGTTCCTGCTTGGGGAAATGATTCTGAACTTATTCCCGGGTCAAGTGGTAGCATCTTGCTTCGTCTTGCCTTTTTCACCAGTGACAATGAGGCAAATAAATAAAAACAGAACTGTCTTATCGGCCATGGAGTTCTGCCTGAGATTACTAAATGTGAGTAGATCTCTCAGCGATAAGAGAAAGAACTGAAAGAATACGTTGGAGCTTTCTGAGGATCCCTGAGGACTTGTCCTCTTCTGGACAGCCCATTGTTTTCCATTTATTTTCCCCCTGTTTTCTATGTTGAGCTTCCCTTTAGAGGATTTTTCTCCAGCTGCCTGTTTAATTCCATTTTGGTCATGCCAAAATGTTTTCCAAGTAGACTTAGGCAGTCTGCAGTTGGTCTGAAATGAGAAGTGATGTTTTTTCTACCCCTTTATCTCTGATTTCATTCAGTAGCATTTTTAATGTAATCTCTATGCTTACCATGGTGACCCTCATCCCTCCTCATAGGTGGACCACAACTACAAAGATTTTGCCTATCACCAGAAAAGAAAGTAAACCTCGTGTATTCTATAGGCTTTGGGCAAATACTGTTAATAATTTGCTTTTGGGCCGAGATCCTCTTATGTTCTACCTCCTGTTCCAATTAATGAATAGATCCAAGGCCTATTTTGTTTTGGGGGTTATTTTTAAAATACCTTTATTGAGATATAATTAACATACCATGCAGTTCACCCATTCATATTGTACCATTCACTGGTTTTTAGTACATTCATAGAGTTGTACAACCATTACCACAGTCAATTTTAGAATATTTTTATCACTCCAAAAAGAAACCTTGTACCCATTACAAAAGCCTACTATTAAGCCTAGGTCAGTATCAGTCATAATGGCTAATGTTTGTTGAGAGTGTATTCTGTGCACTGGGATGAATATTTGCATGTATTATCTCATTAATACTTGTCACAACCCTATAAGGTATGGACTGGTGCTATCCCCATTTTACAAATGAGGAAATTGAGGCATGGAGACATTTAAAACTTGTTCAGAATCAAACAGGTTTTAAGTGGTGAAGCCTGGATTCAAAGGCAGACTATTTGACTCCATAGCATTTTTTAAGTTTTAAATTATAGTTAGTAAACATACAGTGTTATATTAGGTTCAGATGTACAATATACTAATTCCATACTTCCATACATCACCCTGTTTTCATCACAACTTCACTCCTTAATCCCCATTGCCTATTTAACCCATCCCCCAACCCGCTCTCCTCCAGTAACCACCAGTTTGTTCTCTATAGTTAACAGTCTGTTCTTAGTTTGTCTCTCTCTATTTTCCCTTTGCTTATTTGTTTTGTACCTTAAAATCCACCTATGAGTCAAATCATATGGTCTTGGTCTTTCTCTGATTGACTAATTTTGCTTGGCATTATACCGTCTAGCTCCATCTATGTCATTGCAATAGGCAAAATTTCATTCCTTTTCATGGCTGAATAATATTCCATTGCATGTATATTCCACATCTTCTTTATCCATTCATCAATCAAAGGACACTTTTCCTGCTTCCGTAACTGGGCTATTGTGAGTAATGCTGCTATAAACATAGCAATGAATGTATCCCTTTGAATTAGTATTTTTGTATTCCTAGGGCAAATACCCAGCAGTGCAATTGCTGGATTGTAGGGTAGCTCTATTTTTAACTATTTGAGGAAACTCCATACTGTTTTCCAGAGTGACCGCACCAGTTTGCATTCCCACCAGCAGTGCAAGAGGGTTCCTCTTTCTCTACACCCTTGCCAATACCTCCTATTTCTTGTGTTGTCGATTTCAGCCATTCTGACAGGTGTGAGGTGATATCTCTTTGTAGTTTTGATTTGCATTTCCCTGATGGTAATTGATGCTGAGCATCTTTTCATGTGTCTGTTGGCCATCTATATGTCTTCTTTGGAAAAATATCTATTTGTGACTTCTGCCCATTTTTAAAGTGCATTGTTTTTTGGGTGCTGTGTTTTATACGTTTTTTATATATTTTGGATATGAACCCTTTATTGGATATGTCATTTGCAAATATCTTCTCCCATTCTGTAAGTTGCCTTTCAGTTTTGTTGATTGTTTCTGTGTTGTGCAGAAGCTTTTTTTTTTTTTTTTTTTTGATGTAGTCCCAATAGTTTATTTTTGCTTTTTATTTCCCTTGCCTCGGGAGACCTATCTAGAAAAACGTTGTTATAGCCAATGTCAGAGAATTTATTGCCTGTGTTCTCTTCTAGGATTTTTATGATTTTAGGTGTTATATATAGGCCTCTGATCCATTTTGAATTTATTTTTTTGTACAGTATAATAGGGTGGTTCAGTTTCATTCTTTTGCATGTTGCTATCCAGTTTTCCCAATACCATTTGTTGAAGAGACTGGTTTTTTTCCACTGGATATTCTTTCCTGCTTTGTGGAAAATTAACTGACCATATAATTGTGGATTTATTTCTGGATTTTCTATTCTGTTCTATTGGTCTATATGTCTATTTTTGTACATGTACCATACTGTTTTGATTACTACAGCTTTGTAGTATAACTTGAAGTCCAGAATTGTGATGCCTCTAGCCTTGCCTTTCTTTGTCAAGATTGCTTTGGTTATTTGGGGTCTTTTGTGGCTCCATACAAATTTTAGGATTGTTTGTTCTAGTTCTATGACAAATACTATGGGTATTTTGATAGGGATTGCATTAAATGTGTAGATGGCTTTGGGTAGCATAGACATTTTAACAGTGTTCGTTCTTCTAATCCAGAAACATGAAATGTTTTTCCATTTCTTTGTGTCGTCTTGAATTTCTTTCCTCACTGTTTTATAGTTTTCAAAGTACAGGTCTTTCATGTCTTTAGTTTTTTTTCCTAGGTATCTTATTTTTTGTTGCAATTGTAAATGGGATTGTTTATGCAATTTCTCCTTCTACTGCTTCATTATTGGTGTATAGAAATGCAACAAATTTCTATATGTTGATGTTGTATCCTGTAAATTGAATTTGTTAATCGATTCTAGCAGTTTTTTTGTGGAGTCTTTTGCACTTTCTATATATAGTGTCATGTCATGTGCAAATAGTGAAAGTTTTATTTCTTCATTACCAATTTGGATTCCTTTTATTTCTTTTTGTTGTCTGATGGCTGTGGCTAGGACCTTCAGTACTATTTTGAATAGAAATATTGAGGGTGGACATCCTTGTCTTGTTCCTGACCTTAGGAAAACGGCTCTCAATTTTTCCCATTGAGGATGATGTGCACTGTGCGTTTTTGATAGATGGCCTTTATTATGCTGACATCTGTTCCCTCTAAACATACTTTGTTGATGGTTTTTATCATGAATTGATGTTATACCTTGTAAAATGCTTTTCCTGCGTCTATTGAAATGATCATATGGTTCTTATCTTTTCTCTTACTGATCTGATGTATCATGTTGATTGATTAGTGAATATTGAACCCTTGAATCCCAGGAATAAATCCTGCTTGATCTTTTGTGAATGATTCTCTTATGTATTATTGGATTTGGGTTGCTAGTATTTTGTTGAGGATTTTTGCATCTGTGTTTATTAGAGATATTAGTCTTCAGTTCCTTTTTTCTTTGTGGTGTCTTTATCTGGTTTTGTTAACAGGGTAATGCTGACCTCATAGAATGAATTTGGAAGTTTTCCTTCTATTTTTTGGGATAGTTTGAGAAGAATAAGTATTAACTCTTCTTTAAATATTTGGTAGAATTTGCCTCTCAAGCCATCTGGCCCTGGACTTTGTTTGTTGGGAGTTTTTGATTACTGATCCAATTTCTTTGCAGATAATTGGCCTATTCACATTTTCTGTTTTTTTCCTGGTTCAATTTTGGTAATTTATATATTTCTAGGAATTTATCCTTTTTTCCCCTAGGTTGTTCAATTTATTACCATAGAGTTTTTCATAATATTCTCTTAGAATTGTTTGTATTTTTGTGCTGTGCTGGTTGTTATTTATCCACTTTCACTTGTTATTTCTTTTCTTTTAGTCTTTTCTCTGTTTTTCTTGTTAAGTCAGTCTAGAGGCTTGTCAATTTTATTGATTTTTTTCAAAGAACCAGCTCTGGGTTTCATTTATATGTTCTATTGTTTTTTTTTTTTTTTTTTTTTTTTTTTTTTTAGTTTTCTTTAATATTTATTATTCCTTCCTTCTGGTAGTTTTAGGTTTTGTTTGTTGTTCTTTTTAGTTCCTTTAGGCTTAAGGTTAGGTTGTTTATTTGAGATTTTTCTTGCTTTTTGAGGTAGGCCTATATTGCCAGAAACTTCCCTTTTGGAACCACTTTTGCTGCATCTCAACTGTTTTGAGCCATTGTGTTTTCATTTTTATTTGTTTCAATGTACTTTTTATTTCTTTTTTTTTTTTTAATTTCCTGGTTGACCTATTCATTGTTTAGTAGCATGTTGTTTAACCTCCATATATTTGTGGTTTTCCCAGAAATTTTTTTGTGGTTGACTTCTAGTTTCATAGCATTGTGGTTGGAAAAGCTTCTTGGTATAACTTCCATTTTCTTGAATTTGTTGAGGCTTGTTTTATGGGCTAATATGTGATCTCTTCTGGAGAATGATCTGTGTGCACTTAAAAAGACTGTATATTCTGTTGTTTTAGGATGGACTATTCTGAATATACCTATTAAATCCATGTGTTCCAGTGTTTCATTCAGTCATTGTTTCCTTGTTTATTTTCTATTTAGATGCTTGGTCTATTGATGTAAGTGGCATGTGAGAGTCTCCTACTATTACTGTATTATTATTGATTTTATTCATCATGTTTGTTATTAACTGTTTTATGTATTCGGGTGTTCCCATTTGGTGTGCATAAATATTTACAATTGTTATATCTTCTTATTGGATTGTCCCCTTTATTATCATATACTGTCCTTTGTCTCCTGCTACAATCTTTGTTTTAATGCCTATTTTGTTGGATATAAGTATTATTACTCTGGTTTTCTTTTGACATCCATTTGCATTATACATGTTTCTCCATCCCCTCACTTTCAGTCTGAAGGTGTCTAGGTCTAAAATGGGTGTCTTTTAGGCAGCATACAGATGGGTCTTTTTTGTAATTATCCATTCTTCCACCCTTAATGTCTTTTGATTGGAGTATTTAGTTCATTTACACCAAAAGTTATTATTGATAGATATGTACACATTACTATTTTATTACTTGTTTTGTAGTTGTTTCTGAAGATTTTCTCTGAACTTTTTTTGCCTTTCTCTCTTTCATGGTTTGCTGGTTTTCTTTTGTGATATATTTGTATTTCTTCCTTTTATTCCTTGCATATTTATTAGTGGTTTTTGATTTGCGATTACCATGAGGTTTATATACAGCATCTTCTTATAGCAGTCTATAGTAAGTTGATGGTCCTTTAAGTTTGAACTCATTCTTTGCTCCTCTTCTCCCCACATTTTAGGTGTATGGTGTCATATTTTACATCTTTTTATTCTGTGAGTTCCTTAACTGATTTTTTACATAAATATTCACTTTTACAGCTTTTGTATTTACTATCTTGACGCTATCACTTTTGATCTTTCTGTTTCCAACACAGTATCCCTTTAATATTTCTTTCAGGTTTTGACTAATGGTCATGAACACCTTTAGTTTTTGTTTTTCTGGAGAACTCCTTATCTCTCTTATTCTGAATGATAGCCTTGCTGGATACAGTATTCTTGGCTACAGATTTTTCCCATTTGGCACTTTGAATAAATCATGCCACTCCTTTCAGGGTTGGAAAGTTTCTGCTGAATAATTGGCTGCCTTATGGAGTTTCCCTGGCATGTTACTATCTACTTTTGTCTTGCCACTTTTTAAAATTTTTTCTTTATCACTGTATTTTGCAATTTCATTACAGTATGTCTTGTGTTTTGTTGATTTTGTTGGAGGTGTTCCATGTCTCCTGGATCTGGATATCTGTTTCTTTCCCCAGATTAGGGATGTTTTCAGCTATTTCTTCAAATAAATTTTTTGCCCTCTTTTCTCTGTCTTATTTTTCTGGGACTCCTATAATATGAATATTAATTACGTTTAATGGAGTCACCAAGTTCCCTAACTCTATTCTTGTTTTACATAATTCTTTTTTCTCTTTTTTGTTGAGCTTGGTTACTTTTCATTACTCTGTTTTCTAGGTCAATAATTCATTTTTCTGCTTCTTCCAGCCTGCTGTTCATTGCATCAAACATGTTTCTAGTCTTGTTTTTTTTTTACTCTTTATCTCTGATTGGTTCTTCTTTATCTCTGTGTTAAGGGTCTCTCTGATATCTTCCACTCTTTTCTCAATTCCTGTGATGAGTATCCTCATGATCACTGCTTTAATTACTCCATTAGGCAAGTTACTTATATCTGTTTTGCTTAGATCTCCAGTCATGACCTTGTCCTATTCTTCCATTTGGGATGGACTTCTTTGTCTTCTCATTTTGTCTCTCCTTGTTCCTGTTTCTGTTTGTTAGGAAAGTCAGCTATATCTCCTATTCTTGAGGGTAATGGTATTATGAAGAAGAGGTCTTGTTTTGTTGTTCCATATAGTGTCCCCTGTTCCTCAGGGTTTGGCAGTTCTGGCAGTCTCCAATGTGTGCTCTGTGTGCACTGCATTTGTGTCCTGGCTGCTTTATCCTTCTGGCCACTTGTCTGCAGAGGCTTTCTTTGTATGCTATGGGCAGTATTTGGTCCCTGGCCTGAATTTGGCAAGTTTTTATTAGGTATGCTCTCGTCTTCTTGTCACATGAGACCTGTTGCCACTCTGCAAAACTCCCAGATCAGCAGACACGGTCTGAGGTGTGGTTTGGGCTGGTCTTCTGGGGGAAGGGGCTTGCCATGTCAAGTGTGACTGGGAGGGGTGAGGCAAGTGTGCCTGGGAAGGGTGGTTTCACCACAGTGTGGGCGGGTGGGGCTTGGTGTAAGCAAGTTAGGTAGCGAGTGTCAGTCCTGTGCTGGTTCCCGTAGGTGGCTCTCTGTTTATGCTGAGAGACGGCAGAGGGAAATGGCATCTATCAGTTTATTTGTTCCCAGAGAGCTCTCTCCGTGAATGTTGTGTCTCTGTGACAGGCTCCAAAATGAGCAGATACCCTCCACAGTATGTGCCCACCTGTTCTTCAGATCCCTGTTTCAGTGCTGAATGTTTAGGGGTTGTTTGCCTTCCTTCTTTCCAAAGTAGCACAATGCCTTTCAGGCTGTATCTGTGCCAAGCCCACTGCCCTTTAAAACTCCAGGCTTGAAGCCTCGCTGGTTGCAAGAACTCGTGAAATTCAGCCCCTCTCGCCTTATAAACCAGTTGCTATGGGGATTCATTTTTCCCGTGTTTGGCTCTCCTGTTAGCTAGTCTGTCTCTCACCGTTCTCTGTGTTGCAGCTACCTCCCCACTGCAGTGGCTGTGATCTTTTTTTCTCCCAGTCCCTATCTTTGCACTCCCTATTTTCTTTGATGTGGCCTATTCACTACCTTTAGTTGTGGAGTTTGTTCTGCCAGTCTTTAGGTCGATTTCTGGGCTATTTAGGATGATTTGATAGTTATGTAGTTGTGTTCATGGGATGAGGTGGGCCTAGGGTCCTTGTACAGTGCCACCATCTTTCCCTCCTCTTCCTTGACTCCATAGCTTTTAACAGATCATCACCCTGTCACACTTTGGTCATGTGATAGGATCAAGCACCGTCTTCCCTACTTTTCATCAATGTGAACCATGATTTGAGATGTTCTGTCATAAACTGGTGAGTGAACACACAACATAACTGAGTTGCCAGAGGGAAGTGGGTGGGAGGATGAGCAAAATGGGTGAAGAGTGGTGGGAGATAAGAGACTTCCAGTTATAGAATGAATAAGTCATGGGAATAAAAGGCACAGCATAAGGAATATAGTTAATGATAATGTAATAGCATTGTATGGTGAGAGGTGGTAGCTACACTTGTGGTGAACATAGCATAATGTTTAAACTTGTGAAATCACCATGTTGTACATGTGAAACTAATGTAACATTGTGTGTCAACTAACCCAAATAAAATAAAAAATAATAGGAAGTAAGTCAGTATTTGCTGATCACTTGCTACATAGCAGGTACTGCTACAGAAGCAAAGTGGCATGTACAGAGGACTGAAACAGAGATCATTTCCTTAAGAGGTTTCCAGTCTAGTTAGTTGCTGGTTTATAATGTAGCACCACACTTTAGAGATGCCATACGCTTGCCACATTTGGTTGATACTGTTAAGCCTAGTGGAGGGTGAGATTAATGTGGGTTGGTGTGATTAAAGAAGACTTCCAGAAAGAAGTAGGTTTTCCCTAAATGTAGATGGGAATAACATCAAAGGCATATAGTTGAGAAGGCCTGGAAACATGTTGGGAAGATCTTAAGATAGGCCGGAGATTGGGAGAAGGTGAGGGAGACCACTGTGCAAGTCAGACTGTGAAGGGCCTTGCATATCAGACAAAAGAGTACATTCATTCATTTAATGGATGTTTATTGAGCAATTGCTGTGCACTAGCACTCGTGTAGATTTTCGGGTAGAGCAGTAGGCAAAAGACAAAGATCCCTGTCCTCAAAGAAAGTAAAATTCTGTTTCAGGGGGCGCCTGGGTGGCTCAGTGAGTTAAAGCCTCTGCCTTCGGCTCGGGACATGATCTCAGGGTCCTGGGATCGAGCCCTGCATTGGGCTCTCTGCTCAGCGGGGACCCTGCTTCCCCCTCTCTCTCTGCCTACCTCTCCACCTACTTGTGATCTCTCTCTCTGTCAAATAAATAAATAAAATCTTTAAAAAAATTCTGTTTGAGGAAGTAGATGACAAATAAATCAATTATATAATCAGATTGTATGATCGATTAAGTAGGGGATAGAGTGTGTCAGGTATAGAAGGTAGTGGCTGTACATTTATAGTTTTAACTTTTCATTTTCAACAGACAGCTGTTAACAAACTTATCATATTATGTTTTGGCAGAGCATTTATCCTTGGGATTGCCTAAGAGAAATGATTTAGAAGTGAGAAGTTAGGTATGGAGAAGTATAGGCAGGTAAGAAGGTCAAGGGCATGTCAGAGCTGGGTCTAGCTTGTTATTCTGAGTCTAGCTGCTGTGGTATTGTGGAAAAATCACTGGATTTGAATCCATATGGTTTGGACTCTGCCAGTAATCTTAAATCACTTCAATTCTCTAAGCTTTGTTTCATCTTCTATAGAAATATGTAACTGTTTTCTGGATTACTTTGCATAAAATGAATAAAAATTTTATTAGTTGTGTAATACTGTACAAGGTGAAGAGTTATTATGGACAGTGCCTGTGAAAATTGCATTTCCATTCTTTTTGGTCCATCTACAGTTCTGATAGTAGCATTTAATTTTTTGTGTCAACGAAGTCATAAATTACAATTTTAAATCACAAATTACAATTAATACAAGACACTGTATAAGAGGTATGATCCTAGATACTGGGAGTGCACTGGTGACCAATACTGTTTTACCCCAGGAAGTTTTCTTTCTTCCTTGTTCAAGGCTGCCAGTATGAAAGAAGGGAAACTTAGTTATGGAGTAGGTAGTATATTCAGTACTGGCCACACTCCTTCTGCAGCCTTGCCCTGTCTAGCAACCAGCCTTCCCACCACACTGAACCATGTTATCACTGATATTTCTCTTTGTCTCTCAGCCTTTTTGTCTTTCTGTCTGTCTCTATCATTAATTCATTTGTAGCTGCATTTCCTTCTGCCTGAAGCGCCCTTCCCTGCCATATTTTCTTAACAATCTCTAATTTTGCATCAACTCATGTATCCCCCTCCTCCAGGAGCTTTCTCTGATATTTTTCCCACTGTGAAGTTACTGCACGGAATTGCATTTGTTCCATGTGAGTCACCATCACCAGAATGAACTCCTCAAAAGCAGGATTGTATTTTGTCTCTCCTTGGGCCCCTGGTACTTAGTGCTGGAATTGGTGTTAAGGAAATGCTTGCTGACTGAAGGAATCATAACTATACAGATCCCTATGTGTTATCTAAGAAAATTTTCAACAGTCCTATATTCATGTATCTTTAATGAACTTAAACATAAACCAAAGACCTAGTGACTGACGAATTACTATAGAATTACTGAAGAATTATTATAGAATATAGTAATAAGGCTTTATAACAATTATGAGAACATAATTCCAGATCCAGATTACATTGTAGGTCCTTCTGTTCCTGGAGATGGGGCCTGGAAGTAAGTCCTTTAATCTCTCCGTGACCCACTTTTCTCATCTGTAAGATGAGAATCATAATCATCTCTACCTCCTAGGGTTGTTTTGAGAATTACATGAATTAATATACATATATGTATATATATATAATATTTAACACTTCTTAGTACATAGTAAGTACTCTATAAGTGTTAGCTTTTCTTACCTAAATCAAATACAGTAACCCAGCATATTTATGGACAAGGCAGTTTGGGGGAAGTCTAGTGATGTCTTTAATTTCAGCATTACTGAAAACAGATATTTCCTGAGTACCTGCTATGATGTAAGTACTAAGAGTTGGATAAAATTTGGTCTACTGCCTTTAGGAGTCTTTTCCTTCTTGTTTTGAAAGATTTTCCTGCAGAAAGTCCTTGACATTCTAAGATTTTAGTCACACATAGTATTAGCATTTGTCATAAGAGTTTCTTGAAGAAAATTCAGTTGTTCACCATGTGATTACTCAACAAAGAATTCCTGTTATCTCTGCACATATGGGTACTGACATATTTCTCAAAGGTGTCTGCAGGCTTTCCTAAGGTCTCAATTTCAAATTCTTTTACCTCAGACAACCATTGATCTGTTTCTATCTGTATAATTGTGTCATTTCGAGAATACTCATTTAATGGGATCCTATAGAATGTGAACTTTTGAGACTATTTTTTTTTTACTCAGCATGATGCCCTTGTGATCCATCCAAGCGTTCCATTGTATGGATGTAGTAGTTTGTTTATTCATTCTCCAGTTGAAGGACATTTGGATTGTTTGTAGTTTTTGGTGATTACAAATACAGCTGCGTTAAACATTGTCATACAGGTTTTCATTTGAATGCAAGTTTTCATTTCTAGAGGATAAATGCCCAGAAATGGGATTGTGGGCTCATATATGTACATGTTTAATATTATAAGAAATTGACTAGCCCTTTTTCAGAGTGGCTAAACCAATTTATATTCCCACTAGCAATGCATGATAATTCCATTTTCTCTGTATCCTTGCCAGCACTTTGTATTTTCACTATATTTTATTGTAGCCATACTAATAGGTGTGTAGTGATAGCTCATCTGGGCCTTAATTTGCTATTCCTTAGTAGCTGATGATGTTGAATATCTTTTCATGTGCCTATTTTCCATTTGTATATTTTGTTTCACTAAGTATCTACTCAAGTATTTTTCCCATTACCTTATTGGGTTGTTTGTTTTCTTACCTTTGGTTTTGTTTTGTTTTTTTAAAAGATGTTATTTATTTATTTGTCAGAGCGAGAGAGCACAAGCAGGCAGAGTGGCAGGCAGAGGCAGAGGGAGAAGCAGGCTCCCTGCCGAGCAAGGAGCCCAATGCGGGACTTGATCCCAGGACCCTGGGATCATGACCTGAGCCGAAGGCAGATGCTTAACCAACTGAGCCACCCAGGCATCCCTTACCTTTGGGTTTAATAAATCACTTATATATTCTGGATATGAGTTCTTTGTCAGATATGTAATTTATAAATATTTTCTTCTAGTCTGTGGCTTATTTTTTTTTTTTTTCCCCCAAATACTTTTATTTTATTTTTTCAGTGTTACAAGATTCATTGTTTATGTACCACACCCAGTGCTCCATGCAATACGTGCCCTCCTCAATACCCACCACCAGGCTTGCCCATCCCCCCACCCCCTCCCCTCCAAAACCCTCAGTCCCTTGTTCTGAGTTCACAGTCTCTCATGGTTCTTCA